>CAUOFW020000392.1:0-234048 GCA_963454935.2 Ilex paraguariensis
GGAAGACTC
Source organism: Ilex paraguariensis (assembly GCA_963454935.2). Taxonomy (NCBI): domain Eukaryota; kingdom Viridiplantae; phylum Streptophyta; class Magnoliopsida; order Aquifoliales; family Aquifoliaceae; genus Ilex; species Ilex paraguariensis. The sequence continues at coordinate 10 of CAUOFW020000392.1, forward strand.
AACACAAAGTCCATGGACAAAATCCCTCAACACAAAGTCCATGGACAAATCCTCCCAAGGTACGTATGGAAAGGGTAGGGAAATGTAGAGCCCAGTATTCTGTGGCTATTTGTTAGCAATCTGACACGTGTAGCATTGCTTAACAAACTTCTCCACATCCCTCTTTAGTTTAGGCCAAAAATAACGCTCTTCCACCAAAACAATACTTCTATCCCTACCCATGTGTCTCTCTAGGCCACCACTACGAAGCTCCCAACTGAGATGCTCACATAAGGATCCTCGGAGAAATCCCCAAGACACCATGTGTATCTGAGTACTGAGACCAAACTTGCTTGAAGTTCTCGTACAATGCATACAATTCCTTCAAATAGTCAAAGTCAATCACCTCACTACAAACAATGGTCAATAACATAATACGTTGGATTAGTGCATCCTCCTGCGTGTTCAACTAGCCTAACTTATGCTCAAGGGTGAAAGTAAAGTTTTGAATTACATCAAACAATCGAGTATGCATTTGATTGGGAATAGTAGAACTGTTGAGGTACATTACTGCATAGTGGTCTGTATTCAGAATGAACACCCTCTGAATCAAGTTATTTTACTAGTGTTGTAAAGCTCTGACAATCACATGGAACTCCTGTTCATAGGTAAACCACTTCTACCTCGCCTCCTGTGACAACACTGCTTCAATACCAGTGCAAAAGACGTCACAATCCACGTTACATAACTTCTTGATACTAGGCAACACTAGCACAAGAGATGTGGTAAGCTTCTCCTCAAATAGCTAAAAACTCTTTGTTGCCTCATTAGTCCACTGCAACTGTTTATGTTTTAGACAATAAGTAAAAAGGTGTCGCAATAGCGTTGAAATTCCTCACAAACCTTCGATTAGAGGTTGCAAGGCCATGAAAGTTGTAAAGCTCACTAACTATCCATGGTGTAGGCAACTCCTAAATTCTCAACATCCATTGAAATTCCCGTAGCACTGGCTACATACCCTAAGAACACCACACTATCTGTCATAAAGCAACACTTCTTGAAGTTCCACAAACAGGCTATTCTCCTGCGAAGTTGAAAAAACTGCCCTCAAATCTTGCAAATGGTCAATTTCATTGATGCTGTAAATTAGAATATCATCAAAGTAAATAACCACCAATTTTTCAAAAGGCTTAAACAGTTGATTCATAACCCTTATAAAGTGTTGGGGGCATTAGACAAATCAAAATGCATAAGCAACCACTTATACAACCCTTTCCTTGTCTTAAAGGTCGTTTTCCACTCATCACCTCGATGAATACGGATCTAGTGATACTCATTCTTCAAATCAAGCTTTAGAATACCTTTGCACCCTTCAACATGACTAACATATCATCCAATTAGGGTATAGGATATCGATTCTTCATACTGATCTTATTAATTGTTCAACTATTTAGACACATCCTCCAACTACCATCCTTCGTAGGAGTGAGTAGAGTAAGAACAACACAAGGGCTTATCTCATCCTAATCTGCTCTTTTCACAACAATGCATCAACTTGACTCTGAAATATCTTGAACTCCTTGGGACTAATCTAATAATGGGACAGGTTTGGCAAACTAGCTTTAAGCACCAAATCAATATGATGTAGAATGTATCTCAGAGGGGGAAATCCATCTGGTAACTCCTCCGGCATGACACCCTGAAATTCGACTAACAACGACATCAACAAGTTGGGGACTGGTTTAGACTCGACTTTCTGCTCCTCTTCACCCTTCACGACCTGCGCATATACTTCACTATTCTTCACATTCTCGTCACTGGTAGGGACAACAAAAAAAGGACCGCCTTAGCCTGGGGTGCTACGGAAGTACTCTCTTACTATAAGCAACATTTGGGTCATACTGTCATGGTCTTCCCAACAGAATGTGGCACACATCCATGACCACAATATTACACACAATATCATCTTTATGCTTGCCAATTGAAAAGTAGGATAAAATACGGTTCTATTACCGTAGTTTCGTCAACGTTCTTAATCCACCAGATAGTATAAGGAGAAGGGTGTTTTCAGTCCGTAACTAGCTAGTCAACCATCTCCCAAGACAATATTCTCACTGCTATAGCCACCAGTAATCAATTGAAAAACCCTCTAGTTCATTGTACATGTGGTTTTGAAGAAATTTTGCCTCTGAATGTCCTACTCCATCTTAGGAGTGTACATCAGTCAATGAACAACAAGGGAGATCCCCTTATCCTCATTCTCGAAAACCTCATCCTCCACCTAGTTGCTCTCATCTCGATCAGCTTCCTCAGCATCAACCAGATTATTGTGCCCCTCTTAGGGTATTGATTAGACCAAAGCCCTGGCTGACCAGATTACAATTATAGCATAGGGATTCTTCGGCGCCTCATTGACTACTGGAACATAACTCAAACCCGAGGATACTACCCTTATAGATGCCCCACAGTTGTTGGATTCTAGACCCTAACTTGAGAAGGGTTTAGAGTACCCACAATCTACTTTCCTTGATTCACTATAGGACGTGATGAATCAAAGGAGCTCTGGTTCTATCCTTGGGTCTCAACCCTGTCCGACTAGGTCTTTACCCTCATGGCTAAGTGATATAGATCGTATTAAGGAAGAATTAGGGATAACAAGGGAAGAAGAAAATGATGAGAAAAGAAGAAAAAGGAGATGAGAATAGAGAGAATTTTAGAAAGAAGATTCAATATCAATAATCAATAATCAAAGTCTACCCCAAACAAATAACATATCTCCTATATATATATAGGAAGACCACAAATCCTAAAAAAAATCTAAAAGAAATAAATAGTATAATGACAACTAAACCCCTGAAAAGCATAATGACAAATAACTCCTAATCCTTACGCTTACACCTACTATAACGAAATATAATCTGATTCCTATCACTAAGTGAATGGCTTTTGTCAAAAAAAAAACAATTTTGTCTTGAATGACTAAACGCAAACTCCTACTAAACCAAGCAATTTATGGAACTCAGTCTTATTTAGGTTATTACGAGAATAAAACTCAAACTCCTCAGTATATGCTTGAACAAATATAATGCCTTGTTTGCAAGCTTGATATTACAAGAACATGACCTGTTTCCAATCTAGAAGTTAAAAACTTGATCTGAATAATCTCTTCATCTTCAGTCAGATACGGATCAAATACTGGCCCTCTATGGTACAAGCAAGTTGGATTTGTTCCCATCAAGCAGAAACCATCCTTTCAATTTGTAAGCCACCAACCTCACCTTCTTTGCTTCTAGAACGTCAATATAATCGAAGAATCTCTCCACCTCTACCAACCGGTCAAGAAAATCTTCACTATGAAAATGACCATTGAAACTGAGTAAGTCAACCTTCATCTGAAAAATCCCTAGACTCACGGCCATGGTCAGGATCTCTAAAAATTGTAGCATTATCCAATAAATAATCATCATTCCCTCATGAAATTTAGCCCAAAACTGAAGAAGCTCGTGACAAAGCGATGAGTTTTAATCATTACACCGATCCAGATCAAGTGGCACTATTTTTACTTAATCCGGGGTTTGACCCATTTTACCTCTATTATCTCTTTTTGACCTTCCATTGCGCTTTGGACACATAACGATCTTCTCTCTTCAACTAACCTGTTGTCACCTCATCTACATCACTTTCCCTTGATCGCTCAATGTCATTGACTCGTATCAATTGTCATAAATTCAATTGAGACTTACTATATAAGTGAGTCTTTTATCAATAAATGAACAGTGATCTATCATTGAGAACTTGAGAAAGGACAGTTAAGGGGATCCTGGATCCTAACATACTAAACAGCATGTAATTCTAGTAAACTAAGAATTGAAACAAGGAAATATTAAGAACTCCATTGCCAGCTTGAATATTATGATACCTCAAGCGTGAGCCAGGTCAGTGAAGACTTCTCAAATAACCAAATATCATTTCATTCAAAACGACTCTCTCGAGATAAGGAATGCCTTTATACATATATTGCTGACCCCATGGCTGTCATAAACAAAACCAATCTGGGCAAAGGCTAACCTGACTAATTGAGAACCACAACCGAAATGGGGCTTTCTGCTATCCTGGGTTAGTCTCCTCTTCACTGAGAAATCGAGAGAATCAAGAGAGATACATACATGGAGAGAGCGAGAGCGAGAGAATTTCACTGATTTTGCATTCCCCCTGTCAAACAGCAGGCAAATCAGAAATGTTTGCAATATATGCAGTCTCGATATGTTCAAAACCATGATATCCTTACCAACCAAAAGGAATCTTCTACTATAACCAGTTGTCTCAAGATTCTCAACAAGAGTTCCAGAAATAACAATAATTTTTTGGCATATCTGAGGAAAATTAACAGTACGCAGAGGCAAAACAAAATCTTTTGGCATCCAGCCTTAATGTGCTTACTATCATATTCCTAATTAATCATGTCCACTAACAAAATAACTAAATTACAGTATACAAGTTCCACAAAATAACCTAAAGAGATGAAGCAGGCTCTGGAGGAAAATATTCTGTGCCTTCTCTACAAGAAAAGGTTGAAGGCCAACAGCATGCCTGTTTATGGAAAGCATTAGAACAGATTGAAAGTGGCATTCCAGAGAAATAGCAAATAAAAGCAAGATACTATTGCCAAATTTCTGCAAGGTGTTAGAAGAAAATAACCAAGTGACTGTCAGAGTATAGCAGTGGACCTTCTGTTGGCATCATTCTTCATTGATCAAAGATTTCAACAGCTGCCTGAATGTGGAAACTTTATTTGCGTCCATGGCCATGACTAAACCTACTAACCGATAATTTTTCAGCTGCAACAAGTAGGCATCGGTCACACAAATGAGGAGCATTCAGCTATATAAGCCATGAATCTCATGAACAGAGCAGTAAAGTATGGTACGATGATGCATCAAATGACAATACTAGTGGCATTAATTAGATTCAAGATAATGCATCTACTGCAAAAAGTCAGTTACTTTTGTATGTTTTAGGTGTCAAGAACTGAGGGCAAAAGAAATAGAAAATCACATACATAAATGGTTATTCGTTAACAGCAGATGAATGCCCTGGTAATCAAACAACTAGTCCTTCGTAATTTGATGTATAACAATTTGTAAAGGTTATTACAATTTTATCTTTTCGTTTTGGTAAATAAATATTTACAATTGCATATGCTTGGCTCTATCCCTCAAAAATAGAAAGGCATTATCACACAAACCCCAGGAGTAATACTAAGAAAAACATTCCTGAAACTAAACCTGCGGCAAATCCATTGAATACAAAGCACATCTAGCCTCTGCCCCAACCCCAATATACCCATAACCATAGTTATTAGAACCGGACCGGACACCAACCCGTTTAATCAACTGATTGGACAAGTTGTATTATAAAAAAAATTATAAAACATAATAATTACCCTAAAAAAATGACTTTATATACAGTGAGTCAAATAAAAACAAAAATATCAAACATGTTTTATAATTTTTGTTTGTTACTTTTGCAAACATGTTTGTGGGTCAAATAAAACATATAAAAATATCAAACATATTATCTAAAAACAAAAAAATTCGAATGGAAGCAAACAGAGAGAGAGAGGGACAGAGAGACAAAGACTAGAAAAGAGCCTTAGAGTGAGATTGGAGCTGAGAGTGAGATCGAGTGGCATGAGATCGACTGAGATGCCTGGATAAATGACTAAGAGAAGGAGATGAGGTCGACTGAGATCCCTGGAACTGGATCGATGGTGGGACAGCTGGAGGCTTGAAGGCTAGAGAAGGAGAAAGGTTTGCACAGGTTGATCAAAAACCATCCGGCTTCAGCGATTTGAAGGCAGTTCGAGTACACAAACGATCCAATAACAAAACCGGACCAGTTTAGGGTCCAAAGTAGCTGGTTTTTTGGGTCAACCTATCAGTCTGATCTGGTTCTGATAATACTTCTCATAACCCTCACAAACCAAACCCCACCTCCAAAAAAGATTTTAAAAAAACAAATAAAAAAAATCAAATTTTGTTGAAAAAGAGTGCTGAATCAGTTAAGCATCATGTTCAGTACTGGTATGCAGAAAAAATATCTTGCAAGAAAGAAGATTTTCCAGGAAGATTCAGTAAAAAGAACTTTTAAGTGCCCGAGTAACATAGTAGTGACCTGGTTAAGAGTAGCTAATTACTAAAACTACCATGAAAGTAAGACAACACCAATACTTGCCTCATGCGTTGCAACCTGCTGAGTACGCAAAGGGAAACTGAAAGACCAGGAACTGAGCTGAGATGCAGGCAGAAAAAAAGTCAGAATCTGCAATGTAATAGATGCAGCAAATGTTGAATACCAAGGCACTAGTACCTTGTGAAAAATTTCATCTTCCGGCTTAATGTATATTATTGCTTCATCACTACTGCTATTTGGCCTCCTTTCCTGGTTTGCATTCTTATTCTATTGGCTCGCATAACAAAATCAAAAATGAAAAGATAATAAGGCCAACTTTGAGCCAAGGAAACCCATAGTAAAACTGGAAACAGAAGAGTAAAATGCTACAGGGGTATACCTTATAGATTCTACTAACCAGCAGATAGAACTTAAAGCGGAATGAATTCCGGAGCTCTTCTGTTGGCTTCAAAAAGCAGAAAAATGAGAAATAAGTAATCTTTTGGTGGAAATCATTTCAAGCTGCATCCAGAAAACAACAAAAACAACCAAAAAATTTTTGGAGCATGCAAGTAAAACATCTATCAAGCTCACCCATCAGAATTGTATTCTCATCTAACCTCATCTTCTGTTGCCCATGAGACTTCATCAAAGAGAGCATCATAAAGGGGTGGCAAAAGCTGAGGAGGAAGATTGGCGACACGCTGAGTGACCAAGAGACCCACATCATGTGCTTGCTCAACCACGAATGATCGCAAATTTTCTAATACCTCCTTCTCCTGGCACACTTTAAGCAGGAATTCCTTTATCTCCAATATACATTTATGATCCTGTTAAAAGCAAAAGCAAAGTATTTGAACAAGTACAAACACGAATGGTGGTTTCAGTTCTACAGTAATTCCAATCACCAGCTTATCACTGGCCACAAACACCACATCACACTAGGACAGGGAAAGGGGAGAGGGAAGATTTTCCATCACATACTTGAACTGTTGAACATTTACTGCCCCACCATTTTAACTGAGTAATGGCATCGTCCTTTCAACACTCATATGGCACAATGTAAAAGAAGCTGGCCATTGCAGCAGATTCTAAAAAATAATGTCAGGCGACCAAATATCAATGAGTTGGGCATTAAAGAGTATGTTTCTTGCCTTATATCTTCCCAAGTTTAGAGCAGTGACAACAGAGTAAAGCCCATCATCTTCATTGTTCTCTATTTTAACAACTGTCCCCACTGTGATTTGACTCAATATCAGGTCCACAAAACCACTTAGATCCCACTGCTTATCATCAAGATAAGCCCCCAGCAGGGGCTTCACTCCATGAAAGTCATCAGGCTTTGGGTCAAAGAAGGAAAAATCTGCCTGGATGACTCCCTTCAAGAACAAAGAAAACAAACTGACAACAATTATATATTATTAAATATGAATGAAGTGAGAATGGTTAGATTTGTGAGACTACTTTTGGTGATTTAAATGTGAGTGCATTGATACTGATATTATGCTTACTTCAAACCCTTCTTCCTCGGATGATTCAGACTTTTCACTTCCATCTTCCAAAGCATGATTTACAAATCCATTACCTGGAGTTAACACATTTGAAACTAGGAACAACACAAACACATCTACAAAGAATCAACAACAAAAGCACTATGCATTGTGTGCAATATGATCATACCAAAGAATTAGAGCAAGAAACTTCACGTAAGCAATAAGCTTAGCAAAGTTCATAAAAATAAATACCTGGAGTGTTGGGGGAATTTTTGCTATGAAATTTGGAGCCAGGCATTTGGCCCTTGAGCTTGTAAGCAGAGGCAACTCGAGCCACTGAACGACCAAAGGGTGAGAAGGAGAAAGGCTGAGGCTTCATTAGTGGGTGCCGGCCTGTTGGCTTTCGCGGCATTATACTGATTTGTGTAACTTGAAATTAGGCAGCAAAATTAATTAATCAAACTTCAATATGGAGGTAATATGTGTAAAATAAAGCTCGAAATTTTGATGTCAATGAAATATGTTGGACTATTCCAAAGTATTTGGCAAACCAATCAAAGAAACCAAAACCACAGCTGTTTAAAATAGACATGTCATCGAGAACAAAAATGAAATAAGAATTGGAAAAATGAAATAAAAATTGGAAAAACGAATGTGGGAATCCTTCATGAAACTCACACACGCACACGCACAGAATATTTTACTAAGAAGTAATTACCTGTCACATGAAGGCAACTGACTTAAAATATCTTAATTTTTACCCACCGGGGAATAATACACGGCCGGCTCAACAGTATATTCAAAAAGCATGGGCTTTAAACCCTGGCCCCAAATTTTAGAGTTCAATAATGAGATATAGATGAATGATTAAAACTCATTATAATTTAGCTTAACAAAAAAAACTCCTGCAACTCTCATCATATGATTTCAATTTCAGAAAAACAAAAGGAATTAAGACTCACACATAGACTGTCATACAGAGAGAGAGAGAGACCTGGGATGCGTGTGGCTTGTGGCTTCGAAGAAAAGGCGGCGAGAGAGGCGAGAGTATCTGAGACTCGAAGAGGAGGAGGCGCTAGGGATCAATCGACTGAGAAGAAGAAGAAGAAAGAGGCGAGAGCCTCTGAGACTCGGAGGAGGAGGAGGAGGATGCGCTAGGAATTTTAGGATTTTTGTGGCACAAATTAACATGTATATATTTTTTAAAAAAATTATGCACATGGGTCGAATGGGTCGGATATGAATGCAAAATTTTTGTGAAAATTTCGCATTCCTCCCCGAAAAACAAAAATTCTTTCATTAGCCAGTGATTTTTATGGAAGCTAATCAGTCTGGTTGGGTAGGATCGAAATTGGTCGGGTATGGAAAAATTTGAGCATCCCTACTTGAAAGATTAAGTCAACAAAATAAAATTTAAAATTTAGGTCGAAATAGTATAGTCCGCCTCACACATACACATTTTAAATAACAAAAAAAAAGGATTAACACTTTAATAAAAATATATAATAAGCATATCTCTTCTATAAATAAAAATAAATCAAACACATTTTCTATTTTTCTTAAATTTGATTTTGTTCCCATTTAAATATAAAAATACCAACTAATTAAATTATTTATTTTCATAAAAGATTCACAATAAAAAGTAATTAATATCAAAAAAAATTCAATAAACTTATTATCAAAAAAAATAAAACATAATAAGATAGCAGATGAACGTGGCATACATATATAAGTTAAGGATAATAAAAAAATAGTAAAATAATTCAATAATAAGGAATTACAAATATATATTGATAGTCAATCATGTAATACCCTAATTTATATGAACAAAATACAAAACAAATAAAAAGAACATAAAAACAGTAATGAAACAATATAATAAAAAGTGCGGTCAAACAAGTGATAAGAAAAATAAACAGATGCGCAAACTTGTTTGCTAAAAAATGTGTAGTTACTAGTTAGTCAAGATCATCTATATTTTTACAATTCCTATGAATTATACTATTAAACAATTGTATGCAGATAGTATGTGTATTAAATAATACGTATGTAATGTTTAATATATTTTAGATGCTTAAATTACTAAAAAAAAAAATTATGTGATACCACGTTATAACATTGAACATCTTTATTATGACAGTACCTTATAATGGTCTACACATAATTTGATAAATTAAAAAAAAAAAGTTATTATTTTTAAATGAAATTGTTTATAAAAAAATTTGCAAGTAAGCCCACCCAATGGACTCACGGGTTGGACTGCGAATAACCTACCTCTACTCAATGCTTGGTCTGGCCGTTCGATAACTCAATTAAGTAAGGGTTTAGACTTATATTATTCAGGCTTGAACTGAAAAAAATTTCAGGCCTAACCCAGCCCGACCCATGAACAACCAGTCAGCCAATGCTGATATAATCCAAAGGTTGTAAGAACAAACTCATACGTAATAATTTTGTGTTGATTTCACATGCGATTAGAAAATTGTGCTAAGACTTATAATTTGGTTCCACTTCTAAAAATTGATTTAGGTTAGGAATTTTTAAGTAATTCTCGGTCTCACCTATCCAGTTACCTAGGAAAAAATTACTCTTTGAGTTTTTTTTTTCAGAAGGTATATTACTTGACATGACCAAAAATAAAAGAAAAATCTTTTTTTTTTCTCATGCCCGCAAAAATGGTCTTTTTAAGCATAAAAATGCCATAATATTTTTAAAAAATTTATAGTTTAATTTTATTCTGGTTCATTAGCTGAATGAATCAATTCTTTTTGTACTGTTATTTATAAAAAAATTTTATTTAAAACTTGGAAATTCAACCTTATACCTCTTCAACCATTTTTCAATTGAATCTTGTTGGCTTTAACCAATATTGGATGGGAAATGCTATTTGAATGTAATTTGCAAATCAAATATGGAGACCTAATTCAATGCAATTATTAGATTGAAAGTGAGTTTCATTTGACATTATAACTTACAACAACTAATTCAATGAGTGCATTGAATTAGATCTCCAAATTAAATTCTTATAGCATTACTCATATTGATTATTAGTAATTGTTCGTGCCTTCAGCCTAAGAGAAGCCTAAAATTAGACCCCAAACAGATTTCGACATACATTCACAACTTGAATGGTCTAATGAGCATTCACGACATGCATTCTCTCAATTGTGTCTATCATTTTATTTTGTGTCATGTCGTATCATTTTCGTATTGTGTTTGAATCGATAAAAAAATACTTTTAACACTATATATTTTCGTGTCGAGTCAATTACATTGTGTTGTATATTTCATATTTACGAAAATTTATATAATACTATTTAATATTTTTTATAAATTATAAAAATATTTATTTTTTGTCTACAATACTCATTCAATAACTATTTTTTGTCTACAGTTGTGCTATCGATATCTAATTTTAATTTGATCGAACAATCAAAAGATTCGTGTCTAACTATAGACAAAAAAATAGCTACTTAACAAGTATTGTAAGCAAAAAATAAGTATTTTATAATTTTTTTAAAATTTTAAAAATATTTTTTTATTGACTCAAACATAATACGAAAAATATTATAATACAATACAATTGACAACTATTTAATGATCATTAATAGAAGAAATTCTTTTTAGATCATAAAAATAAAATATTTAAACTTTAAAGGTATAATTTATAATTAGTCTAAATTTTTTTAAAAGCAAAATGAATGGCAATTAATCTTGTGCACATAGACGTAAATTGATATTTTTAAACTTTAAATGTGATGTCCGATCCAAGCGTGCCCTAAAGAAAACCCCGGTCCAAGCGTGCAAGTTATGATTAGCCCTAAAGAAAACCCCATAATAAAGAATTAGCAAATGAAAATTTAGCAAACAAAAGAAATAAACTTAACTACAATTTTGAAACCGGTTTAGTTTTTTGACCAATTCAAACTGAACAAAGATCAATTGCTTAATTGTCAGAGCTAAACAAATTCCCCAAATCAAGAAAACTGACTTTTTCTTTTCATGTTCGTAGACGGAGATCTATCAAAATGAAGTAGATCAACGAAGATTAATTCCAACAAATCAAGTCTAGAACATGAAAACAAAAAATAACCACAAATCCTCTCCACCTTTGAAGAAAGTATTTTGAATTTTTTTTGTGTTAACAGATTTGAGACAAAAGAACAAAATCAAAAGCCTAACAACATTAAGGGGAATCTGAAATTTGAGAGTTTTACTTACAGGGAAAAAAGAACAGTACCTAGGATTCGAAGTGAAGGGACAATAAAGAAAGAGAGTAAGGAGTGATGCACAAACGAGATAACAAGAGGAAGGGTGGGCGGATGACAGAGGCGTGCGTTGGCGATGGAGAAGAGTGGAGGCAGTGGCTTACATCACCTAGGTTGTGGCCACTATCCTGGCGGTGTGCGATCACTGTACAGACATGGAGAGAAAAGGCGCAGAGAAATAAGTAAATATTCAATGCAGTGAAAGTTACTGAAGATAAGTGAAGCAATGTTCCAAAAAAGAAAAAGAAAATAAACACAAAAATTTACAATGCTACGTCTTCCCTTCTTATTTCAAACTTTGTAAAAATACATATCTATATATATCTCTACTACTGATAAAAGTACCTTAAATGAAAAAAAATTGATTCACTATTTTGCCCTCATAAAAATTTTTAAATATTATACTATCTTTTCATAGTCAAATATCTAAATTACAATTACATCCTTATGTATTTAAATTTCTAAATTACACTCTAATATCTCTTTTAATTATTTACTATCTTTGTATATATAAATAATAAAAGTACCTTAAGTAAAAAAAAATTGATTCACTATTTTGCCCTCATAAAAAATTTTAAATACTATACTATCTTTTCATAGTCAAATATCTAAATTATAATTACATCCTTATGTATTTAAATTTCTAAATTACCCTCTAATATCTCTTTTAATTCTTTATTATATTTGTATAAATATTAATATCTATGAAAAATTTTAATTTACTACGTTACTCTTAAAAAAATATATGCATCATTATAGTTTTTAATCAAGTGTTCAAAAACGCGATCAATATTTCATTACTCTTTTCAAATATAAAGATAACATTATGTCTATATATATGTATTTTTTTTCCATCTATACTACTAAAAAAGAGAAACTTTTGCCTTAGTATAAAATTTTATTGATTCTATTTTACTCTTATAAATAATTTTAAATACCACACTATCCTTCCGTAATTGAATATCTAAATTAACATCATATATTTAAGTGTTTAAAATTCTAAATTATCCCTAACATTTGTTTTTTAATGCTATATTTACGGTGTATAAATATCAATATCTATAAAAAAATTTAATTGGTTATGTTACATTTATAAAATATATGCATTATTATAATTTTCAATAAAACGTTCAAAAAAATTAATCAATATAATATAACTCATTTCAAATATAAAGATAGCACTATGTTTACATATGTGTATTTTTTTTTATCCAAAATTTCAACCATTTTATTTTTAAGATAAAAAATAATATTTTATATATTTTTTAAATCTAATTTATGTTAAATCAACATAATTCTTCAATCATTGTAACCTTTTTATGTTTTATAATTAAGAGTTTCTATAAAAAAAAAATAACATTGTATTTTTAAGTAAAACTTGAATTTTAGAATTTTAATATTCTTTTAAAATATATATTATAAATAAATATATTATAATTTAGGGTTAATAGTACTTTTAGTTCATGAAATATGCATATTTTCATAATTTAGTCTTCATTGTATCAATTTTGTTAATTTGCTCCCTAAAATATTTAGTTAATGTTTAAATGATTCACACACAGATAGTCTGTTAAGTTTTTGACATAAGTGTTAACGTGCTAGTCACGTGATACTGTCTGATGAAATGACACGTGGTCACTTCCATTAAAAAATTTAATGGACTGTCTTGTTAGGGACCATTTAAATAATAATTGAATATTTTAAGAACCTAAAACTATAGATTTCGATGAAGAACTATAGAATAAGATAATTATAAATCACAATTGTATGTACAGATCAAATAAAAAATCAAAATAATATGTACATTGATATTAATTATTATTCACAATTAAGAAAATTAGGTAAACAAAGGGTCATAATTCTTCCATTATGTATTAATTATGATTTATAACATTATTTATATCATAGTAATATATTTTTTTCACCTTTTTCTACCATTCCCTAAATGATTGTATGTCATTAAAAAAACTAAGTAAACAATAATATCATTTATGTTTCTTAATCTTCTTTTGTTTAACCTTATTTTTGAACAAGCTATCTCTCTTAGAAAATGGGAAAAATCATCCGACTGTCATACAAACCAATTGAAAAACCTTTTAATTTCTCTATGTCATCATCCAGTTTAAAAACATTTTATTTTCTATCCCTTCCTCCCTCCCTTTCTTTCTCCCTCTCAAATACTCCTCCGAAATCAGATAAACCACATATACATAATTTTTTTGTTAATATTTTGTGTATGAAAATTATTCACGTGCAACACACATGGTGTGTGTGTGTGTGTGTATATATATATATATATACTAGCAATTACTCGTGTCTAAAGGCACGGTATTACTCGTAAATTAATTATAAATATTTGTTTATACATAAATGTAAAGTAAAATACAACATTGTAATAAACGGCGAACAAAAATGAGTCCGCCAATATTTTTTATAACATTAACCTATATGCATAGCATATATTTCCACATTAAATTATTACGCCACAAAAATTATGTTATAATGACTGAAACATAATAATTCAAACATTTGAAAAAATATATTAGTTGACAATATTCAATGTTTTGTTTTTGATTCAAAATCCACGATTTTAACATTTATAATCAACTTTATCTAAATAATAACATAATTCATAACTAATAGAATGAAAATTAAAATAATACTCCCACAAATAAACTAAGTCTACAGATTTTGTCAAATGACCAATATAACTATCAAAAATTTAATCGACTTCCAAAAGATACAATTTGACTATTGAATTTGTATAATTCGAGTTTATAGTACTGTTTTAATTTTACATCATTTTTCTCGATTATTTATATTTTTATTATATTTTCTTAAACTAAACGTTATTTAGTATTGAATTATTTAGTAAAGATTGTTTGTGACACCCCAAAATTCGGGGGTCCATTGATCACCCATCAACCCGCGGAATACCTGTAGATACCGAGTAACTCGATATCGCGCCATAATGTCCCATTTACTAGGATCTATAATTTAACAAAATTCGGACAGAGTCTTCTTTGTACGGAAAACTCTACCCAAAACTCAACTTGTACAATAGACATTCACATGACTCATCCAAGACCCAATATAACACAATGACCGCACCAGGTCCATTTATGAGTAAAAATTAACCACACCGGGTCCATTTATCCATACTCATATAAAAACATGTAATGTTATATTAAAACAGTCCATATAAATTCAGTTACAATTCTTTTACACATTACATGCCCAAAACATAGTTTACATAAACTGAGGTTAAAGGCCACAATCCGGCCTCTCTTTACCCTTGAGGATCCAAGGGAGGACCGTTTACCAGTATGTATCCAGCAACTGAAATGTTTTTCCCTGTAGGGTGAGCCACGCCCAGTAGATCCCCCACCTAAGTGTACATGTAATGCTCACATACAACATTTCATATTCACATCAACATTAAAAGTAAGAATATGCATTCAATGTTAGAATTTATTATGTCATGCCATGAAATAAGATGAGACTCACTCATGCAAATCAATCCGAGCCCTTCTCAGTTCCTCAACACATGCAAGTGTCAATGTGTATGGAATCGTCATTTATATTGCACATCACATCACTTTTACCAATCTAGGGTTTTTGTATGGGGTGGACGTTCATGGGCTTACACCAAGAGTCTCCAACACATTTGGAATTTATGAACTTCCACCAAGGGGCTCCACGTACGTCCGCACACTTCATGCGACAAGTCAAGAGAGTGTGTATTCCTATCACCGGGCCTTGCATCCAAGAGATCTTCTAGTCCCTCCTTGCTAACCCCAACCCTAATCACCATGCAACCTGTGCAATTCAGTCAAGTCTTCGACCAAGCTTAATCGAGTCCACTAATCATCCACTAAGTGTGGAGTTGACGACAACCATGCAACACCCACATGATGCGATATTACCGTGCATATGCAATATAATGTCCCATTGTACAATGATAACATATTCAACATGCTATGAAAGACAAATGAACAATATCAATGCATTTCACATATCCCATAACAAAATTATATCATAAGCATATAATTCTCATAATTCTCCACAATATCAATATAACACAAGTATATATATACATTGACAATTTTCATATCACTATTTCACAACACAATTTCAAGCATGTTATTACAACTTTTATGTCAATAACACACTTAATCACAAAGGTGCAATATACCACATAACTACACATATAGTAACCCACATAACGACCCTTATATAAACCACAAAATAACCCCTATATAAGCCACCAAAATAACCCCTATATAGGTCATAAAACAGTCTTAAATTTAGCCACAAAACAACCCTTAAACAAGTCATTAAGCAGCCCAAAAGACAGCCACAAAATAACCTATAAATAGGCCATTATACATCCCAAAAGATAGCCACAAAATTGCCCCTACATAGGCCATAAAACAATCCCATAAGACAGCCACAAAATAGCCCCTAAACAGGTCATAAAACAGCCTAAAAGATAGCCACAAAATAGCCCAAAAGACAGCCACAAAACAGTCCCTATATAGGCCATAAAACAGCCCCAAATTCAGTCCAAAATACAACCACATAACAATCCATATTTTAACCCAAAACGGTCCATCATTTCAACCCCAAAACAGTCCATAATTTTAGCCCTTAAACCGGCCCTAGAACAACCCCAAATGAGATGAATAAAACTAAAGTAGGAAGGACCCTACCTCTTGTAGCGTAGAAACTTCAAGAATACCAAAATCACATCCAAAACTTGATTTTCCCAAATATCATCCTTTGGATCTTTAGTGAAATCCTTCGTTCTTGGTGTGATTGCATAGCCCTTGTCGACATGATTAACTTTAACTCTTGGCTCGACAGATTCTGACCAACGGAACTCCGAAAATCGAAGAAGAAAGCGTGAAGATTTCTCTTGTCTTCTCTCTCTTTCTCCCACACATTGGAACCAGCTGAATGAAGAGTGAAATATTTGATTTTTCAGATATTTAACCCCTATTTATAGCCTCTTAATGTGCGGTCCAAATTGCACCACATATTTTCGACTTTTAGATCCATTTTTCGTCTCGAAGCGATTCATTATATCCTGGTTTAAATTTAAATTAATTTTATTTAAAATTTTATAAATTTTATTTTTAGGGACCTTTAAAAGGTCATTCGTCACTAAATTATCTCGTAAAACGTACAAAATTCGACTATCTCAAAATTCAACGAACATTGACAAGGCAACTCAATTTTGCGATACGAATTCAACGGTGAAGTCCGTTGCATCATCCGAGCTCTAGAAAAATATGAATTTTAAACCCACATTATAGTGATAAATTACCATTTTGCCCTTTTTTCAAAAAAGTTTAAATTTTTCCCGAGTTTTACATTGTTGCTTCATGTTGTTCACTAAATATTAAATTTGAATGATTTGTGTTCATAGTATTACTTATAATTTTGTATCGTTTATCTCGCTTGTAATTTTGTATCATTTTTCTCAGATATTTAGATTTTAATTATTTAGTAAATATTATTATTTTGTGTTGTTCACTAAATATTAAATTTGTATAATTCATATATGTATATGAATTTAATCTTGTATATTTTAAATGTTAAACATATTGTCTTTAATATATCTCTTAATATCTGAGTTGTCCGATCACATGAATTTAATCATGTATATTTTACATGTTAAGCATATTTTATTTGTTAAATTAGTTTTTTTGCAAGTTATGTTTTTTTATTGATTATGAAAAAAATAAAATTAACTATTGAATTTGTATGATTCGAGTTTATAATAGTGCTTTTAATTTTATATAATTCTTCTCGATTATTTATATTTTTAGTATATTTTCTTAAACTAAACGTTATTTAATATTAGATTATTTAATAAAAATTGTTACTTCGTGTTGTTTACTAAATATTGAATTTGTATGATTCGTATTCATAATATTGCTTATAATTTTGTGTCATTTGTCTCGAGTATTTAGATTTGGATTATGTAGTAAATATTGTTGGTTTGTGTTGTTCAATAAATATTGAATTTGTATGATTTATGTTTTTATATGAATTTAATCTTGTATACTTTAATTGTTAAACATATTTTCTTTAATATATCTCTTGATATCTGAGTTGTCAAATAACTTGAATTTAATCTTGTATATTTTACATGTTAAGCATATTTTTTTTGTTAAATTAGATTTTTTGCAAGTTATTTTTTTTATTGATTATGGAAAAAAAAAAAATTGATTATTGAATTTGTATGATTCGAGTTTATAGTAGTGCTTTTAATTTTATATCATTCTTTTCGGTTATTTATATTCTTAGTATATTTTATTAAACTAAACGTTATTTAGTATTGGATTATTTAGTAAAGAATGTTACTTCGTATTGTTTACTAAGTATTGAATTTGTATGATTTGTATTCATAGTATTTGCTTATAATTTTGTATCGTTTCTCTCGCTTGTAATTTTGTATCATTTTTTTCGGGTATTTAGATTTGGATTATTTAGTAAATATTGTTGTTTTGTGTTGTTTATTAAATATTGAATTTGTATAATTTGTGTTTGTACATTAATTTAATTTTGTATATTTTAAATGTTGATGATATTTTCTTTAATATATCTCTTGATATCTGAGTTGTCAAATAACTTGAATTTAATCTTGTATATTTTACATGTTAAGCATATTTTTGTTTGTTAAATAAATTTTTTTGCAAGTTATGTTTTTTTTTATTAATTATGAAAAAAATAAAATTGACAATTGAATTTGTATGATTCGTATTTATAGTATTGCTTGAATGAAAGAGAGAGATACAGAAGAATATTTTCGTGATATTTACTATCTAATATTTATTACATAATTTTCCTTTAGAGAGAGATATAGATGAATATTTTCGTAATATACTATTTTTCTTTGTGATATATACTATCTATCTACAGAGAGTAGTATTTACTTGAATCAGACACTATTTAATATTTTCGTGAGATACAGAGAAAAATATTATGAAAAATTGATAATTTTTGTGTGAATTGAGCTTGAAAGAGAGATATAGACGAATGAGAGAGAGATATTTGCTTGATTTAAGAAAAAAATTTGAAAAAATTAAAGTTTAGAATATCAATTTTTGGACACTATAAATTTTGAGCAGTAAAAATATTTCAAAAGAGTTAATGTGATATATCGGATCAAAACGATCTGAGACGTCAATAAATCGAGACAGTTTGGGATAACGTCATTTGTTAGATGACATATTTTTTTGTCACGAAACGATTTAGACCACAATTTGTCTCTAAAATTCAAATTCATTATATTTTATTTATATATATATATATATATCAAAATAATTAAATTTGACAGAATATCAAAATACAAAGAAAAAAAAATCACACAACACATATGACAATAAATAAAAATTAAATTGAGAAATACTATTAACATGCATCTCACTAAAAAAAATTTATATTGAAAAAGTTATTTTATATTGGGTGAAAATAATGAATAAAATCCTAAATTTGAAAAAATAGAATATAACCTTGTTATTAAAATGGTGTGTATAGTACTTGATGAGCTGGAATAGATATATAAAGAATAGATTTAATAATTTGATTATAAAAAATTTAACGGGATAGAAATAGATATTTGTGGAGGTAAAAATAACGCCACGCAATCCAATTTGGCACCGGTCAACGACGCCTTAATAATTTCTCCCCTTGGGCCATCAGCTCCTTTCTCTCTTTCCGTTTCCCTCATTTTCTCTCTTCCCGAAACCCCCTCTCTTCCTACCCTGAACTTGCTCTCTGAAGAAACACAATGGAACACCAGTCCGTACAATCCGAATCGAACAGCCACATTGAAGACAACACAAGCAACAATCACGGATGGCAAAAGGTGACGTATGCGAAACGTCAGCGAAAAACTCTCGCCAAACCGGCGGCTACCGGAAATAGCATTCCCAACGGATCTTCTATTTCCGGCGGTGAAACTGTGTTTACGTCGCTGGAAAAACAATCGGAGGAGCGGCGCCGGCGAATCGAAGCCCAGAGAGCGGCGGTTCTGGCTGATTTGGAAGCTCCGGTGAGATTGTCCGGTAAGAAAAGGGACGATGATTATGAGGAAGGGGATGAGACTGATTCGGAAGCTGTTGAGAACGGAAAGCTTGAGGAAAAGAAGTTGGTGAAGGCCAAGAAGCCAAAGAAACCGAAGGTCACGGTGGCGGAAGCTGCAGCGAAGATCGACGCCGCTGATCTCGTCGCTTTTCTCGCTGATATTATGGTATAAATTTGTCAAATGATTATGAAATTCGTCTAAGTTTAGTTATTATGGTCATTTTTGGATAATTTGGTTTGATTTGTATGGAATCAAGAAATGCAATTTTCAATTTGTTTGATTTTGATTCTTTCAATTCTTGTTTCTTTTTGGTTGCAGGGGTCCTATGAATCACAAGAGGAGATTCTGTTGATGCGATTTGCGGATTATTTTGGACAAGCATTTTCGGCAGTGAATGCGTCTCAGTTTCCATGGCTGAAGCTGTTCAGGGAGTCCACTGTTGCCAAGATTGCAGATGTGAGTTGGCCTTCGTTAGTTCTTTGAGATTCATAACATTGAAGGTCGGATTGTCTTGGAAGGTCACATTTTTTTGGAAAATGATTTATCTTGCTGAAATTCAAATGACTGTTGATGTTTTTTAATTATATGAGCTAATATATTGATATTGATATGGGGCATTAAGATATTGAAATTCCAATGCACATTATGATATGTTTTTTCAGGAAGCTTGAATCCTTTTAAATGGCATCATTTGTGGATGGTGAATATGTACACTTATTGTGTCATGTGACACAAAATTAAACTGTTATTGGATACCTAGATTCGTCATATTGGTTCTTTCTTTTTGGTTTCTATACAAATAACTTATATGTGAAACATTTTATTAGCTTGTTTTGGTTATGAATTTTTATCCTTTCTCTGTAATATATTTTGTGCTGATTGAGAGGGATGCACTTATGCTTTGATAGTTCATATGCTGGTGATCCTTTATTGTGCCTAGCTTACATGCACAAAGTTGTTAGTTCCATTTTAATTATTTTTGAAGCCTCGGGCTGTGTAAAAACATAAAATCAATAGATTATTGAAAAAAATTTGGAAGCTGGATTTCATTCATTCTATTGAATCCCTTCGTTGTTTTGTTCCTATTTAAAAGACTTTGTAAAGCTTAAGTTGATTTATGCTCAACAGATCCCTGTTTCTCATATTTCTGAAGCCGTATATAAGACTTCAATTGACTGGATCAATCAACGTTCCTATGAGGCACTTCGATCCTTTGTTTTATGGTTGTTGGACAGTATTCTTGCTGATGTAGCAAGCCAACAGGCAGGTCCCAAGGGCTCAAAAAAAGGTGTGCAACAAACATTCTCGAAATCCCAGGTACTTCTTCCCTCATACATATGTATTTTTATCTGTTTCTGTCTCTAATAGTTGTATTGAAGAATTTACCTATTATTGATCTACTAATGCATGTACAGCCTTTTTTTTAATGTCAAATGTTAAGTTTTTTGACAACCAGAATTGTTGCCCATTTTAGGCACATGTCATGTGGGAAGCACTGGAAATGATTATATGTAAAAGTCACCAAATTAATTCCTGGGTACCAATAACATTTTGAGATGTTTTTTCCAGCATTCATCATAGGCATGGTCAGATATGCACAATCTTACTCTATATATGGAGAGGCTTGTGACTCGAATCTGAAATGTCGAGGTCACGATGAAGTTGCACCAAGACCTTCTCTCTCAATGCATACAAAATATCTATTTTCAAAAATAAATCCAACTAGAGGCATTAGAAAAAGAGTGCTGCCAGTTTTAACTAGAGTATCCTGGTCTTGCTAGATCTCAATTCTTCTGTTGATTCCTATAAAATAACAGCTGTTGGAATATATAGGCATAAAAAATTTTGGATTGTTGAATTTGTGAAAGAAATTGTACCCGTTTTATATCAATTGGATCAAAATGTTATTTGCCTGGGGATAATGTTCCCTGGTAACTCGGTTGATTTCATGTTGATCTGCACGTATATGTATGTAATCTCACGAATAATGGAAATATAGAAAGCTCCAAGATAATAAAAGCATCACAACTGCTTATTGGTTTGTAAGGTTAGAATCTAGTGCCGGAGTTCTTTGTTCATGTGATATGGGGGCATAAAAACTGGAGTCCATAACACCAACCCCCACCCCCATCCCCTTCTCCCCTTATAGCTAAATCCCCTCCCTTCTCAGATGGTCGGTCTTTTTGGCAAATATTTGCAATACAAATTTGGTTATAGTTTTCTGCTGATGTTTTAACCTTTTTTCCCTGCCTCCCCACTGATGACTGGGTTGCTTATGCTGCGTTATACACATGTATATGCACATGTGTATATAGTTTTTCACTCTTATTATGCACAACTTGCATATGTTCCAATCCTTGTAACTGGAAATCCCCCCACCCCCACTTCCAAAACGGAAAAATGAAGATACTCGTATCATGCATTATCAATTAAGCTGTCATCAGTATTGTGCTGCTAATGTGATATATTGGACTAAATTGTGGTCTGATGTACACTTATGTATTGTTGAAATGGCAGGTTGCTATATTTTTAGTTTTAGCAATGGTGTTGCGACGGAAACCTGATGTTCTGATCCATGTGTTTCCAAAGTTGAAGGAAAATTCAAAGTATCAAGGACAAGATAAGCTTCCAGTTATTGTGTGGATGATAGCTCAGGTGAACGAATAAAGTTAATAGTAGGGCAGCTAAGGATCTTTTGAAGAGAATAAATAATTATTTTTTATTTGTATCTGTTATTTGTTTCCCATTAATGTGGATTATATGCCAGAATTGAATTCTTTCATGTGTAGGCATGTGAAGGAGATCTGGCTGTGGGGTTGTACTTATGGGCTCACTACATTTTGCCTATAGTTGGAGGCAAATTAGGTTCTAATCCACAATCCAGAGATTTGGTTTTACAGTTAGCGGAAAGGTTTGAAAAGATTTAGTTTTCCCATTATTTGTTTGATCTTGTTTTGATGTCTAGTATGAATTTAAAAGTTGTTGTTTTTTTTTTTTTTTATCAGAATTCTATCTGCCCCTAAGGCTCGCACTATTTTAGTAAATGGTGCTGTTAGGAAGGGAGAACGTTTGATGCCACCTTTGGCACTCGACCTGCTTTTACGTGTGACCTTTCCTGCATCTTCAGCTCGGGTCAAGGTGGGAATAGTCAGGAAGCACCTGTTGTGTTCTGTGAATGAAGTTTCTGTTTTTAAATACATGACAGTATAAATTCTTTGCTTACCCTTCTAGTGTGGTATGTGGTGCAGGCAACAGAAAGGTTTGAGGCAATATATCCCACCCTTAAAGAGGTGGCTCTTGCGGGTTCCCCTGGAAGCAAAGCCATGAAGCAAGTTTCGCAACAGATACTGTCCTTTGCCATGAAAGCAGCTGGAGAAGGTAATCTGAAGAAGTGACTGTAATATCTATTCTACTTTTTGTTTCCTTGAAATTGTCTTGAAACATGAAAGTCATAGAATTGAGTTTGAGATGTAGCAATTTTTGCAGGCATCCCTGAGCTATCACGGGAAGCAACTAGCATTTTTATCTGGTGCTTGACTCAAAACCCTGATTGCTATAAGCAGTGGGTGAGCTGTTTTCATTCATATCCACTTTGCATTCTTGTGACACGGTCTTTTATTGTTTCATGGAGAGGTCATTATAAAAGGCTCATCTTTTGTTCCCTAAATTTGGTTTTAACAGGACAAGATTTATATTGACAATTTAGAAGTCAGCACTGTGTTTCTGAGAAAACTTAATAAGGAATGGAAGGAGCTATCTGTAAAACATTCTTCTCTGGAGGCTCTGGGGCAAACTCTAAAGAGTTTCAGGCACAAGGTAGTGTGTTAATTTACTTTAACTTTCTCTGGACATTTAACAACGAGTAACTTTCAGCTGTATCTGGGCACACAAGTCCATGCATGTGTGCACTAGAAAGTTATGGTAGTGTTATATTTTGGAGAGTTGTTTTAACTGGAAAATTTTCAGGTTTTTTTATTTGATCCTTTTATCACCGTGTACAGAATGTGGAAGCATTGGCTGGTGATGAAGAGGATGCTGCTCGTCTGGCACTTTTCAAGGAGGCAGACAAGCATAGCAAGGTGATATTGGGAAAGCTATCACGTGGGCATGGATGTATGAAAAGCATGGCTTTTGTCATCATTGCACTGGCTGTTGGGGCTACTCTCGTGTCCCCGAGCATGGAATCTTGGGATTGGAACAAATTTTCTGTTCTGTTCAGCGCCCACCAGTCGTCCTAAGCAGCATGTGTTTGAAAACCAAATCTCCAGTCAGATGATGTCAGACCTGGACATTGGTTTGTAACGATAATCAGCGGGGCAAAAGCAATCAAATGCCCATAATAAAGTAGCAGAGAGAGGTGTATGTCTTGTGTAATTCTAGGAAGTCCCGTTGGGATACTGAAACTAGAAATAGTTCAAAATCGTTAGTGTGTCCAATGATCAACTTGGTTCTAAACAATTAGGACCGACTTGACTGCCCTGTTTTTTTTTTTTTTGTCCCAGCTTTTTCTGGGGTAGAGCTTCTTGTTCAGCTCTAACGTTTTCAGTGTCTGCGAGATGAGGATAATACAAAAATGGATATGATTGTATTTCATTAGGGATGTGGTTGTAATCCACAATGAATTTTGATAAGCATAGCAACATTGGTTCTTATTATTTTTACACTTCATGCTTATACGTTATTTCGGATATCCTCTGGAAAAATGGTGATCTTTTGGTATGTAATTTAATGACAAACCTCAAGGAGTTTTGGTGTAATGTTGAACTGTTTGGTAACGTTTTTAAAGTATACTTCTGTTCTTTAAATATCTTTTTAAGTAACGTTTGTTTATGTATTGTTTTTTTCTTCTTGTTGGGACTTATTCCATCTTCTAATAGTATTACTTAAATGATGCCATTCTATTTAAACGACGATGTCTGATTTCATTATTTGTGGACAGTTTTCAGTTGATTACAGAAAAACTTTACCGCTTAAAATTGCGTGAATAATGCACTATAGGGTCTGGCTTTGTTGCGTGAATAATGCACTATAGGGTCTGGCTTTGTTGATCAAAACGACATTGTTTTGAATTAAAACGGTGTCATTCTTTTTAATAAAATGACATTGTTTTGAATTATTTTGAATTAAAATAATGTTGTTTTAATCAACATTAACTATGTTATAGATGATCCGTAGCCCTAGAGTGTATGTGACTTGTCATAAGGATATTTCAGCAATGAACCTCCAACTGCGAAGGGTCTTCCATTAACAGCCAAGGCTATTCATGCATTAGGCTTGTTAAAATTTGACACAACACTATTAACCAGTATAAATCGATACAAATTAAATGGGTTTGGATAAGATATTTTAAATAAAATTAATATAATAATAAATTAATAATTATTTTAAAAAATTAGCGAAAAAAAAAATAAAGAAATCAATACAAAAAAAATAAAGTAGTAGTTGAAAAAAAAAAGAGGAGATATAAGAGCAGTTCATGACAAAGACAAATTAACCCCTTTTGTTTTTGTCCCACGTCGACAAATGAGAGAAGATGGGGAGGACTATCTTACCTATAAAAATAGTGACTTCTTGTCTTCTTTTTAACCTTTAAATATGATTTTTATGTGAAATTTGATTAGAAATTTCTCTTTTTTGAGGTAAATACAATTAGCAGTAAAAAAAATGGTATATTAAAATTTGTTGATATAATTTTTTTAAAAAAATTAAACGGGTTAAACGAATTGTGTCGTGTTACCCATTTATTAAACATATCGTGTTTGTCACCCGTTTAATCCGACACGTACCCGTTTAATCTGACATGTTTGGCACCCCTACTATACATGGATTTAGTTGGAATTTTCTGAAGTTAATGACTAAGAATAAACATGAAAGGTTAGTATCGAAATCATTCAAGTATCGAAATCATTCAGGACACTCGAACTTAACTCATTTAAAATAATATTTTTCATGCGATAAAATAATAAATTAACACTCTTAGCTTAATGTATAAGGTCATTGACTTTTAAACAAGGTACTCTATTATGGGTTCCAACATCATTAGACATTCTATTCGAAACAAAAAAAATATCATGGGATATGTGTTTTTGAATTTACTTAAGTTTAAGCTCAAATTCGACTAAATTGCACTAAAAAAATAATAGCTGATCATCGCATTCGCTCTCGAATACGTTTGTTGGAATCATATACTTTTTAAATTGATTCGATGTGAGTCAAATCATATATAAATATGAGTTTGATTTTTCAAGCTTCAATTATTTGAATTTAAATTATATCATAATTAAAATATTTTAATATTGTAATCTAATTACAATTCAATTTGAACAATATAGATATCTAAGTATATAATGACATTGAGTGATTAGTTGATACTATTAAATTTAGAATTCTTATTTTAACTCAAATTGAGTTTTTCAAATTTGATTTTTTAACTTTTAAAGATTTCAAATATGATTTGCAAAAATAAAATTTATCAAAATTTTAAATTAAATTAAAATGTGATACTTGAATTCAAATTCGTATCTAAGTTTTGCACCTCATAACTTCATATGTGAAATATTTTTATGCAATGCGGGAATAACTTTTCAATTTAACAACAATATGGAAATTGGAATTTAGTAGTTTTTCTTTCATTTTCTAATTTATATATATATATATTATATTACAGTCAATATTATATAAACGACTTTATTCTTACATCGACTAATTCATTGCCCGATCTAATTAAAAGTATATCATTCACGCCACTAAAAAAATTGTCAAATTTCGGATTACCGGTGGGTTTACACTTCAATCTCTTTCTCCAATTGGGCATCCTCGGATTTAATTGATATTTATCTTATTTTCAATTCATCACATAATTAGTGCATAAATAAGGTGTGACCCAAAATTTCAGAAGAAAATCTTTCTACTGGAAGGGCCCCACATCTCCACCACCCAAGGTGAGGGTGCAGTGCACCACCATACGCCCCACTGGACCAGTGTCTCTCTTCTAGATTTTAGCAGACTTCATCACCCAACGCTGCACAATAGGCAAAACAGTTGAAAAACCCAAGTATCTTTTCCTATAGAAACCCCCAAAAAACTATAAACAAAAGCCTCAAACTGTCCGTAGTTCTCTTCTATTCTTGTTAGAATTGTTTAGGGTCAGCATATTATGGCCTTAACAATTCCTACCCAGTTCAAATTCAAACCACCCAATCTGCAACACCAATTTTTGCGAATCCATGTGGAAGTTTTTACAGTTAGAACCACGAATAAGCCACAAACTTGTTATTTTACCTCCCACAATCATCATCTGCGGTGTAGACTTAAACCCAAATCATGGTTTGCCCGTACTACAGTCCTCCCAAGTTTCTGCATTAATGGAGGGGGTGAAGTTGATGCCTCCCCACAACAGTCTACACCTTCTGTAAGTTCTAAATTTTCTCCAATTCAATATGGGTTCAACCAATTTCATTTGTCCTGTTTTGTCCAATGTTACCTGAATCATGGCTCGCTTTGGTAGGTGATGCAGGTATAGGTATATGGTACGAAACTTTCTTAAGTATGTGATACGATGAGTGTAGGTTTAGCTGGTACGGTATTTTGGGTTACAATTCGTTTTAAAACTGTTATGTAGATTATTTTCACTGCTATACAACATTATATATTACAAAATATTCATAAACACTAAGTTAGCTATCATTTATCTTATAATTGTGCTTGATTTTCTATTATCTAAAACAATATATAATTATAAATCTATATACATGTAGTCAATTAATATGTATTTTAAATAATGTTGTGTGTTTTGAAGCGAATTGATTTAGGGTTAGGATTGCAATTTGGGGTCGTCAATTTTGGTGATCTAGATCGCGAACCCACCACGTTTTAGATCGATGTACCTAAATCGTGGGTCGTTAAAAATTTAGTGAATTGTGGTAACCATGGTTTTGTCAATTTGTTATTGCATTTTTTTTCCCTCTAGTTTTTTGTTGTGGGCTTCAAATAGTTTTTGGTATGGAATTGGGCATGAATGTTGGCATTGTTGGAATTTATCTCACTGGTCAAACAATTTGAGGGCTTGTTAACTTTGGCATTATAAGAAATGTTGTTGGTGAATTTTCTATGATTTGCGAGAATTAAGCTGTTGAATAAAGTGAAATAGGGAGTTGAGTGGTTATATGGAAGAAATGAAGGGCATTATCAATATTTCATAAGTGGAGGCAGTTGAGTGGAGTTAAAGAAGGAGCTATATGCACTTTATTTGAGAAAAAATCTCTCTATCTATATATAATAAGAGCAATGCTATAAACCCAAATGAAACCAAAAGAATTACAACTCAAATGAATATCATCTCTCGGATTAGTGGGTCCCACCAATTTTTTCAGTGGGCCCACTCATCCTGGAAATGCATTTGAGTTTTAACTTTTGGATTTTATTTGAGTTATATAGCATTTTTCATATAATAAACAAATTAGATAGGAGGTGACTTGGGAAGCCTTCTCTCCCATTTCCTAAATTCTTAGAATTTTGAATTTTTAATTCAAAACCTAAGCTTTGCTCCAATCAAATTCTACCACGTGTTATTTGTAACCAGCCCTCAACTCCTCCATAACTAACCACTATTTTTGTCAAATGTATTAAAAAAAATTACTTTTATCACCCAAAAAATTTCTATAGTTTTTTATCTAATTTCTCAAGTGATAGAATGAAAGAAAAAATAAATCAAAAAAGTAGAAGACAAATTATAATTCCATGCATCTTAGAGGGTGGGACTGCTAGTAAATGGTATTATAGGGATCTTAGGAGTGTAATACCAAACCCTCTCCTCTCCCTTTATTAATAGTATAGATGCTTCTTACTTATGTCGGAGCCTATAAATTTTTGATTGATATTGACACCTGAACTGTAAGACTTTTTTACTATTGCATTATTTTTGGCCACTTTGGTGTTTTTTGTTGGTGATTTTACTATTGTTGAACCAGCTGTATATGGTTTTTTGTTTGACTTGATATAATGCAGTTGAAAATTCGAAATGGCAGTTACTTATGTTTGCTGGGGATAGAACATCAAATTAGAGTTCTCCTATTTAACTGCAGAAGTTTGATGATTTTCAGTGAATCTTTTGTTCTTCATAAATATTTTAGGTGCAATATTACTTTTCTTTCTTTTTCGCAGCAATGTCTATCCGCTTTATTCCATGGATTTCATGAAATGTGATGCAGGAATGTTGAAGGATTGCCATTTTGTGTATTTCTGAATTTAGCTAGGCTTGAACTAAGTCAAGAGAATTAGAGAGAAAACTCATTTTGACGTTACCAAAAAGAGAATCTATATAATAAAGTAGAGTTATTTTTGAATTCCAAAGACAAAAAGGGCCCAGATCGTTTCGGTATAAAACAAAGGCTTATCCGATGGACGAATTACCCAACATAAAAATGGCTCAGATCATTTTAAAAATAATGATTTCAGCAGTTCCTGGAAAACACTATATACTCATTCAACTCTTATTCACTAGTTCAATGTCTGCACGTCTTGATGTTTAGTTATGTAGCTTCAGTGACTTAAAAGTTTGCAGTATGAAATATGTTTTTCCAGATCAGGGATAGGATCTAATTTAGTTCAATGTTATTGACATTCCAGGGAAGCCTGAGTTTGTAGACCAGCTTTCATAACCGTGTTTGCTCCAAACTGGAATCATTTAAAGATATATTTCAACTAATAAATAGTTGTAATGTTATGAACTCATTCGAAAAATTCTGACTTGTTTACTGTTCATTTATCTAAGGAATTGGTACAACAGTAGTTTGAATATTCGCATGATTTCCGAAAGATTAGAGATATATTTGTGCTTATTTGTGTGGGTTCTCAATTACTCATACATTGTATCGAGGTTGATATGGTGTTCTATTTGAGATTTACTCGATTAAGCTTCTCCCCATTATAATAGCAGGATAATGAGGCATTAAGAAGCAGCTCATCTACGAATGGTGATGGTTATGTGGCCTTGTTTGTTCGGATGCTTGGATTAGACCATGATTCCCTTGACAGAGAACAGGCTATAGTTGCTCTATGGAAATATTCACTTGGAGGAAAACAATATGTTGATGCCATAATGCAGTTTCGTGGCTCCATAAATCTCACTGTAAACCTGCTGAGATCAGAGTCTAGTGCTGCATGTGAGGCAGCTGCTGGTCTTTTGAGGATGATTTCCTCTGTTAATGTATACAGAGATTCAGTAGCGGAATGTGGGGCAATAGAAGAGCTAACTGGCCTGTTGAGACGATCTTCCTTGACTTCTGAAGTATCAATGATATATCTCATCGTTACTACTTATATGAATGTTTCTTGGAATATGAAATTTAGGCGAATCTTGGAACTGTGCAGGTAAAGGAGCAGAGTATATGTACATTGTGGAACTTGTCTGTAGATGAGAAACTCCGAGCAAAACTTGCAAACACTGATCTCCTTCCTTTGCTTATCAAGTTCTTGGAGGATGAAGACATAAAAGTGAAGGAGGCAGCTGGTGGGGTCTTGGCTAATTTGGCATTGAGTCACCCTAATCACAAGATTATGGTTGAAGCAGGTGTTATTCCAAAAATGGTGAGGATTATTTTAGGTTGATTTTGCTTAGGCTAGAAAATTTCACATTCAGTGCAAGCCAAAAGAATCTGCCACCAGTGCCATGTATTTCCCCCCCAAAAAAATAAAGAATCTGGCATAGGAAATGAAAGAAGTGATTGGCAATAGATAAAACAGGATGAAAGCAAACTGGTGAGTACCGATCACGCAAACAATGTTAAATCTTTGGACGTGGAAGAAGTAAAATTAAAATGACTTTGTAAACTGCATATAGTTTGAAATTTCATTAATTACTCTACAAGGCTTTAAAGAGATTTTTTTGGTAATCTTAAAAGTTGAGAGCCAATAAAAGGTTCAGTCTTGTTGTCAACCAACATTCTTGCTAAATGTTATAGTATCTTATTTGCCTTCTCAGAAGGTAATTGTGTGTCAATTTCCTCATACGATGGGTAACTTTTAGGCATATGGTAGCTCTATTGGGTGTCATGTAATATAGAGCTTCATGTACAGAAAGGAGAAAAATTAGAGAAGGATCAATTTGGTTGAAGATGCCCTCTCTATGAAGAAAATTATCCTCTTGTTTGTTGACTAATCTTTTATTTTGTTTTTTCATTTTTTATTTATTTATAGGAGTATATAGATATGTAATGGTGACTTGTGTGGGATAACACTTGTATGTTTGAATCATGATAATCGGTATATATGAGGATGGAAATTTCCAATGTCAAACATTCAGATTCTTCTCATTTGGGTAAGATATGAGGCTAGTGTTTACCTTTATATTTTTGAGTTAAAATAGAACAGAGTAAGCTGAGATGTCTGGCTGTTGCCTGAGTTTGAAGTTGTTGAAAGAGATCGGTGATCTCTTTAATTAAAGATGAAAGGCCAGTCTAGTAAGGGTAATCGAACTAACTGGAAGAAACCACTATGAAAGGGAGTATCTGATTTCTTCTTTGCCAGTGTAATTTACTGGGGGACATTCTTTTGACCAATCAATTGCTGTACCATACAATATATATATATATATATATATATATATATATATATATATATATATATATATATATATATATGACACTGTTGGTTGCATCAAACTATCAATGCTAATGTGGTTTATTCAACATGGTGGACTTCTGTCTTTAAGTATGCATTAATTTTTCATTTTCCTTTTTCTTTTTTAGTTTCTGTTTTATCTTTCAGCCACAGCTAGGCTCCATTGCACTCTGTACCTAGGGAACTTGAACATTGCACCTTTCTCCAAATATAGGAGCATGAAATGTTGTTTGAGCTATCATGGTCATTTTCTAGTTCTGTTCACCAATTGTATTTTCCATCTGTCCAACTTATTTTTCTACTGGATCCCCCCCCCCAAAAAAAAAAAAAAAAAAGAAAAAAAGAATAGTGATTATGGACATGGACACCCTTAGTTCAAGTGATAATCAGACTTCAGATATTTTTTTAAGCTTCCCAATAGTTTACACCATGAAGGCTTCTCACCTAAATAGTGAATTAATAGAGATGGTGTTGGTCCCTCCAATGTGGATTGCAGGAAGGGATAGACTAATGAGAGATCAGGCCTCTGACATAATTTGGGCAAAGTGGCTCTTATGACACTTAACCCATCATCTCATACTTGGCAGCTCGAGCACTTGACTACTGCACCCAGCAATACTGCCTAGTTTGAACAACAATGCGCTGTAATGAAATAGCAGTAGTTAAGGCATGCATCAGGCATTCTTAAATCACATCTCATCTGCCAAACAAAGACGCTACTAATTGTAATTCATTCATGGCTATATCAAATATGGCTACAATGAATGTTCCATTTTTTCCTGCACCTCTTCTGACCTGTTTACAACTTGTATGTGGTGATTTATTATTTTTTTTGCTGTGTACTACTTGTTTTAGATTTGTCATGCAAGGTAGTTGTGGCCCTTTCCTACACTAGATTATAAAACGTCGTAAATGCAAGTGTTGAATCTTCTTCTTGTTGAATTTTGTGTTCGAGGGATTCTAATCGCCTTGGATACTGAATGCAGGCAAAACTTTTGAAGACTGATGCTGAAGGATCTAAGGTCATTAGAAAAGAAGCTCGAAATGCATTGTTAGAGTTTGCAAAAGATGAGTACTATAGAATTCTTGTGGTGGAGGAAGGTCTAGTTCTAGTGCCATTGGTTGGTGCAGCGGCCTACAAGTCCTTCAGACCAGATTTACATTCATGGCCTTCTTTGCCTGATGGTACAGAGATTGAACAGAGTTCAAAAGGTCCTTCCCGGTATGGTGCCTCCGAACTACTTCTTGGACTAAATATTCAGGACAAGAATGCCAACCTAGAGGAAGCAAAGACAAACGCAATAGTGGGACGAACTCAGCAACAGTTTCTCGCACGCATTGGGGCTATAGAAATGGAAAATGAGAATAAAGTTAACAGTGAATCATCTTTAAGTCAGCGATCTACCCTCTTGCCATGGATGGATGGGGTCGCTCGATTGGTCTTAATTCTTGGCCTTGAAGATGAGTTGGCTGTTGCCAGAGCTGCAAAATCAATTGCTGATGCATCGATCAATGAACACATGCGGATCTCCTTTAAGGAAGCTGGAGCTGTCAATCATCTTATTCAGCTATTAAATCATCATAGTGGCAATGTTAAATTGGCAGCAATTCATGCTTTGGAGAGGCTATCTGTCAGGTTTTTCATTGTTTACTAATTTTGCATCCTGTTTATCTGAGTTGTGGTTGTTATGCATGCTGATATTTTTGTATGCAAATGAGGAAACACTTGGAAAGAAAATAACCCCGAGTATCTGAAAAACAAGTCATGACTTCAAAGGAAACACTTCTTGATCTAGGGCTGGGTCTTCTCCATTGTAGAAACAAGTTTTCTCCCCCTGCAAATGAAGCAAGGTTTCTACCTACAGAACTGGTGATCAAGGTTTCTGGAAGGGAATGGGGCAGGGAGGCCACTCTAGGCAATAAACTTTGTGCCCCCTGACTGGGGGAGCAGTGTTTATGTCTTCACAATTATGTAGTTTTTGAGAAGTTCTTGTCTGAGACCATAATGGGGTTTGGATGGTTTAAAATCAGAGAGAATAGGCAAAGCATGCCCAAGTTGGATTTTTTTTTTTTTTGGGTTGCGTTTGTCCTCGAGTATTTTTCTTTTCTTTCTGCATTTCCTTACCTGCAATGAGTGGTATGGATTCTTAAACAAGCAGTGCCTAGATGAATTACTTAGGAAATAGCTGACCATGGCATTCCTATTACACATCAGTTGCAATTTCGTGCATGACTTGTATTCAATTATTTCTGTTTTCATGTCATTGTGTCGGAAGCTTGCCAATGCCGATGTCAACAATCAATGTTTTTTTTTCCGTTTGCATCATCATCAATCAAATATTAAACTAACCTTTGTGGTCTTTTTCGGCAGTTGCAAATTTCAAAAATTTTATATTTCTTTCAACTTGCTTGAGTTTCTAACTTTTTATTGATCATTTTTGTATATTTTTGTATGCAGCAATGATGTTTGCCTGAGAATTGAAGCCGAAGGTGCTTTGTTTCCTTTGATTAATTCACTGAAGCACTCAGAGATCTCTGAAAGTTCAACAGAAATGGTAGTGCAGTTACTTTGTTGCTCACCCAAGTTTTCTAGCAAATGCATTCCTATCTGGTGTAATTGCAATGAAAATTCCCTCATGCGCCATGCAGATTTTGAATATCCTTGCTCAGGTTTTAGACCCCAGTAAAGAAATGAAATCAAAGGTTAGTCTGTACTGCTCATTCATTTTCATGTAAGCTTCAAGATATAATGTTTATTTTTCTAATTGCTCTGTATTTCTGTCTGTCAGTTTTATGATGGACCTGTTAATGGATCAAAGAAGCAGTGGGATGCAAGGAGAACTACAGCATCAGCAGAAAATATGGATGAGATTCTATCAAGATCAACTTCCAGGTTCTAATATGTTTATTTCTATGTCAGAACATCCCATCACTTCCTTCTATTCATCTTCAGAATATTGTGTGAGCATGATTGTTTTGATTACTAGGTATGTCTCCTCTTACCATTTGTAAGCAGAGAAAATTTAGGTGATAGACGAAGCTAATTGGCTTCCATCAATCATTTCTTTATCAAAAGATTTCTCCTTCTGTGTCAGTCATACCAGCATTAAGCTTCTTCAAAAAGGGAGGATCCAGCAAAAACAATCTATTTTCACCATCATGTTACGCCGAATAGGAGGAAGGACAAAGGGAAACATTGATATTTTTTTCTTTTCTTTACTTGTTTTTGGGGAGTGGGGTGTACTAGGCCCAAGTCACATGGATTTTTTTTTTCTTTCTAAAACGTATGATGTAGTGTCCTGGCTATGCTATAGTGTCCTGGCTATATTTTTGTTGATGTGAGTATGATGTGCTGAACATGCCTCTTCCTAAAATGTGTGCCAAGAGGGATGTCCAGCAAAATAGATGAAACCAATGTTTCTTAGGAACTACATGGTTAATTACCTCATGCAAACGTTCCAAACAAGTGCTGTGTTTTAGTTGCATAGATACTTCATTTTTTTAGCCACTGATACAGATGGAGAAAATTGGATGGATTTTAAATGTTCAGCGTGTACTTGTCTCCTAACACGGATGCTGGTGGATATGAAATCCTAATGCAGTACCTGCAGATGAAGTGCATATGCAAGTCCATATGGCATAAGCCTAATCTTTTTATGCACAACAAATTGTTGACATGGTTTAACAACTTCTGGCAGACACAAGTTTATGAATTCTCTACTGCTTTGCATGGATGTGAAAATTTCGAGGAAAAACAGAGGTTATAGTAAACTATTGTATGCTTTGATTCCATGTTGCCTTGCTTCTTCGAAGCAACCTACTGTTGATAACTGCTGCGAAGTAGAACGTAATGTTTTTTTTATGGTTGAAACTGGAATACGACCTGCATGCCTCTTATTATGGAACCTGTCTGATAGAGTATTTCATTATGACTTCTTAATGGGAATGGTGGGCATGTCACAAATGTTCGTTATGACTTCTCCACCAGTAACATGCCGCTTTTATCCCATACCAATTAAAAATGAAGAAATTTATCCCATTTGTTGGAAGATCTGAATTTGAAATTCTTTTGGAATTATTGTCGTGGAATGTTTGGTTTTTCCATAAAAGTTCAAGATCATTCAAGCTGGATGACCCTCAATGGCAGTTCTTTATTTTATATTGCTCTTTTAGCTTTTTATTATGCACGGAAGAAAGCTTTAGCTGTCATCTGTGGAACTTGCTGATAGAATGTGATTAAGTGCTTCGTGATGAAAGTTCATTAAAAACAGTGCATTTATTTATTTCACAGCTTGCAAACCATCCAGGTGGTAGATCTGTTGGATTCTGTTGTCCTTGCTCGCCTCATTGAGATTCTGAAAACATCATCCCCAAATTTGCAAAGAAAGGCTGCTTCCATTCTTGAGTTCTTAACAGTTAGTGAGCAATGCTTTGACAAAGTTATTTCTGCAGGCATTGAATCTGCTTTAGAAGCTGTTTTCCAACAAAGAATCCTGAATGGTATGGGAAACATTTATCTTTTTCAAGGCAATTTGCTGCTTGTTTCCATTCTCTTCGCAGTTATGAATCACAAAAGAAATAACTTGCGACTCAGAAGATGATCTCTATGTCTGCCTAAATTCTATATGCCTTTTCAAAAAAATCACTAATCTACATTTGTAGCTGAGAAACTGGAGGGAGCATGAGAAAGGCGAGCATTTATTTCTTATGCTTTGTTGATGAGGGAGTAGTAAAGAGAATTGAGAAATTTCTTGCCCCTTTCTTGAGGAGAGATTTTGCTTCATGGTAAAGATTGTGCTCACGTTGACTCACACAGAATTACAGATGTTGTTTGTTCTATTTCCTTCCCATTCAATTTTTCATCAACATAGAGCATTGATATGGCCTTGAAATTTATCAGTTGAAAGTGAGACATGCTCAAGATTATCAAAACACAAGTTGAACTCGTTAGGGATAAAAGCGATACATGCTAGACTGGGCAACTATAGTTAGCATAATGACATCAGATTGTAGATTCTC
The DNA here is from genome assembly GCA_963454935.2 of Ilex paraguariensis. Lineage (NCBI taxonomy): Eukaryota > Viridiplantae > Streptophyta > Magnoliopsida > Aquifoliales > Aquifoliaceae > Ilex > Ilex paraguariensis. The sequence continues at coordinate 36,657 of CAUOFW020000392.1, forward strand.
TGGGTTCAACATTTCTGACCACAGTTTTAAGAAGCCCTTTTGAGGTTTGCCTCAAGGCAAGGCAACCCTAATAATGCCTTGGTCTTTAAGTAGTAGTTAGGTTCTCATTGAAGTCACTCCTCATGAGCAAAATCGTGGTCAGAAGTGCACTTTCTTCCTTTTTTCCTGCCACAATTTATGAGGTGTATTCCCTGTTTGTCCAAAGTTTTTGCTTAGACCGTAATCTTAAGTCACCTTCCATTCGTTTCTTTTGTTATTTTGTCATTTATAACTTCATAACCACAAATTATCACAACGTGCACATAGTCACAGCCGTAATATTCTACCATGTTTCCAACTTGGACAAGTGTTAAGGTATATTACTACATATAGTATATATACGCGAAAAACCAGGAGATCAGCAACAAAATTTTGAATACACAATTAAACTGCAGAAGCTAAATTTGTGCAAATGGAATCACCACTTTTATTCCATGAATATTGTTGGAACTTGATCATTGATTGTGGTTAGCAGGTAGTTTGGGTCTTCGTGGAGATTGTGAGGGGTTGTTAGAGAGAGACAATGATGTTAATTCATGGTTGAGGTAGGTAGTGCATTAGTGATGGTCATTGCTGGGAGTTGGAGGCGTTTATGAGCATGGATTGAGCTCTGGCTCTGGGTTTGGTGGCTAAAGGAAGAAGGGTTGATTGATGAAGGGGAGTGGAGCAAAAAGGGAATCAGTTATGGTCATTAAAGGCCATGGGTGGTATCTTAGTCTGCTCTTAACTTGCTATAGATAGATAGGGCAGACTTGGTGAGGTGGAGTCAATTGTGGAATAAAGAGTAAGGGAATTTAAGGGCTTCCTAAAAGGGATTTCTTTATCTGAGGGAAACAAATGTGGGAGAACATTCTAATCATAAAGTTCACTGTGGAGAAGACTCCTCCTAAGAATCTAAGGTTTTGTTTGGTTTGCATCTCAAAAAACAGTATTCGGAAACTGTTATTCGGAAACTGTTTTTTGGAAGAGTTTTAGAAAATTATTTTTGGTATTTTTTATGTCGCAGAACTTGTTTGGTTATATGATTCCAAAAACAATTTTACTGGATAGAAAATAGTAGAACTTATTTAGACAATAACCTAGAAAACAATAAAAATGAAAATGTGGTGGTAGTACAAGTGTGGTTGTGGTGGTGTTGGTGTTGGTGTTGGTAGTGGTGGTGGTGGGAGCGTGGTGATGATGTTGGTGTGGTGGACGTGGTGGTGGAAGTGTTGTGGCGGCGGTGGTGGTGGTGGTGGGAGTGTGGTGGTGGTGATGGTGTTTCTAAATTATAGAAAAGGTGTTTCCTAGATTCTAGAAATGTTGTTTTCAAAACACATAAAACAACTCTAATTTATTCTTTAAATCATCTCAGTTTTCAAAAAAAAAACTGGCCAAATAGCTTTCTCCCCGAAACTGTTTCTGTAGGCAGAAAACAGTTTCTGAGATAGAAACCAAACAGGGTTTCTGGATTGAACATTTGCTTCTTGAGTTCTCACAAGCAAAATAATAGATATCATGCAGTGGTGGTGGTTTATGCTATTGAAAGTTTTTTGGGGCCTTTTGATACTTCACTATATCTATTTCCTAGATGAAAGATGAAGAAAATTCTCCCATCAGTGTGTATGAACACCACTTGACTTCAAAGAGCATTTGATCCGTCAATTCAATGATATCCCTACTCATAGGTTTTCTCTAGAATATGCGAGAGTTAATCCATGTGATTTGCTTGAGTTTCTGATACCAGTAATGAACTTGAAACCTAGTAGACCCATTACCCATTCTTGTATTCTTTGTATTATTTCTAGTGTTTCTGATTTACTAACTATTGTGTCAAACTGAGAATTGCAGAGGCAGAATCTGATATAATTTGTCAGCAGCCAGAGCTCCATACCCTAGAAGTCGAAGAAGCTGGTCTTGCAATATCTTCAGCATCCAGGTTACTTACAAGACTGCTTGACTCTGAGCAGTTCCGGGGCACTATTAATTCATCCCGTTTCACAAAATTTCTCCGTGACATACTCAAATCAAGTATCCCTCTTCACAACAAGGACTGGGTGGCTGCTTGCTTGGTTAAACTCAGCTCTCTGTCTGGTCCCAACCCGGACTTCGAGAATGCAATTAGTATGGAGGTAACTCTTTTTGAGACTATCCCAAGGTTGATAGAAGAGATAAAAACCTCGTTTTCTCCAGAAGTTCAAGAAGCTGCTGTCATAGAGCTCAACAGAATAATTTCTGAAGGGGTGGTGGATTCAACTAGAGCTGTTGCTGCCGAAGGGGCAATATTTGCATTGGTGAAACTGATTGAAGAAGGGAGTGGAAGAGCTGTTGAAGCGGCATTAGCAATACTTTACAATCTAAGCATGGATAGTGAAAACCATTCAGCAATCATAGCTGCAGGAGCAGTGCCAGCTTTGAGGAAAATTGTACTTTCACAAAGGCCACAGTGGATGCGAGCTCTTCGGTTGCTGAGGACCTTACCGACATAATGTTGCAAAGAAAGATGATTGTTTTGCAGAGGAAATGTGAAAGAGAATGTAATTCCATATGAACTTTTTGCAATTTTTCTCCACACTGATTTCATAGTTCATAACAATATGAAGTTATCTTGGTTGGGTAGTTGATCCACACCAGCTGGCATGTATACTAACTTCCTTCTTAGGGTTGAGCTTAAAACTCAAGCATAATTGTCCTTGTATCTGATGAGCTATTATTGTCACCCAGGTCTTGACGCAGTGATGAAGTTATTTTATTCCAATCTGTCACGGAAATAGTTTCTCCAAGTGTAGAGGTAAAATCGTGTACATTTAATAGCTCTCATATCTTACAGAAGTATCAGGCATTAATTTTTTATTTTATTTTTATAAATATTATGTACTGTTTGGCCTTTTCTCAGTTGTCTGACTCAGATAAAATTGATCTATGGAGAATTGACCTTGCTTTATGCAATTATTGAGGAAGATCTTACTTATAACTTGTGAAGCCATTGCAATCCATCTCTGGCTGCCGTATTGGTACAATTCAATAAGTATTAGGATTTGAAGCTTGAGAAAACCATGCACATGGTAGAAGAGAGAATGTGATAAGGTCGTATCTAATGCATAAGTCTTGTGCCTATAAAAAATTATTTGGAGTGGTGGTTCTCAAATTTAAGGTTAAAGTGTATTGTTTTGTTGTGAAAGCATTTTCTATCACTCCAACATAGGCTTCTCTGGTACAAAATGAGAAGTTTGTTATAATTATGTCACTTACACGTCCGTGTCAACTAATAGCTATTTAGATTTATCTTTATTTTTTGTAAATAAATGGAGTGAGTTTCAAAAAGAAAATAAATACATATTTTTATACATATCCTTTCAATATGACAATGGGTTGCTTGGGATTTGAACCCAAATGTAATCTTAAAGAGTAGGTAATTTTCTCATTAGATGAGTAAAAATCCCTTTTCAAACCGTGCTTGCATTTTTCATTGCACATGACTTTCCCTCTGTATACATTTAAAACTCAATTCCTTCCTTAGCTTAGACAAGACTTTAAAAAAGTTGAATACTTAGTTGATTTAACCCATCCTACCTACTACATCAGTATTTCAGAATAGAAATAAGTAAAAAATTATTGTTATCTATTTATTATTCATCGTCATGATTTAAATTATTCACTATCTCAAACATTAGACTTTCTAAACTACACCAGCACCAACAAAGATTAGTCTATAGCATAGAAAAAATATTTATTGTAACGGTTATACCACGTTAGTGTTATCACTTAGTGCAATCGTCCAACAATAACTCAACAAGTGGGTAAAGTGTATCTCATTCTTTTAAATAACTACAGTTCATGTAAGATAGTAACCACCGCATGTAAAAAAAAATAGGATTCACCTTATCCACTTGATTATTTGTTGTTGAACAATTACACAACGTAATAACGTTGACGTGGTATAATCATTACATTGAATATTTTGGGATCACACTTTTAAGATCCGGATCTTCTCTGTTTTTTCCAACGTTGGGATTTTAAAATTTGGGTCAAAACAGTCGTTTAGATAAGCACAATGAGATCTAAGGTACCATGGAAATCATGCTACCATGGAATAGTGGTAACGCCGGTGGATGTCTCACAAGTCTAACTAATACCCTATTATTTGAGGATGATTTCAATGATTCAGAGTTAATTCTCCTAGGAATAGATTCAAAGTGGTTCTGCCTTGATGAAGTTGTTCGTTAACACCCTAAAAAAAGGGGGTGGATCCACACATGAGGACTTATATAAACAACCAGTTAGGCCTATCCCAAGAAGGCCCGAGGAAACTTGCTGAAGCTGAAGAATGTTGTGAGATTGGGAGTTCAGTGAGTCAAGATCAAATATACATGTCTAGAACTTATGTCTACTTAAAAGCTTAAGCCTCTAAGTAGCGTGCCCATATTATAATATACTATGACACTCTTCTTTTTTCTATTCGACAGAAGATTCTTACAAATGTAATATTCAATAATTTCTCCCTCACGTGTAACCACATTGAGTTTATCTTTCCCCGAATTTGACCCTCCACTGATCTCTACAAATATTGTGTCCAATCACTCTTTATAAAAGCTCACTCTTCCATGGAACAATTTTTTTACCACTCTTTATGAGTCACCGTATTACCACTTTACCAAGAGCTCTTGCGCTCAGGCTTGTGTCATGTTTTTTTTTAGAGTTGCATTTTCATGACTTTTTTTTAGAGTTATTACTAATACTGACAGTCTGATGCGCTACACCGTTTCTTTGAGAGTTCAACCAAGATTATCACTCATTGGCTTTGATACCATTTTGTTAAGAGATTGAGAGCTTAGTGATCTAAGGTTCAATATATATGTATAGAACTCATACCTACATAAAAGTTTAAGCCTATAGATAGTAAGCTCATCAATAATATATTAGAACACTTTTTCTCCCTATTCGACATGGGACACCCACACGTGTAATACCCAACAAATAACACAAAAGGAAAGAGTGACAATCACTACCTTAAACATCAAAACTCACATTCTTGTCTCTTATCAAAAGGCTCCAATTTTCTGTGCTCATGCTATAACCAACATCACCTCATGGTTATAGCACATCTTATGTTCGAATCATCAGACATGCAATTGCAGCATGGAAATGTGGAACAATGGCTTCAACTTTCGTTAGCGATTCTTAAGTTTAACTAATACACGTGATTAGCACATGATTGTTCGTATCTCAATTTACTTGCACATACTTCTTACTGGTTCTAAGAAAGAGATGAAGCAAATTTGTTGAGCAACCTTGCACAAATCTTGTGATAACCCACCAAATATACAAGCCGTACTCTTGTGGCTCCTAATAATCATTTGAAAATTAGTTCCAGATGCAGCAATGACACTCACCCTTACATGACATCCAAGTGGTTTGATTGATGAGGTATGTCTAACAGCTAAAGACATGCTATCAGGGAGTGTATAAAATACCCTCATTGGTTGAAGGGGTTTTTTGCACTTTATATCGTGAAAGATTTTAAAATTCTCATTTCGTATTTTTAAAGATAAAATTTTTCATATTATATCCTTCATATATCAAAAATGTTATAATGTGGTTCTTCTGTCAAATTCTGTTATTTTTTTATTCAAAATTTAACTTATTGATACTAACGAAAAAATTAACGGAAAACTAACGCAAAGGTCACATTGTAAAACTTTTGATATATTGAGGGTACTATATAAAAAAGTACAAATTAAGAATCTTAAATTTTTTTGGGGTTTAAAGTGTAATTTTTACTTGTTTATAAATAATATAATAATTCTACAAATTTTTTTTTTTAAATCAATAAGGTTTGGTTCTTTTAAAAGTGGGGAAAAGTGACATTGGACAAATGCCATTTTTGTTAAGAAAAAGACCATTTTTTTTTTCCATACACCACCTTATGAGTTCTATTTGTTTTAATAAAAGGCCATTTTTCATGCACCACGTTTAACTTATTTGCCGGTGTCTTGAAAATTATTTTTTTAATATGGCAATCGTTATTGTGCCACAATTTTTTCTTTTTATAGTGTGGAACCACTCTAAGATAGGGCGGTGAAAAGATCGGCAAACGAGGTGGCTCACACAATTGCAACCCTCCAACAAAAAGGGAGTGATCAATGGATTGAGAATCCACCGATGAGCCTTCGAAGAGTAATAGTTGCGGAGAGAAGATTAGGAGTAAGTTAAAAGTCTTCTTACTGATTTAATAATTCTCTTTAATTTGTGATACAAATTTGAAAAATATAGTACTACTCTAAGTTCTATATTGCATTAATGAGAGTATATTCGAATCTCTCAACATATTTAATGCTATTACGACTGTCAATACTTGTGCTGTCACTTCACTAACTAATTAATTATTCTCACATGTCTTAAGCTGTAAAGGTTCTTCTTTCTAAAGTCTGGCCCGCCTAATGTATGCTTTTCTTTTTTTTTTTTTAACTTGTTTGAGTTAATTTATCTATATTTTGATTAATTTTTTTTTTTAATTTGATCAAAAACAGATCATTTATTCTAAAATTAGAATTTTCATGAAAAATAAATCTCTCATCATCTAATATCAAATAATTATTAAAATTTAAATTCAAAACGATTAAATTTACGATTCTCGTCTATTACTACTTTCTACTCGAGCTTCCCATTTCATGGCTCATCTGTTCCAACCTGTAAATTTGCAGTGACTAACTGTACTCTTTATTGCCTTTTTAGAACACTTTATATGAGTAAAATATTTTGCCTTTTTTGATCACTTTACATGGTTATAAAATTTTTATTACTCAGCATATATATTAATTATTTCAGTAGTGTCCATTTATTTATGCAAGTTTTTAATTTGCCCCACTTTGATTCAATTAAAAATATAGATTTTAAATTAACTTAAGGAGGTGGTCATGTATGTTTCGTCTTATTACACTTGACCGGTCATTTTGATACCTCGTATTTGCAATTTGTGTCATTTTCAGTCCTTCTCAAGTTTTTAAATAATATTCATTAATTGTGATCAAGTGACAGTCGTGAATGCTTTTGTTAATAAATTTAAATTATAGTTTTCGATTAGATAAAAATGATATAAATTTAAAACAATAGGAATAAAAGAGATACATTTAAAAATAATGAGAACTCAAATGACACAAACCGACACTTACTGTATTTTGCCTAAAAAGGTTATATTAAGCTTTTTTTTATACACATCAATCGAAAAATCCATCCATGGTAGGCATGTTTAATTCAGGTATAAACAAATATGAATTGGATAATTGGTTTTAATTCAATTCACAAGTACTAGTTGATTCTATCCTTTGTATAACAAGTTTTGGATTGATAAGCTATTAATCCATAGTTATAATACAAAATTCATGTTTAGATTAAATAATAGTGTATGATATTAAATTGAAAATGGTAAAACTACCCATATATGGGGGTGTGGATCCAGGGTATGCAGGGAGGATATAAAATCATTGTATTTTTTAATATTATTGCTAGAAATAAATATCATCCACCACATGGTATTCATTAATACCTAATATGAGGTATTAAATGATATTAGTGAATTGAGTCGGGATTAAATAAAAAACTAATACCAAGTCATATAACCCAATCCAAAGCTAATATCAAATCATTACTAGACTAAATTAATCTAATCCAACTTCTTAATATCTAAAGCAAACTTGCCCCGGGATGAGGAGAAGAGCAAAAGAGACACATTTGAACTCCCAAAAAAAGGGGCATAAATAATCAAATATGACATTTAGAAATTAGTAATATTTTGCACTTTTTATTAACAAAATCTTGAGAAAATTAAAAATGACCAAAAAAAAAAGTTCATTAAACAAAAAGAATAACAATGACTCAGATCGTTTACATCAAATAATTAATTTTATAACTTATATTTTAATTTTTAAAAAAGAGTAAATTTCGTTACATCAAATAATTAATTTTATAACTTATATTTTAATTTTTTAAAAAGAGTAAATTTACTTACATTCATTTTAACTATCCAATTACATTTTAATTACACACTTGCAACCCTAGGATAAATAAAAATCTAGAAATTGATTACCATACTTGATCCACAATCCTAATTGGGAGTATCACAATCCTAATTGTGATGTATAGATAGAGCTAAATAAAATAAATAAAATAAAAGATATATAGAAAAAAAATAAAATAAAAAATATATAGAAAAAAAATAAAAATATATTAAAGGGGTCCACATTATAATAAAGAAAATTAATAATGATCACAAATTGACACATAACAAATGGCAGGGACCCCAAAAGCCAACAAGGTAGGAAGAAAAGAAAGGAGAGAGAAGCAAATAGTAACAACCACCCCCATTTCTCTCTCTCTGAGTCTGTGGTTGTCTTGAACAACAGAGGGAGAGAGAGAGAGAGAGAGAGAGAGAGAGAGAGGGGGTCTGAAGAACACGTCCACTTAGAGAAACTGCGCGATCTCAACGGCAACGGCGTAGAGAAGGGGAGAGAGAGGGAGAGAGAGAGAGAGAAATAAAAAAGGAATGGGTACGCTTCAGACTTGGCGAAAAGCCTATGGCGCTCTTAAAGACCACACCAAAGTCGGCCTTGCCCATGTGAATAGCGATTTCAAGGTACCCCTATATTCTCTCTCTCTCTCTCTATATGTATATATATGTATATACATACATATATATGTCTGTATTTATATATAACACAAAATTCACAAACAATTTTTTGTTTTTTGGTTGGGTTTTTCTAAATTTAGGATGTGGATGTTGCGATCGTTAAAGCTACGAATCATGTGGAGTGTCCACCAAAAGAGAGACACCTCAGAAGTAAGAATCTATTTTTATTACTTGATTTTTAGATCCGAATCATTTGCATATATTTCTGTGGGTTTTCTATTTTGGAGAAATGGTTGTGTGAAGATTTTTGTTTGTTTTCTCTTATTTGATGTGTCATTTTTTAATGGTTTTTGGTTATATGGTTTTTTTTTAATCGCAGAAATTTTCGCTACCACATCGGCGGTTCGGCCTCGAGCAGATGTAGCATACTGCATACATGCACTGGCAAGGAGATTGGCGAAGACCCATAATTGGACGGTATGGAGTTTAGTGTTTTTTGGGTTCAATTTTGATGTTGACATTATATTTTTCCTCTGTATTGTTGGGATATGATGTGGGAGTTTATTGGATTTGTTGATGATGCTTTTGGTGGATATGAATTGGGTTATTTGCCCAATATAGTTGCTTACTTGACTATATTGACATATTTTTCCTCTGTATTGTTTAGATATGATTTGGGTGCTCATTGGATTGTTGATGATGCTTTTGGTGGATATGAATTGGGTTATTTGCCCAATGTCGTTGCTTATTTGACTATATTGGGTTTCTTCCTTATTATAATTGTGTGGAACTGGCACTCTGAATTGTGAAACTATTTCAACTAAGTAGTGACTAGTGAGCTGCTAATTACAAGTGAATTTAGTGCTTGTACGATGATCGTGCACCAGATAATTTTGTATATTAGCAAGAGTCCAATTCGATAACTTCACGTGCCAACTGCTTGAAACTTACAACTGCACTGTAGATTTCGTAACTTTTGCTGGTGCATATAATGCTTATCCAATGGTGGTGCGGTTATATGACCAGCCTATTTTTCTCAGATAGATCCCAACGTCATCAGTGTTAAAGCATCCAACCCAAAATCGCAATGAGTGGAGAGGCGCCTTAAGTATATAAATCAACATTAGGTGATCTTAGTTATTCAATGTGGAACACAAGCTCTCATTATCGATGCGTTATGTGTTGCACGTAACCAAACCAACCTCAAGGAAGTAGGATGTTATTTTCTATACCTGACGGGATCCATTTGATTTCGTAACAAACCTTGAGGGTCTGACTATAAATTATCCTTCATTAAAATATTCCAATCGATCTTTTAGCAATTTTGATTATGCTGGGTACACCTTTGTACTTGGATCATGGTACAATCCATTGACAACTCCAAACGTGGTATGCCTGTGGCACAAATTGGTAAATCTTGGTAGATTTAGAACTAATTTTATGTGACCATGCATAGGTCTTTCAGTGGTGTGGGTTAGCTTAGGGCAAATTGTAAACTCGAACATCTTGAGCTTAAATCTTGCTTATGACTTATAAGTTTAATCGATACCAGTGGTTAGCAGGTGCATGTATTTGGGGTGTACTTTGTAGGGGTGGGTCCAATGTGTGCCTTCTCTGGGGAGATTACTAACCATCCAAAAAAAGAGTCAAACTACACCACATCATGTGTGATACAAAACAGTGTTATCTAGATCGTTGGTCGATTTGGTACATGGGACGGGTGTGGAACTTGATATAATGATGTGGTGCGATTGGGATGGGATAAGCTTAGTTGGTACACTGTTTTGGGTTGTGATTCAGTTTGTAACTCTCATCTGGATCTCTTTCAATATTATACGAAATTATGTACATAGTTTACTAATATATATTTTATATTTTCTGGTAACAGTTACAAAGCAAATCATAATCCAAGACCACGCATCTGCTAATGGTTTTAAATAATAGAATTTAGTGGTTGCACATTTGTATTACGAGAAGAAGGTAAATCATAACTATCAAATATAAGATTAAGATCAACAAATTCTAAAAAATAACCATTTGGAGTTAATAATCCATGTAATAAGTTGACATGAGGAATGTTGAGGGTCTTTCAATTGTAGGGAGATGGTATAATGTGCATTTTTATTTTCTATTATCTATTTTATCCTTTTCTCTTTGAGGAAAGATCTCTCATCCTTTATGCCTTAAAACTTCCGTCTTTTGACAGTAACATCCTCATTTATTGTGTAGTATTAGACTGTTATTTGTATTTCTCTTTGTATTATTCATTAGGGCTGGTCTTCCCAATACACACGTAGCTCTCCTTATTTATATATATGAAAATGAAAGACCCCTAAAGGGTGTGGGATTCCATTATTCTTCATGTAGAAATGATATTCTGTTAAGACTATCATTGTCCATTTGCTTGTCTTGGATTAGTTTATCCAAATCTAGGGATGAGTTGCGTTAGTTGCTCCATTTGTTGCCACGAGGATTGTCTTACGGGCATATGCTGCTGCCGTATAGTTTTTGATGAAATTTGACAATAAGCAATGCTATTCCTTCAAATCTCTGTTAGGGTCTGAGATGACCATTTGTATTGGAAAGTTTTCGAATAAAGGACAAAAAATAAATAGTAGAATTGATACATCAATAGTACTTGCACCATGAAATAGGATATTGAGACAAGTTAAAAGTGACCTGGGCATAAGGTTTGAGTTTTAAGATAAGTTAAAAGTGAAGATAATATTATTGTAAGACATGGAACTTGTCATTTCCTTTTTATAATCATGTCTTTCTTTATAAATATCTTTTGTGTTGTTCCATAGGTAGCCTTGAAGACACTGATAGTTATCCATAGGACATTGAGGGAGGGTGATCCCACTTTTAGGGAAGAACTTCTGAATTTTCAACAGAGAGGACGCATTCTTCAATTGTCAAATTTCAAGGATGATTCGAGCCCCATTGGTTGGTACTTACACCCTATATTGTTATTTTCTCTTTTATCAGTGGCAGCTTCTTTCCTGTTCCCAACCAGATCTGATTAGTTATGCTTATGGTACAAAATTTTGCTGCTTTTGAGTTTTGTCTCTCATGTTTTATGTGCTATTTTTTTTTTCCAGCTTGGGATTGCTCTGCCTGGGTGCGCACGTATGCTTTGTTTTTGGAAGAACGGCTCGAATGCTTTAGAATTTTAAAGTATGACATCGAAGCTGAGCGTCTTTCAAAACCTGCCCAAGCGCAAGAGAAGGTGTGCCTTAACCCTTGTTTATATTTTTACAGATGGACGAGTAGAATTAAAAGGAAGAAAGGGAATTATCATAAAATTTTCTCAACTTGAATGAAAAAAATAAATAATGAGACCAAAAAACATGATCTTATGTTAGTTATGTTTTAGAAATACACTCTCCCTCTCCCTCCCTCTCCCTCTCTCTCTCTCTCTCTCTCTCGTAGCTCTATACGCTTTTATTTGGTTAGCTTGTTTGCTTGATAAATTTAGTTCCACATACCATAGATTATTGTTGAGCAATTAACATTATATATTTGCTTACATTCCTGGCAAAGGTGATAATATGGAGAAACATCCTAAGGTCTTCAAAAGAGGAGGTAGAGCAAGTGATTCGCTTGGTGCAAAAATTTTATTGCCTAGATTTAGTATATATGTGTGAGCTCTTTAACATCGAATTCAAACATGTGGACGTGAAATGCTATAATATTCTATTGGTATGTAGAAAGAGAAGCCTACTTTCTTAGCTTCGGTGGTTCTTTTTCACCTGATCTTCGTTCTGGACAAGAGCTGTATTGGACACTGGGAGGGACTAGAAGCAAATTGTTCGGAATGGAAAGAAAGAAAAATTTGATTGTCTTATCTTGAAGGACACAGGCTGTATTATCTTTATCATCTAAAATTCACTTACACCCAACAAAGCATGTTTTTACTTATTAAACCCCAAGAAATTTCTATGTATCTACATATTAATTGAAACCTACATATTATGTACGGTTGCCTTGTGGGATACTCAGAATTTACAATTTCTCCGTATCATCTCCTACTCCACCCCTCAACTCCACCCCACCCTATCTCACCCCAATGTTTCTGAAAAATATCCATTAATGTGCTAAATTAGTTTTTTTTTAAAATTTAAATTTGAAAGAGTTACTAAACATAGTGAAGTTAGGTAGTTAACAAAGATGGTAGAATCAGTCACATAGGTCACATGAAAGATGGTTAATTGGAGGAGACAGTTAAATAAGTCAAAGTATGAGAATTAAGTAATAGAGAAGGGAAGGCTTCTCTAGCCCACCTTCCGTAGAAACCCACACTCACTCCATCCCAAATCTTTTCTGCCTATGTCACCATCCCTACACCACCACCGAGGACAACACATGTCCACCACTTAGTACCATCGCCAATAAACTTGGTTCGGGCAACAAATTGAATCCAATTAACAAATTTGGACTTTATCTGCAGCAACAAATCGAATTAGAGCAAGAAATTTGATTCAAGGAGCTAAACTTGTAGTGGAATGAGATTGTTAGCCCCTTAACATATTGTCCAACACGGACCACACCTTGGCTACAGTCCAAAGTTTTTTTTATCTCCATACCGATTAAAAATCCTAGTGGCCAAAGAACTGGATATTATTCCAGTACAGAGCAACGAAGGATGGCATTGGGTCCTCCTCTTCTGCCACTTTTTAATGTTGGTGGGTTTCATGTGAATATTGAGGATGAGGAAGATATTGAGAAAGTGGTTGATAGATCAATGCCACTATTGTTCTTTTGTTGGTTTATATGATGGTTATGGTGAAGATTAGGGAAATTAAACAAATTGATCTGATTATGTACTTGTGTTTAATGGGAATGATGTAGTGGTGGTTGCAATGTAGTAGAGGTAGTGTTTGGGGGGTTTGGCTGTGGCGGTGCAGTAGTGGTAGAATAGAGGGTAAGGGGAGGAGATGGTGGTGGTGACCTCTAACACCTCTCCCTTCCCATTTGGCTTACAAAGTTCTTTTTGTCTTTTTAGTTAGTTTGTAAAATTTGTGTTGGTTGGATTGGGGTGCATATATTCATTGGGTTTGTTTTCAACCAAAGCCACTATCACAAAAGTCGCACAGTTCATTGCATAGTGCTTGTCGGTTTTGGTGCTAGGTATAGTGGCAATGGCTCGAATTTATATTTTGCGTTTGACTTTTATATTTATCTTTATTGGGTTTCATGGCTTGTGGAGCTAAAAGGTATGGTGGCAGTGTGTTGAATTCTTTTTTTTTTTTTTGGGATTTTGATGTTAATCTTTGAGGTTAATTTTAATTTGGTTAAGGGATTTGCAATCGGAAGGGATGGGGTTATGAGTTGCAATTTGCAGACGATACCATATTTTTCTCTTTGGGGAATGAGGAGAAAGTGAGAAATTTGAAGAAGATTGTTGATGTTTTTTGGGATTATTTAAGGCTCCCCTTAGGATGTAATCCTTTGGCTAGGTCTTTGTGGGAAACTTTCATCTTTAGGGGTGGTAGGCTTATGTTGGTTTAGTCTTTATTGGCGAGTATTCCTATTTATTTAACATTTCTCTGTAAGTTATTTGCTTCAGTGGCTAGGACGATTGAAGGAATGATGGAGTTATTATGAGAAGGAAAGGGAAAGGGTAGGAAGGATCACCTGATATCATGGGGTCTGGTTTATAGATCTTGAGCTAAGGAGGGTCTAATGGTCAAAATTTGTAAATGAGGAATGTAGCCTTGGTTGAGAAATAGCTTTGGAAGTTCCCTTTGAAACAAGGTTCATTGTGAAGTTCTGTTGTTTACATGCTAATGGGTAGGATGCTAATGTGGTTAGTTTTTGAAGTCCATGAAATTTTATTTCTTAGGGGTTACCTCTCTTTTCCAATTGGCTTAAATTCACAGTGGGAGAGGGCACGAGGGCCTATTTTTGGGAGGACTTATGGGTTGGTGAGTCTTCTTTTTCTTGCCTCTTTCCTCATCTTTATAGGATCTCTAGTTCTCATGACCAAACACTTGCTTCTCTTATTCAGCCCTATTCTTCTCCTATTATTTGGGATTTTGGCTTCCATAGGAATCAGGAACTGGTAGAGCTTCTCTCTTTGCTTAATAGTGTTCCCTTAACCCAAGGTTGTTTGGACAAAAGATGTTGGTCTATTGAATCTTCCTGTGTGTTTTCATGTAAATCCTTCTTTGGTTCTCTAGTTGATGATCCTTCTATTCCATTGTTCACTCTATTAGGGGTGATTTTGGAAGCCCTTTGATGGTGCAAATTTGTGTATGGATAATTGCTCATGGAAAAAATAACATGTATGATGTGTTTGAAAGAAGGAGACCCAAGGCTTGTCTTCTACCACAATGATGTGTTATGTGCAAAGGAGATAGTAATAGTGTGGATCATTTATTCTTATATTGTCCTATTGCGCTCTCTCTATGGAACAAGTTCTTTAACTATGTGGGGATTTGCTGGGTGACACCATGACCTATGTTTTTTGTGATTAGCATGTATGTTATGAGCTAGAGTGGAAATAGTAGGTGGAAGACTCTTTGGCTTTGTGCTTGTTTTGCTACGTTTGTGTGGTTTGGTTGGAAAGGAATACTAAATTTTTTTTATGCTAAATGTGAGGAGGTTGACGAACCATGTTATCGACTTTACTTTTTGGGCCTCAATGTCTAAAGAGTTCGAGAATACCCCTCTTTTTGCATAATTTTAGGGTGGACTGGCTCATGTTGAATGTAGTGTTGGTTGTTTTAATAGGGAATGTAGTGGTGGATTTTCTTTGTTTTTGTATTGTCTTTGGATTGGACAACTTGTCCATCTATTGCTTGTTTTTATTGTACTACCTTTTATTTTATTTTTCTTAATATAATCGTTTCTTATCCGGAAAAAAAAGGTTCTTGTAGGCTTACTGGAGTTGTTAACACAATTTAGTGTAGCTTCAATATTTAGCCTCCATTCTTACACATTTGACTAAGATCTAATTTATAGGACTTTAGGAAAGATATCAAAGCTGTTATAATTGTGAAGAATTTTGCACATGTTTGCTTGTATTTTAAGAGATTAAAATTTCGGCAGGCATGTTCATTCATGATATATTAATGTATGAGTGTTAGTGTCATATTCTTTAATTTTTATTATGGTGTAATAAGTATTTCTCTCTGAGGGTATACTAGTCATTTGTACTCTTATTAGGTAACTATAAATATAAATTGTGTGTGAGAAGTAGGGTATCAAGTTATTCTCTCCCTCTCTCATAGTGGGTTAATTCTTTCAATTCTCTAAACTTGACATGGTATTAGAGCAAGGTTATTGATCTGAAATTTGAATTTGAACCCTAAATTCTTCTCTTTTTTTTTTTTTTTTAAATTTTGAAAGTTGACTGGTTAGTTTGTGCAATCCACGACCATGGTTTAGAGTCGTGGGCGGTGGTCTGTTGATGTTGTGGTGGTCGTCAGAGGTGTGGTGTGGTGCTGTGGTGGTCGTCAGAGTTGTGGTGTGAGTGTCACCATCGGAGTTGTTGTTAGTGGCTTTGATGGGTTTTTCGTTGTGTTTGGCGGTGGTGTGGTGAGGTTGTGTTGCTGCTTGTCGTTGTGTGCTTAATTCCTGTTACAAGATGCCATCGCTGACTAGGGTTTCTGTGAAACCCATCACGTGAAGAAGCAGCAGCTTTGGTGGTCGCCGTCGATTTCTAGAGTTTCTGTGAAACCCCTCGCATGAAGATGACGACACTTGGGTTGTCTTGGGTCAGCTCTAGGCTTTTGGGTCTTATCAGATCAATGGATCATCCAATTTTTGTTTGGACCCAGCACACCTTGGTCTATTTCTAGTCCACTGCCCAATAAGGCCCAAGCAGTCTAGACTAGATCCAGCCCAATTCACGGTATAGCCAAACCAGAAACAGCCCATCGGCTCCTTGTGGTTCAGGTACATACCCGGTTGGTTCCTTCCAGTTCAGAGGGGATTCCGACCGGTTTGGTGGGTTTTCAGACTGGTTCAGTGTGTTTTTCAGTCGGTTTGGTTCAGTGCTCCTCTGCCAGTTCAGGTCGGTTTGGTTCAGTTCAGTTCAGTGGGCTTTTCAGCTGGTAATGGAGAAGGATGAAGTCTCAGGCCAAATCTCTATCCATGCTACAATAGGTTGCCATATTAGGACATTCTTTACTCAGCCCACACCTTATTCGGTGGAAATGATAAAAATTGTGAAAATAGACTCTTTTTTTAATAACAGAAAAGAAAAATGAATTACATAAATAAGAGTGTACATCGCCAACCTAAACCTTACATTTTGTGCAGAATATAACAATGGTGCTCAAATGTAAATGTGCAAAAAGTAAAAGGGTGTATGCAAATTTTATGCAATTAAAAGAATAAAAATGAAAATATCTAAAAAGAGAAATTATGAAAAAGAAAGACCAAAAATCTAACTACAAGAAAAATAAAACTATTATTAATCCGGTTTCAACTCGAATATATATATATATTTTTTATTTTTTTGAAAATTTATAATTATGATGTTTCAATACATTTTTCACTCTTTTCCACCATTTATCACCCTAGAACGCCCTTAAAGAATTTGACAAAAATAATGTATGTACATCTTCATGCAAGCCCAAAGTTACCGATTTAAATAGTTATTATTCAAGAATGCATTTAAATCAATTTTCATGATCTGTCCAAGCGTGAATGTGTCGATCTCATTACTACTTCTTGATAATGAAGAGTCTTTAGGCTCTTGAGCCTGTTGACTGATATGAAAATTACTATTTTCAACATTATCAATAGTAAAAATGGATGGACCAAACTCATTGCATTTCATAAAAAGGGTCACTCTCAACATATTGACCATGTGTATTGTATTCTATAGTTAAGTCAGATTAGCAGTTAGATTAGTAGGGTTAGATCAGTTAGATTAACTACTGCCATGGTCAATACATTGAGAGTTTCATTAAGATCATTTAGATCTTGATTAGTTTGAGCTTGAAATTCATTCATAGCTTGAATAAATTGGTCATTAAAAATCATTTGGCTTTACATGAATTTGTTCAAGGTATCCTCCAAAAATTGTTATTGGGGATCATAAAATGGTGAGAAAGAAAATGAGCTATACATCGGTGTGGGCTCTCATCTGGTATAAAATATTCGTCTCTCAAACCAAAATCATGATAACACAGTTCAAAACAATGGTTAGAGTAAGATTGTTGGAAATCAAGTATAGCAACCGATCCAACAAAATCGTTTGACAATATGAAATTTTTGGACAATCCTAAGTGAGATACCCATACTCCAAACAAATCCCACAAATATACTCCATAAAGAGTATTTAACACCTTATTAAAGAAAATGAAAAAATCATAAAAAAAAATTATACAAAAATGAAAAATAAAGAGAAAAATTCATAAAAATATCTTTCACTTTTCTACCCGAAACATCATTTTTTTTTCTTTCAACAGCACAAAAAACTTGACTTGACTAAAATAATACACCCAGGTGTAGGTTGTAATAATCTGGTTTAAGTCCAGGTCGAATCCACGGGGGAAAAGATCTTGGTTTCGAATGGAGAGGTGAAAGAAGGCGTCTACTCTAAAATTGTTGATTTTAGAGAGAGGATGTTGTGAATATTAAATAAAACAAAATAAAGAAATCTAGTAAGAAAATGATAAATGAAAATACTCTTTAATGTTGAGATCTGGATATGCTTATATATGACAAGTATTGTATAGTGTAAGTTGTGTAACTTATAACCCACTTTAATCCCCGCATTAGAATTAGTTTATCTGACAAATTGTAGTTGAATTGAATATTTAAGGATGAACTCCGACATTTGGTAGAAAATCATAAGCATTGCATAGGTCAAGATTTAGCTAGTTTATAAACAATCAAACAATTCCCACAAAATGTCTAGCTTTGTGAAGTTGTTTAACCATCCAATTAAGTGCAAAAATGTTGAAAGATTAAAAATGAGAATTTAAGGCCTAGTCCGTAATACTCGCAGGGAGTCATTACAATTATTCGGAGTACTTTTACTAAAAGTCATTCAATCAATTGGTAAAAATAAAGATTTAGCATTAAATCAAGAGAAGGTATTGCACTATTATAATATCAAAACTAAAATTTACATACCTTCACCTTCAACTAAAGAGATAAGAAATTACTCACTTTTCATTGCCATGACAAGACAAGAAGAGTGAGAGAAAAGTGGAAAGAATCTCTCGAAAGAGAAAAAATTTAATAAAGAATTAAAGAAAATAATACATGAGAAATAGAGAGGATAGTTTTTATTTGGAGGGGTAATTCATCTTCCAAAGTGTGTTTTGGGACTGAGTAAGGGGGGTATTTATAGGAGGAGAGGGAAGCAGTTCAGGCCTGCAATTCGGGCTGGGACTGGGAGGCTTGCTGTCTGGAACTGACTTTTCAGACTTTTTCCCTTTTTCTTCCATGTGTAGATCCTCTTTTTCCTTGATTGGTAGCTGCTTGTCAGATTTTGGTGGAGGCTTGTCTGTTGGCTTGACAAGTAAAGACAAGTGAATTGAAGTAAATGCAGAAAATACAAAAAGACTTTACAAGTTTAGAATAAATCCAATCAACTCTATAATTTAGAATTCAACAGATTATCTCCCATTTTCTTTTCAAGACAAAATGATATAATGAAAAATCTTTTCTCTTCATAAGATTAGAGATCATATGATTTGTAAAAAATATTTTCTATCATTTTGATTTGACGTAATTTATGAATATTCAAACTTTGAAGAGATAAATTGTTGAAATTAAAACGAGGGGGAGTTGATTAAACGTGACCTAAACTATAGGGATTTAATTGTATTTATTTTAAATTTGTTGAGTCTTTTTTGTATTTTCTGCATCTGTTTCAATTCCTTTGCTTTTTTCCTTGTCAAACCGACAGACAAGCCTCCACTAACATCTAACAGACAACTGCTAATCAAGAAAAAAAGAGGGCCTGTGCATGGGAGAAAAAGGGGAAAAATCAATCCTATACAACAAGCTTCCCAGTTTGGATTTCAAGGCTTGTATTACTGCCCAGTTCTCCTATAAATATCCCCCTTGTACTTGGTCCTAAAACAAACTTTTGGAAGCGGAAGTACCTCTTCAAATTAACTAATTTTCTTCTACTTTTCTAGTATTGCTTTCATTAGTTTTTATTTTGTATAAATTTCTCCTTCATATAGAGGAGTGAACCTTTTTCCACCTTTCTAGCTCTTTCTTGCAGTCACGAAGGGCGGAAAGTATTTCACTTATTCTCTTCTTTTATATTTCTACCTTTGTAATTCTAAGCTTTTCTATTTAGAGAGATGATATTCAGTCACTTTTCTAACTTTATTCTAGTAATGAAGAGTGAGTAGTTTCTTATTCACTCTTTAATAAGAGAGGATTGACCTGTAAAGTATTGTTCCGGAATAATATTTCTGCAATTTCATTTATGCTTATCGTATTATCCTTTCCTTTATATGTTGAATGAATGAATGATTGAATGTATCTAGCAATGTTAAAGTACTTAAAATAATTGTTTGATCACCGGTAGACAAGTTAATTATTGTCATAGGTGATTCTAATAATTCGCTGTAGGTACCAAAGTTAGGTCTTCATGATAATCTTTCAATCGGTACTTTCATTGTGCTTCAATTTATGGTTGAATAACTTAACTATTGCTGGATGTTTTGTAGAGTTATTTGATTGTATATAAACAAGTTAATTCTTGGCATTATGATTTTTTATAAAAACATCAGAGTTATACTCTTAATTCACATTTTCAATCTTTATCCTTCGATTAACTTGCTATTGGCGTAGGGTTTAGTTGAGTAATCAATATTGCACAAATATAGCACCCGAATACATCTACACATGTCCCGATCCTTGAACTAAAGAATGACTTTTATTTCCATTTAAAATTTTTTTTATTTTGTTTAGAAAATTTCATCACCATCACAACTCCTAAATTTAGGATTTTCATTCACCTTCCCATCTATTGATTTGAACTTTCATAGGAGTCACTATTTCCATTCTACCAAATGTCGGAGCCCATCCTTAAATATTAAGTTCAATCACAATCTGTCGGTTAATCTGATGCTTACACGGGGATTAAACTGAGTTATAAGTTACACTATATAATATCTGCCATATATCAGCATATTCAGATCCCGATATTAAAGAGTATTTTTATTTATCATTTTCTTATTAGACTTCTTTATTTTGTTTTATTTAATATTCACAACATCCTCCTCTCCAAAATCAACAATTTTAGAGTAGATATCTTCTTTCACCTCTCCATTCAGGTCCAAGATCTTTTTCCATGTGGATTCGACCTAGATTGAAGCCAGATTATTACTACGATTTGACCTCCTGTGAATGTGAATTGAAGCAAATGCAGAAAATACAAAAAGATTCAACAAGTTTAGAATCAATACAATTAACTCTCTATAATTTAAGATTTCAACATATTATCCCCCTTTTTCTTCTCATGACAAAATGATATAATGTAAAATCTTTTTTCTTCATAAAATTAGAGATCATATGATTTGCAAAAAATATTTTCTGTCATTTTGGCTTGACATAATTTATAAATATTCAAACTTTGAGGGGATAAATTGTTGAAAAGAGGGAGTTAATTAAGTGTGACCTAAATTTAAGGGTACAATTTGTATTTATTACATTTTTTTCCTCAAAATCCTAACTTTTTCTTTTCCAAACTCCACTTGTTTGGTTAACCTTTGGTTTTTTGCACTTTTTGCCCAACAATTCATGTTAGTAACCAAATCTACCCTATACAATTAAAATCATATAATTTATACACAACTAAACATGAATTACAAGTAATTAACCCGTCTAATGCATATGAAAATGTAATTTCGAAGGGTTAATCACACCCCCAACCTAGATATTATTAGTCCCTAGCAATACTAAAATAAAAATTACAATCAATTAAAAATAAAACACATAACAATAAACATAAAACCATTTTCGTAGAAATCACGATTGTATTTAGCGTATGTAACAAGCCGTTAAACCCTAAGGTTACTCTTAGTGGATGAGTTTTGTCTCGTGAAAATTTTCATTGAAGATATCTACAAGCTTCATTCTATTCATACACAAATTTGGAAAATATTATTTCCTAATTAAAAAGAAATTTAAAATATATGACATCCACTAAAATTAATTTACACAAAACTAAACTATAGATTTAAATGTTATGCAAAAGTATTCAGATATATATTATCACTAGAAACTCGTGTGTGTGTGAATAATGATTATGCAATTTAAGAAATCTATCAAATAATATTCATATCTTTACTAGCTATCCAATTTAAGTTTTGATGCAAATCTCACCAAAGATTTACTCTCAGAACAGAAAATGTTTGATTATTGTGACTGCTTCACTCATGGTTTATATGTCTGGAGAAATTATATAGTCCAAAGTAAAATATAACTCACATTATATCGAGCTACCACACTGAGATGTAGTCATTCGCATCCTTCGATACCTCAAATGTGCTTCAAGATTGGGATTGTTATATCGAGTTAATGGACATCTCAGAGTGGAAGATTTTTAGATGCTAATTGGGCTGGTTCTCCCTCAGATTGGACATCAACTACTGGCTATTGTACCTTTTTGGGAGGTAACGTTGTTACATGGAAAAATAAACAATAGTAGCACGGTCTAGTGCTAAGGCTGATTATAGAGCAATGACACATACAGTAAGTGAGTTGACATGGTTGCTATACTTTCTTCGGGAGATTGGTTTCCAAATACAACTTCCTCTACAGTTGTTCTGTCATAATCAAGCAGCTCTTTATATTGCTGTCAATCCAATGTTCTTTGAGCGGACTAAATATATTGAAGTTGATTATCACTTTATTTGAGACAAGATACTAGATGGAGATATTGCAACTCAATTTCTAAAATCTGATGATCAACTTGTAGATATGTTCACCAAAGTATTAAGTCGTACTCGCCTTGTAATCATTTGTTCCAAACTTGGATTATGATATATATACTCCAGCTTGAGGGGGAGTGTTGAGAGTGTTAGTGTCATATTGTTTGATATTTATCATGGTGTAACAAGTATATCTCTCTAAGGGTATACTAGTCATTTGTACTTTTACAAGGTAACTATAAATATAAGTTGAGTGTGAGAGGTAGGGTGTCAAGTTATTCTCTGCCCCTCTTATATTGGGTTAATTCTCTCCATTCTCTAAACTTAATAGTTATTTTATTGGATAACCATTTGGATCCAAATCCAGTTAATACATTTTTTGGATCACCAGGATCACCCCCATATCATGGACCATTGAACTCCCACTGAGTTTGATTTGAGTAAATATTATTGTTATATAACTTAAATAGTGTGGTTATCTAAAATTTCATTGTTATATCTTACCTCTACCAGCAGGGCTACAGCAAAACTAGGGAGTTGGGCAGCGAAGAGCTATTGGAGCAGTTGCCTGCTTTGCAGCAGCTGCTATATCGTCTTATTGGATGCCGGGTATCGTCTCATGAAACCTGGGGAATTTTTTTCTTTAGGCTCACAAGAGCATGTGTGTTTGTGTTACATGGATCATTATTTTTCAAGATTTCTTAGTTGTTTATTTAATATAGCACTTGCAAATGCAACATTGACATCACCTATTAACTTTGCAGCCTGAAGGAGCAGCTGTCGGCAATTATGTGATACAATATGCCCTGGCTCTGGTATGTGTCCATTCTTTTTCTATCCATTTAAGAATAAAATTGAAAATTGAGAAGAGATGAAGAATATGGGTGTACAGCATTTTCATTTCATTGGCAGACTTAAAACTTTTATATGCTTCTGATGACCCTTGTTTCATCTTCTTTTG
Organism: Ilex paraguariensis; assembly: GCA_963454935.2. Classification (NCBI taxonomy): domain Eukaryota; kingdom Viridiplantae; phylum Streptophyta; class Magnoliopsida; order Aquifoliales; family Aquifoliaceae; genus Ilex; species Ilex paraguariensis. Next base: position 60,124 of record CAUOFW020000392.1, read on the forward strand.
AATAATATATGTTCTCACTTCTCTGTGGTAATTACCAGTCTCCGTGTTTGTATATGTGTATCTATGCGTGCCTGGGCGGCTGAGCACAAGGTGGTCCCCCCTCCTTTTTCCACCTGACTCTCACTCTCACTCTCAGTTACTCAGTGATGCCGATAAATTTGGGAAATTAAAAGCAAGAAGGAAGAAAGAGGCATAGTGGATGAACAATTGTGGCTGTTGATACCCTGTTTTATGACCTTGTTAATATATGGATTTTCAGGTACTCAAAGAGAGCTTCAAAATTTATTGTGCAATTAATGATGGCATCATCAATCTTGTGGAAAAGGTGGATTGATTGTATCATTTCTGCAAGATTACTTATTTTGGTGAATGCTGTTATTCTTTAATTTGTCTTATGGTTACTCTCTCTCAATTTCATTTCAGTTCTTTGAGATGCCCAGACATGAAGCTATGAACGCCCTGGATATTTATAAAAGAGCTGGCCAGCAGGTGATATTTGCTTTGCAGAAGTCATTTGGAATATCTTGGTTGCTGGCTATTATGTGTTTAATCTAGTTTGCTTATTAAACATAAATATGATGGATCTGAAAGGCTAAATTGGATACTACCTGTTCAGCTTTATGGTTTATCACTAAAAAGGGTATAGGTTTCTATTGCAGGCTGGGAGCCTTTCTGATTTTTACGAAGTTTGCAAAGGATTGGAACTTGCTAGAAATTTTCAATTTCCTGTTTTGAGAGAGGTAACAATGGTGTAACTAATATTCAGCGTGTTTGTCGTAATTGTTATCTTTGACAACAACTACTTAGAAAACAAGTTTTTTAGTAAATATATATTTTGATAGAATGTACTGATGCCAGCTTTACACTTTGTATACATTGTCCAGCCTCCACAATCCTTTCTTGTGACTATGGAAGAGTATATACGAGAGGCACCCCGGATGGTTTCTGTTCCAAGAGAGACATTGGTTAGTTTGTTTATCTTATGGACAACTGACATTTGACTTGCTTTATCTTTACCACTATGTATCTCTGCAACATTGGGATTTTAGGTTCATTTTAACTTTTAGTCATTGTGCATTTTGTTTTTGGATGTATTTTCTGCTGTGCTAATATTTGGCCATCATGAATCAGGAATATCCAGAGAGGCTTCAATTGACATACAAGCCAGAAGAAGATCCTTCACCTTCTGAAGACACAAAAATGTCTGCTGATGAACCTACGCCACTGTCTGCAGATGATGATGTTGTTGTCGCGAATGTTGAGGTTCCCGCCCCCTTCCCATCTCCTCCAAGCAACTTGGACTCTGATGATCTACTGGTGAGTCTCTAGTTCATTTTCTTTTTCCTTGACAATTGTAGGTTGATGATTACTTAGAAGTTAGAAGTGGATCAGGCTTGCCATCACATACTTTTCTGTTGATTTCATTCCTTACCGCTGTCTCTATGCTTGCTTGTTTTAGGGATTAAATGCCACCACGCCTGCTGCATCTGCAATTGAGGAAAGCAATGCTTTGGCTTTAGCCATAGTTCCATCTGGTAGCATTTTCTTCTCTTTTTCCTGCTATTTTCCATTGCAATCCACATGATTCTGTTTCTTTTTACATTTTACATATGAAGAGTTTGATATGTGATACATGCAGATACAACATCATCAGACTCTGGTAGTGCTCTAGCGAAAGATTTTGATCCTACTGGATGGGAACTTGCACTGGTCACCACTCCCAGCAGCAACATTTCCTCAGTTCAGGAGAGGCAACTGGTAGGTCCTTCATATGAATTTTTTATTTTTTCCGTGTCATTTTGTCTTGTTGATGACTCATATAACAAGAAACTTAGTTTACTGTTTCTAGTCACTCTACAAATGCTCAAACTGTTGACTTGTCATGGCCTTAGGTGGATGTCCCTGACGTCCAAGTTTACCTCCGTTTTTATGTCATGCTAGCACTGTTGCCGGACTGCTACAGTGAATTGGCATTCAAGACTGTTTTTAGAATGTAGATCATTAAAAAATTGTGCACAGTAAAAAACGATCACTTAACAAAAAAATATTTGGTTAATGTTACATTGGACATACACATATCCGAAGAGTTTTTTACTCATTGGATGCAGCATACCCAAAAATTTTTCTTTTCCCGAAGAACTTTTATATGGGGACATGGCCAAACAATTTAAATTTTTAAGAGATTCTTGACTACAAAAGTAAATAAGCATAAATTAATGTCAATACACTTTTCCCTTGTATCTGATGTTATACTGCAGACCCTCTTACAATCAAGGGTCAAATAATTAACAATTATGGAGATGGAACAACTTAAAGATCTCTCTCTCTCTCTCTACCGGTGTCCAAAAACCTTTTGTGATGTATTCATTGTTTTGGTTAAAAAGGACAATTGAGACGTCTCCCCTGGTCTGTTTGAAACTAATGGATTGCAAATTCTTAAGGTCATAAAACAGCTTTAATATCTTTTTGATGGGTAAAGTTACGAGAAGGTAGCACATGTTGCTCCCTTATGTCTCATGGTAGGAGGAATTGAAAGTTAGAATGATGGAGAATGTTATTAGGGAAAGAATAGTCCCTTTCCTTTGTCCTTTTAGTTGAGCATGGCGGAAATGATTCTCACTTTTCACTTAAATTTATTTGTTTCTTTTAATATTTATTTGCCCGGTTGGTTGTTATTAAGACTCATGATTGCTGTTTGAATAGCAAAAAATTCACAAAAAAAGGTTCCTCTGTTCCTATGCTGTTCTTTTGGACCCAAAGGAAATAGTGCATCCATAAATGCTCCTTTTCCATCTTTCCCTTGTTTAATGAAACAAATGGTCTCTCTCATTCTGCATTATTTTTCTTTGCACATTTCCTTCCATCAACCCTCTTACTGATTAAGGTTCTGCTCCCTTGAAACCTACTGGAATTGAATAACATTTTAGTTCATGAAAAAAATGGTTGTGCGACTTGCTAATAATGGTGCACCTTCATGGTCAACAAATCAGGGAGAAACTTCTTTGGAAAAAGAAAGTCATTTCTACGATTTAGTTTGATGTTAAGAAGATTGAGGGGCGGAGAGCGTGACAGGTGGTGATATACGAGTCACAAGTAAGAGGAGGTGGTAACTGTCTATGGATATTCATAGAAGTTTGGAAAAATCTCTTTGATCTTTAGCTATAGGTCTCGTAGACTGTGCTTGCTATGGATGTTCAATGAAGAATGTTCTCCAGCACATGCATCGTAACATGAAAACGGCCAAGGACATTGACCTTTACTTGAAAGAAATGTTTGGTGAGCAGCTCCTTTATTAGTAAGGTTGCTACACAAAACCTACTTAGGAGTCTCTTCAATACTAAGATGCCTGAAGTTTCTTCCCTTCAAGAACATGTTCTTAATATGATATATCTATCCATTAGAAGCCATGGCTAGTGCCCTAGATGCAGACATCCAGATTGAGGCGATCTTATTTCCGGGAGTGAATCTTTGTATTCACCATTCGGTGTTCATCATTCTTTTCATCTCTTTAGCTTTAGCTTTATTACTACTTTTTTGTGATGGAAAATTGGATGAATGATCTTGAAACCGTTTGACTTAATTTAAGCTTATAACTCGTGAGAAGGGCCTATAACCCTCTAGAAGTTTTATCACAGCTAGGGGCGGGGCCAGGGTTTTTCCATAGTGGGCGCAACCATTGGTTTGAGGAGAAGGACCACACAACAATCATCAAAATCTGTTGCGCCTTTCGAATAAATAGTGTGTAGGCTTGTCAACAATCAAATTTGGATCGATTTTCGAGATATCCAAATCCAGTTTGAAACTTCTTTCTAAATCTGATTTGATCATTCAACAAATTCCATTTTAAAGTCTATATCCGAATAAGATAAATATTAAATATTCGAGCAAATCCATGAGTTATTTAGAGTTGAATTTTAGCAAATAGCATTTTAGTTTTGATTCGATTTCATCAATTAACACTCAATTTTATCATCAATATATATGAATGTAATTAATCAGATTAGATCACAATCAAGTTAGAGTTTGGTATATCAAAACTTAAATTCATGAAATAGGACATAACCGATTTGGACTTGGATAATTGGTCAAAGTTATCAATCCATATTGGACTAATCTAATTTTGAATCAAATTGAATTCAAATTAAAATCTAATATATTAAGGGAGGTAAATTTTAAATTTATGAAAGAATCCCATTTGATTTTTAAAATATGAAACTATATTTTATTCTTTTTTGTGGGGCTAGGTTTAAGAAACTTTAAATTTTTTAAATTTCAAATAGACCCCAAACATTTTGAAAATTGCAGTGGAGGCAAGTGCCCCCACCTTGTATCCGTCCCTGATCGCAGCAGTTTATTGACCAATATTGTACTTTTTGTCGTGTGGGCTTTCATTTGTTTTAAAATAACTTGATGATACTGCCCATTAATTTCCGATTTAAGGGAAAATATATTGATTTTGGCAACCTGAAGATTACAAACGATGGAAGGAAATTTGGAGTGGAAGTATTAAAAATGGATTTGTTATCTAGTGAGGAAAATGTGAAAATCAGAAGGTAACTAGTGATGAATGTTTCCCAAGTGGGAGGGTTGTGCTGCAGGGGGATGTGTTTTACAAATCAAGAGCTAATTTGAAATTGAGGATTTTGCGCGATGTGCAATTTCAGTTTTGTTGTGAGGAGTTCATGGCTTTATGTGCTTCACGTAGAGCACCTACATCATCAGAGCACAGAATTGGTTTGGTACACATCGCTAGCATTGTCACAGTGAGGCGTCTCCTTTGGAAAATAGACTAACATAAATATTGGTTAGGGTGGTTTTGGAAATTCATACTCACCTTTTAACTTTTATGAGAGCTGTAACGAGGTCTGTGTTACACGGAGGGTTTGCATTTTCTTTCATCGTTGTTCTCTTGTATCACGTGTTTCCTGTCCTGGCATGAACATTCTAGCAACATGCCCTTTACATGACGAGCAAGAATGGGAGGAACACAAGCTCTTTCTAGAATGTTCTAATCATTGAAAAGGAATCATAGAAATGGATTCAATTTCAAACTTGCTGAATTTAGATAGCTGCTGTAAAGATGGTTTGGAATAAAAAAGTTTATATTGTGTATATCTACCATACTAGGTAAAATAAACTTACTCTCTCCGTAGTCCTGGTTTGTGGGTTTGCTTGATCAGAGGCATTGTATATGTGGTTGATTGACACATACTGTCTATTCAATCATCACAGATGACTAGTGCAACTGAGAGGCATTTTTACTGAAGTTCTTGATCAGGCGCAACATCTATTTTCTGCATTCCTTAATTCATCATTTTTGGAGCTTTCGACTCTCGCGTGGTATTGCCTGTCTTGGATACCACTATATGTTCAGTTATATTCACGTGAGTGATGATGAGAGTTCCTAGGTATTTGCACTTTGTCAGTGATTATGTGTCCATAGTGGGCCTCAAAACATTGTAGTGGCCATTCTATTTATTGTGGTTAGTTTCTGCTAAACGGATCATTCTACGTCTGGCTGACATATTTGTTTTTATATTATCATCAAAAATGTTTTTTTTTTGTTGTTTATTATAATGAGTGTTATTATTCAATCTTGTTGGTAGTTTGTGAGTGGCAGAAACTGAGAGCTTAATATGTAAATCGTTGTAAATTTACTGCTGTACCACAGAATGCATTCACATCACTGCTTCCACTGTTTTATAATCATGGCTCCATCTATAAAAATGAATGGCAGGCTGGTGGATTGGATACACTCACTCTGAGTAGTTTGTATGATGAAGCTGCATATAGAGCCTCCCAGCAGCCAGTATATGGAGCACCTGCTCCAAACCCATTTGAAGTACAAGATCCATTTGCTTTGTCAAACAACATAGCGCCACCTCCAGCAGTTCGGATGGCTGCCATGACTCAACAGCAGGCCAATCCATTCGCCCCCTACCAACAACCAGCCTATCCACCGCCCCAGCAGCAACAGCACTCAATGATGGGCCCACAAAATCCATTCATGGATGCAGGATTTGGAGCATTTCCTGTCACCCATACTGGTCATCCACAAACGAACAATCCATTTGGGAGCACTGGCCTACTGTAATCATCTGGAGCATATACAGTGTAATTTTACTATAGCTTAGTTGATTTTTGATGTATTTGAGCTTGACTGAAGCTGTACAAGTTTGTGCAGTACCTCTTGATAGATGATTTTTCCAGGTTGATCTTGTATTTGTTTGGAGTTGTAGAAGATAGTCATTGGATGATGATAAACAGAAGCATTTTCAGTGAAGGTAATTCACAGTAAATAATATGGCAACTGTACTATGACCTAATCTGTTGGCATTGTCGTCATTTATTTCATATCTGCTGTGAGGTCTATGAGCTCCTTCAACTCCTGCCATGGTGTCATGGAGTAATGCCGGTCATGGTATTGGAGTGTGTTTTTCTTATAATTCTTTTTTTTTAACTCGGTCCTCCCGGGTACTGTACCTGGGAGGATCGAGTTGTGATGTGCATGCTTATATTATGGATGTTTTTATGAAACTGTATGTTTTTTAAATAATAATAGAATTGTAATATATTAAAAATAAAGTATTTATTATAACGATATTAATAATAAGATCTAAAAAATATTAATATTTTGATTAAAATAAAAATAGATCAAAATAATTCATTTTTATTAAATATTATTACATCTATTGATATTCATAATATATAAGTTATATAACAAAAAATATATTAAAATAAATAGAAATAACACGTCTTTTAATAGTTAACATTTAAAAAAAAATAAAAATTTGTTGTATCCTAGTTGTGTCTTAGGTATGTTCGATTAGATTCAGTAATTAGAACACTTTTAACCAAATTAGACACGTGTCAGACACCAACTTGACTATTTAGAATACTTAATATTATATCAAACACTTGGTGGACATGAACTGACAGTGTCATGACAACCCTCTAGGAAGAATCAGTCCTTTTTAGCCGCACTCCAATTAGGAGTTCTTGGGCCCCCGTTTTGGTTCAGTGTGAGAATCTTATATCATTTGGATTATGAAATTTAATTTTAAAATTTGGTCCGAGTGACAAACTGTAATCAATCAAATTCAATTTTTCTTTATCCCCCCTTCATATTTACTCAGTTCATCTGATTTAAGTGGAACCCACAAGAACCAAGAAGTGAGCCCACCAAATTTAGAAGTGGATGTTTGTGCTTGATTAAAATTGACAAAATTTAAAGTCAAGATTATATAGACCCATCCAAATTCTCTTCATCGAAGGTTTATTCAATATTTTTATGACCATCATCGAGTGAGTTGGTTTAGTGGGGTACCGACTAAACTTTTTACTCTGAAATTAGAGGTCTGAGTCTTAAAGTCTACATTGAGATTTGGTGGTTGACCGTTATGTTAGTCTAGTTAGATTTGATTCCAAGAGGAGTAACAAGCAAGGTTAGAGGCATCGTGATCCCACCAGTGATGGTCTATCGGGGTGGTGTTTGGACGCTTTCTTTGATTCCCACCTCTTTTTTTCAATAGCAAAAAAAAAAAAAAAAAAAACTCTTGTGGAGATACACCAACTACATTGAAATGTTTGAATGGAAAGATTTTTCTGACTTGTTAAACTGGTGGTTTTAGTGTGTGTTGGGCTGGGGGTTGTTTATACGAGAGAGAGAGAGAGAGAGAGAGGGCAGAAAAGCAAAAGATTGGGGGGGGGGGGGTCCCTTACTTGCATTCTCTTTAAATGCTTTAAAGCACCATCATTAGGACACACCACTCATCACTTCTCGTGGCAAAGCCATTGTATTAGTGTATTGTCGAATAATATTTAAAATAAAGTAGAGAGGGGGAGGGAGAGGTTAAAGGCTTAATTTTGAACTTAAAAGAGGGAATGTGTGTTTACAACCACAAGATCTTCTAATTTCCATTCTTCCAAGCAAAAAAGCAGAGGTCAGATTTAAGGGAAATGACAAGTGATAGTACGGTTCTTAGTATGTTTAATTTTAGAAAAATAATTTCAGAATGAGCGTGGGACCGACTATAAAGCTCATAATGCAAATGACAAGATAGAAGCCATGAAAAAAAAGGGGCAACACTACTCTATACGATATCCTTTTGTTTGCTGTAAAACAGACTTTCACAATATATTGATCTTGTTTTTAAAATTGATATCGAAAGCGAATTTTCAATCTTGCTTTCCCAAAAAAATACTTGTTTTGGTTTTGTCAAAATTAAATGCAAGAGTTTGGTGAAGACTCATCCTAACATCCCCTACCTTATATCACATGGTAGTTTGATCGATTTTAAACCATTCAAGCAGACATGAAATGGGATGAAAAGTTTGTTCTATTACCAAAAAAAACAAAAACAAAATATTGCCTGCCTTTTTTTTTTTTTTTTTAATTCGGATTGGATTTATTTTAGCTTTGTTGAGGAACTCGTGTAGTTTGTTACATCAACTTCAAAAGTATAAGTTGTGGTGAAATCGAGAATGAAGTTCGTAATTGCTTAAAAAGAGAGAGTAGTAGCTGCGGCACGTTGAGACACTTCTTTGACGATCGTAGTATCATTTTATTTAGTTGGTATGAAAAACGTAAAATGCATGTTAAGGTATACAATGAAAAAAGGTGAATACATAGTGGTATGGACAAAACCATCTTCATGTAGGGATGGTAATTTTCTACATTTATAGCACAAATTTGATACGCGATTATCGTGTGAGAGTTAACTAGTTGACTCGCTAGTATATATAGTTTTACGTAGATAACATCATAGTAACAAGAGAAAGAAAGAATTAAGTTAAATGAATTGACTCCAACACAACACAATATCTTAACAGGTTGTGTTAACATCATAATATATTTAACATCATTAATTAAGCATATCAAATTAAACTTAACATTACACAATACAAATAGGAATTGACATGATTTGAATATAACAAAACACGACTCGCCTACCCTACTCTTAGAACTTGACTAGGGCACTGATAAAAAAATTTAGTACCGTAACTCTAAAAGTTAGTACTTTTGCTAATATTTTTATAATTTTTGTGGGTATTTAGTAATAAAAATTTAAAACATTCACAACAATGATAAATATCAGTATAGTACCGATTTTTTTTTTTTGAATTTCGTAGACAACCCCTAATCTTAGACATTGCAATGATGGTTGTCGTATATTCTTTTATTATTTACTTCTCTTACTCAAATTCCTGCCATCTTTAGAGGGACAGATGCATGCATAGTGGTGCATGTTTGGCTTCGTAGTTTCAATCATTATATTTTATTTTCTATTATTTTTTTTCTTGATAAGTATTTTTTATTTATCATACTATTATTGTAGAGAAAAAACGACAAAATTCGAACCGTGATCGTAACGTCTAACAATGAGAACGGTGGTCGTTACACAAACCGCTAACCTCTCTTGATAAGTATTAAGTTACTATCATTATGTTCACCAGAAATCATGTTGTTCTCAACAGGTGCCACACCATATGAATATCCAACTAAACATTCCTCTTGGAGAAGCAATGGTGGCAAAAGTCACGTAGACTTAGACATGTCAACCATCACTAATGCTTATCCCTATTGGCTAATGACTCCATCACACCACAAGATGAGAACTAGATCCTACCCATGTTGAAAAAGAATAAAGAATAAATTACACTTTGATTGTTTTTACTACGGCATGTGTATGAGAAACTGTATAGTTCAGGAAGTAAAGTGAAATTGAGCCAATAGCTTAAAATGTGAAGTGTGATATGTCCAAGAATGAAACTTTTATTTAGGCCAGAGCCAGTGAGCATCCCCTTCTCTAGAGTGTACATTCCACATCGAGACACAAGAGAAACAGAGTGTTTCATCTTCAAGGAAACATCATGATCTCATTGAGAGCAAGGGATGACAATTTTCTACACAACAGATTAATACGATATAAATTCGACACAAATTTAATGGGTTCATGTTAAACAGTTCTTAATACAAACCTGCAAACACTAATTTTATAAACGGTCCAGATTAGTATAAAATACAAATAATCCGATAAGTGGTATTATATAAAGAACACTTTTTTTTTTCTGTTTCTAGATCCGTTTTGCGCGTAGTATAGTAGACTTAGAGGATTTTTCAATTATTTTTTTGTAAGCATCTAGATCGAGAAGATTTTTAATTTATGGGAGCTATGATTGGCGCTTTTGGTTGAGATGGAAATGAATCCTAATCAAAGTTCCTGATTCATAACTTGTAAGTGTTCACTCAAACATGATACGATTAATACATAAGTCAAGTTACCGTCAAAACATCTGACACAACTAATCAACCCAATCGGGTTGTCGTTACTTAATGTTTTACACAAATTCAAACGATATGACTCGAAACTTTTGAATACAAGGCTTGTATTATCATTGGCTATAGTTATAGAGACTCTAGTATGATTACTATTTGTACAAGACTAAGCAAACATAATGTCATTCATTAGTTTGGTAGGATGATGCCTTTGTAACCACGCGAGCCGCGTAGTAGATAATGCCCTATGGGGTCCTTCATGCACTTGAGGATGAACAATTTATCTTATGTTGTTCATTAAATAAAATTTTTTTACCTGTCAATATTGAAATTGTTATTAGATTTTTTTTTTTTTTTGGGGGGGGGGGGGGGCGGGGATAATTTTAAAACTAAGTCCATTCAAAGAAATGTGGGCCAAAAAATCAACACTATAAAAATAGATGATGTTGTTTAGTTGAAATTTTTCAACATAATCTGATATATAATAGGTGACGGCAGACTACTTGGAATAGGATGATCGTCGTGTCTTTAAAGCATAACGAAAGACTAAAAAGTAATAGTATAGGTAAAATAGGTCAAAGTTTGAATTCAGTAGAATCAGTGGTGTTTGATCTAAATTGGACCAACGATCAAGACTTGTTGCTTTGCGAGAATGCTTTCAGTTTTGAATCGAATTTCATAGTTTAGGCTTTCAAAATTCCATTTTTGCCATTTTAGGAAAGATTTCAAAATTAATTATAAAACATATGAGATTCTGAAATTAACTCCTCAATTTTGTTAGACTTCAGATGACATGTGCTTTTATGTTAATTAGGAAAATCACACATTTTCATTTTTGATACTTTTCATAATTTTAGGAATTTTCCTTTAGTTATGGGAACGATTAAGATTTTGACCGTTACTATTTATATTGCTCTGTATTACAAAAAAATCATTTAATAATATCATAACTTCATAGTTTTTTCTCAATTTTTTCTGTAGATTCAAAATGTTCTTTTTGGTTCGATACATAAAAAATTGTAGTATTCTTTGTTTTCTTTGTTCCGCTGCATTATAATCCACAGGAGTTTAGATAAGTGGTCGAATATAGAACACTACGTTAATACAAACATTTTGAGTTTAAAAAAAAAAGAAAACAAAAATACTCCAACACAACCTTAGCTAAAAGGTCATTATTGCCATTGAATTGTGCAAACTTATAATGCAAGCACATCGCATTCCCACTTTTGCGGTTGTCCTTTGGTCAAAAAAATTGAAAGGCTAAAAGGAAAATAAAGGAAAAGGGCTTAACGTGACAGTACATGTAATCAACTTTTTTGGAGATGATTATTCTTAATCATCCTTCTAAGAAAGAGCAGTTGGATCTAAAATTTAGTTTATGTCCTAAATAAGGTTTCAAATGCTTTTCCCTACGGGTTTCTCCTTTTGACCTTTCCCCCACAAAATTTGAGAATCAAAGTCGTGCCATAAATTCTACCTTGTCGTCGGATTAGATCATGTTTGAGTTGTGGTATATTGAATTCAAATTATATTATTTTAGATCATATCATATTTAAATCGGGACGAGAGAATTCATTAATCAGAATCCCTAGGACTAATAACCCTTCTCCCTCAATCAAATCATTCGCATAGTCTCAATCAATTAAAAATTTACTTTATCTACATCATAGTAAAACGGAATTAAAAAAGTAATTTAATTTTGCATTAATTAATGCCATAAGAAATGAAAAAAAAATTAATATCAAATTAAGAAATAAAAAATTAAACAATCAGACATTTCATTCACACAATTCCACTTAAATTGGTTTGTTATGTCAAAATCGAGTAATTCGTATTTGCCAAATGCAGTCGGGTATAACTAGGGCAGCAAGTTAGGAGTCTTTGATCTAATGATCGTCCGATGATAATCTTTATTTTGTGAAAGTTTTATCTTCTTGAGGTTAAGGGTTCAAGTTTCTTTCCTTACTTCATCTTCTCCTCCCAAAAAATAAAGAAAAAAAGTAATAGTAATAAGTTAGGAGTATCTCAAACGCAGACATAACAAGTGTCTCAAAAATCTTAACACAAGCAAGCTGGCCTCGACTTGTAACCTTTCACATGTATAGTGGTAAGAGGAATCTTTATTCCGGACGGCCAACTAAGATTATGTTTGATAAACTACACAGTGAACAATAAAATTTAACAAGCCTTAATGGTCGGGATAACCTGGCAAGCACTTTCCTTGGCTGTTTCAACTAAGAATTCCGCCTAATTGAATCCAAATTGCAGCAAAAGATGAAAATTTTGATCAGACTTTTCTTGGGAAACACTTTATACTAGCCAACTTAAGCATGGCATCCAAGTTAGAGAGAGAGAGAGAGAGAGAGAGTGTATCATCTTTAGCAATCAAAGAAGTTTAAGTTTAAAGAGATAACTTCATTTTTGATAACTGGTAGGGAAAATCTGGGACATTCAGATTCCATGGATTTTAGGAAAGCAAAAGCATTTTGGGGCCAAAACTCAAAAGTAATGTTTATCTAATACGATTATAATTTGGGCAAATCGCACTTTACACAAAAAAACTGAGAAAATTTTCAATTCTCAAAATTTTAAAGATCAAGTTGAGGTGGGTGTATGATTCTTCCAAAAAAGCATGGGCAGACTTGGGGACTTGGGACCTTGACTTAGCAATGAAGGAAGGGAAGCTTGAAGAGCTTTCTTCGTCGGCGGTTTATGTAGTGGTCCACATTTTATAAGTGATCGTCGACGGTTTGTGTTTGGGTCACATTGGATGTAAATTGAGATTTTTTTTTTAATTTTTGAGGGTATAAATTAATAATAGAAAAATCTTTCAAGGTGAAAAATGTGATTCATCTTAATAACATTGCAATGTTCTAGTTAACAGAAATATAATAGTCTAACATGTGGAACTCATAAAAACAACAATAAATAAAAAAAACTCGTAAAACGACATTATACTCAATACACAAGTCGTTCGTCTACAATCAAATTTGAGACATATAACTGGTATAAACCAACAACTAGGGTGATCTAGTGGAGAACCGGCCTTACTCCTCATTTTGAGGTTGAAAGTTCGAGTCTTGAGTCCCCATTAGAGCTTGATGGTTGACCGCTATGCAGCCTAGTTAGTTCTGGTCCCGAGAGGTGTTCCAGACACAGTTAAGGACTTTATGATCCTACCAGTGAAGACCTATTAAATTAATCATTGGACACTCTTCCTTACCCCCCACCCTTTTCATCATAAGCAAAAAAAAAGATATATAACTGGTATAGGACTATAGAGGTATGTTCTGCATCTTACCACCCAATTAGATCCATCCATTAAGGAGTTGTTTTGTGAGGCATTGTGAGAGGCTTCTTGTTTTTTGGTTGCTTCCATGTGTTGATATTCGATCTAATAACAAAATATTAGTAGTCTAATTAGATTGTGTCTTGTCGAGTCCGTATTTATTAAAATTAATTATGCCAAACTTAGGTTAAATTCAAACCCAACAGGAACTAATCATGTCAAAATCTTTAGCCTAATTCTGTTAATTACATATCGGGTTCAATTCAAATTAACATGCCGTGTGAAAAATTATCATCTCATAAAAATTAGAGAATTTAGATTACATTTCTCATTCATTTGATTAGTTAAATGAAAGAGGAGGACTGAAAGGAATGTGAAAACAAAAACCTTTTTGAATTTTTTGTTCCATGAAGACACACTGATGTGGCAAATACAACTAACATTCATGTTGATTATTGACCAAATTCCCCCCCCCCCCCCAAAAAAAAAAAAAAGGCATGTGAAAAGAAAAAAAACATTTGAATTTCTTTTACTTTCTTGAAAACATACAGATCATTATATAAAATTAAGGACTTGACTATATTGATGAATTTTTTTTTTTAATATTGTACCTTCAAAATTTACTATTTTAATGGGTATTTTTACAACATTTGTGGGTCATTTTATAATTAAAAAATTTATCACTTTTGTAGATGATTTATCATTGTGATAACTATTTTTATAACTATTTTTATCACTTTTTTTCAATAAAAAAATTACCATATTTGTAGGTAATTTATTATATTTGTGAGTGTTTTTATTATTATTATAAATATTTTTATCATTTTTTTTTTGATACCATAACAGTAATAAAACCCACACAAATGTGAAAAATATTGATATGGTATCAATTTTTTTTTTTGGGTACCGTAAAAAAATCCTAAAATTAAATATTCATGTTATATATTGACCAAACAAAAAGAAAAGATAGACATACATGATGAGCTCCAGCATCTGGCATCCTTAATGGACCCCCACCTTACTTTTGGTGTGGTCCACCTGAACAATTTTATGGGTTGTGGACCCCTCCATTTGATGCCCAATAAGAAAAACAAAATGGAGCGGGCAGGATTGGCAAACCAAAAAGGTGTTTGGATCCAAAGTTAACTCTATATCCAACTGGAGTTTGATTGCAAATCCATTTCCTCTAATCCCAAAATAATTATTAGATGGAAAATGGGTGTTATATAATATTACAACTTACACTTGATTTAATTATTATAATGAATTTGATCAAAGTAACATTGCTCTTAACCAACATCTAGTGTACAAAAAAGTTATTTTTATCGGGTATAAAAATATTAGATATACGCAATATCTTATTGCATGCAAAGACATTAATTTTTGAAACTTCAAACTTGTGGCATTAGGATTTATGCTACACTAGATGTGTAGTGATTATTTTTTTTGATTCAATAGTTAGGTGTGTCCGAGTTAACTTATGCTCATCTCGACTAATCTCTAACTCGGTTCAATTAAAGACAGATCATCTACATTAGAATTAAGATATTCATGAAAGATAAATCTTTTATTGTCTGGTCTTAAGAGGTTGCCGAGATTCAAATATAGAATTTTTAAATTTATAATTCTTACTATTTTAATTACTCCTTAAAATTATGTGCAGTGACTATTTGTACCCTTGACACCTACATGAATCCCAAAACATGAACTAGTATTAAGACCATTTGTTACAAATTATTAAACAATAGGATAGGAGCCTTGTAAAGCTGATAGTTTTGAACGTTTTAATTTTTTATTGAAGACTTTGTCAAAACTGACAAGAAGGAAATGCTTCAAAAAGAAAACATTCTTATTTTTCAACTCTTCACTCCATTCTTTTTCAAAAGCTTCAAGTCTTCTTTGGCTGTCTATCTGTCTAAACCGACCATTCGGAGGCTGAATAAAACCACTAGTTCATCTACTTCTTCCACTCTCTCTCTCTAACTGGTTTACATCTCCTCTTTCTCCTCTCTCTGATTCTTTCCATTCTAAAACCTGGTTTCTGATTTGTTTGTCCTCTCTCTCTCTCTCTCTCATATTTTGTACATACCAAAACCAGAGCACCATCCATGGCTGCCAACAAGTTTGCAACCATGTTGCATAGAAACAGCAATAAAATCACACTGATCCTCATCTATGCAGTCCTTGAATGGACTCTGATTATTCTCCTCCTCCTCAATGCTCTGTTTTCGTATCTGATAATCAAATTTGCAGATTATTTCGGCCTAAAACCGCCTTGTCTCTGGTGTTCACGTGTCGATCACATCTTTGAACCAGGAAAAGGCAAGAACATGCACAGAGATCTTCTCTGTGAAGTCCATGCCACTGAGATTTCCAAATTGGGTTATTGTTCAAACCACCGTAAGTTGGCCGAATCTCAATATATGTGTGAGGATTGCTTGCCCTCAAGACCGGACGTTCCCGAGTTATCCAAGAATTTCGATTTCTTGCCATGGATGAAGCAAGTCGGAATGATTCAAAGTGATGAAGATAAGGTGCTTGAGAATGGTGCTGTGAGGTTGAACTGTTCTTGCTGTGGTGTGAGTTTGGAAAACAAAATACGCTCTCCATATATCGTGATCAAGCCTTCGTGGGGTGATTTGGATTATACCCAGAAAAGAAACTGGATTACAGAGACAGGGGATGATGATCATATTGAAGATGGCGATAATTCCGATCACAGCAGATCAGATTTGGCTACCGATAGATGTGAACATGAAAATGAACATGGCTTTGAAAACAAGAGTGAAAATCAGATGCTTTCTGATGTTAATGAAGGTTTTGGTGTAAGAGAAGAGGAAGCAGAGAGGTATAGCTCCGTTTCTATATTTAAACTTGGAGTGAGGGAATTGGAAGGTGATGAAGATGATGAGGTAGGTATGGTTTCCGAAGTTGAGAAAGAAACAATTAAGGAGGATAATTCAAGTATGACCAAGGAAGATCAATCTGTTCAAGTTTGTACTGGAGAAGATGATCCTCCTCAAATCCTCCCTCAGCATCTGGAATTCTTTATTGATTGCAGTGGACATCAATTGGTTCCTGTTGAATTGATCGATTCAAAGACTGAGGAAGATCATGGCAAATACAGTGTGAAGGAGGAAGGTCATGAACACATTGATAATCAAGATCCCAATTTGGTTTCTGAATTATATTTGCAGGTTGAAGTCAAATCTGTTGTGGAAAACAGCACTAGTCTAAGAGAGCCTGAGGCAGAACTCTCTGTCCATGAGAATAAGAAGGAACCCAAGTTTCAAGTGCTTGAGTCAATGGATATAGAAGAGGATGAGAATTCTGTAGTTTTTCATGCAAACAATTGCCATCCAGTGTGGGAATTTTATGACCTAGTTGATATTACCCAAGCAACTCAAATCCCATCCAGAGATGATGAGGTTCAAGCAATGGCGGCAGAATGCAGCAAAGAAAAGGATGCAGATGTTCCTCCAGGTACTTGTTTAAGTTCAGGTTGTCCTTTTATGTTCTATAATCTGAATTTCTTACTCATTTTCCAATTTTTATAGCCTTTGAAGAAGTACATCAAATTCCAATGAGTGAAACTGAGGCAGACGTATCAATAGGGACAGACATTCCGGATCTGGAGACAACAGATGAAATTCAAACTCAAGAAACTTCTTCTTCATATGCATGCACACATGAAGATGCTTCCACAAGTGCTGTCCATTTTCACACCGTTGAAGATTATGGTATGCTTTAGAATGTTATTTTAACCCTTGAAATGTAGAATTCTGATTAATTGGCATTTTAATCTCAAGATGAAAGCAGAATGTGTTAATCTTAGTTATTCATGTTAGGTTCCGAAAAAGCTCAAGAAGAAATGGCAGAATTGAGAACTTTTTCAGCTGAGGTGTGTGAGGGTGTGATAAACAACCATTCATCATTGGGTTCCGAGTTCAATGAGGTTGAAGAAGACAAAGTTCCTGATACCCCCACATCCACAGATAGCTTTCATCATTTGCATAAGAAATTGCTTCTACTTGAGAAAAAGGACTCAGGAACTGAGGAATCCTTGGATGGAAGTGTTGTAAGCGAGTTTGAAGGTGGTGATGGAGTTTTGACCGTTGATCGCCTGACATCGGCTCTAAGAGCTGAAAGGAAGGCTTTGCATGCTTTATATGCAGAACTAGAAGAAGAGAGAAGTGCTTCTGCAGTTGCTGCCAACCAGACTATGGCAATGATAAATAGACTTCAGGAAGAGAAGGCAGCAGTGCAGATGGAAGCATTGCAGTACCAGAGAATGATGGAAGAACAGTCTGAGTATGATCAAGAAGCTTTGCAGCTGTTGAATGAGCTAATGGTAAAGAGGGAGAAGGAAAAACAAGAGCTAGAAAAAGAGTTGGAAATATATCGAAAGAAGTTATTGGATTATGAGGCAAAAGAAAAGGTGAGGATGTTGAGAAGAAGTAAGGACGGTAGTGCTAGAAGTGGATTTTTCTCTGCTTCTAGTAGCAATGCTGAAGATAGTGATGGATTATCGATTGATTTGAATCAAGAAGCAAAGGAAGATGACAGCTTTTATAGCCACCGAGAAAATGGCAATCACAATACCCCTGTTGATGCAGTCCTAAATTTGGAGGAATCCTTGGCAAATTTTGAGGAAGAGAGACTATCCATCCTAGAGCAGCTGAAGTTTTTAGAAGAAAAGTTAATAACACTGAGTGATGAAGAGGATCAACATTTTGAGGATGTAAGCCCTGTGGAACAATTCCATGAACAGAATGGCAAACACTTGGATGAACATGCTGATTTTGGGAGTGAAGCAAAGGGGCTTCCAAATGGTTTTCCCAAGGAAATTAATGGTAACCATCGTCATAAGAAAATAATTGTGGGTTCAAAGGGAAAGACACTTCTTCCACTTTTTGATGCAATTGGTGCTGAAAACGGAGATGTGGTAGCGAATGGACATGAAAATGGTTTTATTTCTGATGGGGAGCATAACTCCATTGTGACAAAATTTGAGTCAGAAAATCAGACGCTTGCCATTGCAGAGGAGGTGGATAATCTCTATGGAAGGCTACAAGCTCTTGAGGCAGACAGAGAGTTCCTAAGGCATTGCGTTAGCTCGGTGAAGAAAGGGGATAAGGGCATGTATCTTCTTCAAGAAATTTTACAACATCTTCGTGATCTTCGAAACGTGGAGCTCCGAGTGAGAAATTTCAGTGATGGTGCTCTTGCATGAGATTCTGCTTAACTATATGCCAAAGAAGATTGATGGTAATATGTTATTCCTTTTTCTTGGTGGTGTTATATTTTATTCCCGAATTTTAATGTTTAAAAAAATTGCCTCAACTCAACTCACAAATGACGACTTTATCTCCACTATTTGGACTTGGCTACATAAATTCTGTTTCTCCATTGTGTTGTATAAATGGTCTTGTTTTCCACTAAATCGAAAGCTATCATATTCTTTTTCCATTAAACAAAATTGTCTGTTTCTGATTTATTTTGGATTCTTGGTTTTCAGATTGTGTTCGCGGAGTTTATTGAGCAGCTGTGGATTTATGATGCAAGAACACTGAACTATAGGAGGGGGAGGTCCCTGTCATGTTCCGTTTTTTGGGTGATTTTGGTGGACAACAAATAGAGGTCTGCCTAATTTTTGGCCTATTGTTTTCCTGTTGATTGTGTAAAAGTATGCCCAAATTTTTGTGGGTTGTGTCCATCTCCACCTTCTAAGGGAAAAAGGAGGATGATGAGTGCATGTGTGTGTAGTCTAGTGAGGTGAAGCCACCCTGTAATTTGTATGTTGTGAGAAAAGGCCTGGCTTGCATAGCTGGAGAGATCCAACAAAGATTCCAATGCCAGGTACATAGTACTAGTTTATGATAGACAGTTAGGACTAGATCCATTTTTTTTTTCCCCTGGGGAAGGAAGGGGTGGGTAAGTAACTCCCTTTTTCTCTCTCCTCTTTGCATCATTTCATCACATGAAGTTTGTTTATTGTTTGAGGGGCCAAAGTTTGTTTAGTTGTATACTGCATGTATCTATTTTGTAAGTATATAGTGAGTGTTTGTTTGTACTGGTTTTGAAGTCACCCTTCATTCTTTTCTCTGTTTTTTTTTTTTTAAGTTTATGACAGATGTGGAGAAATGCAATAATAACTAGAAAAAGAATCAAAAATTGCTTTCACAATGGATTTTGCTTTAAGCATCAACAACTTTTGGTTGGTAAGGACCAACAAAAATCAATAAATTAAATGTTCCTACCACAGAAAATGTACAGTAAGTTGGTCCTACAGCCAACAGGTTTGCTTTAGGGGCATTATTGCAGTGGCAAGCATGCATATTCACAAACTAATTATTCCAAGTCACCACATTTAATGGCACAGGAATGACTGTCCTCCAGGGATATGCAACATAATCATTTTGGGTAGATTAAAGTATCGAAAAATTATTTTTTGGCTCCATATATTTTGTCAGATCACAATGGAATATGTGAAAGATTTTATTATTACATTATTTTATTATTTTTATGATTAATGATTATAAATAACTCAAAATTAGATCTATGACTAAGAATCATTTGTAGGTATTATATCTAAACATTAATTTTGGGCACCATAGCCTTATCCTAATCTTTATTGATGTTATGTTGACAATGTAATGACAAGACAATAGCCGGATCAGCTCATGGTCCACCTTTTGTCTGAATATCCTAAAGCATAAGTTGTAGTAGCTGTCTTTCATGCCGAGAAAATTTTGTACGAGTTTAACACATTATTTGATGGTGATATGCGTTGCTAATGAAAAACTATCATAGGGGGGAACAGGTCAAGAATCAACTTGAGATCATGTCTTCTTAGGCCTGTTTTGGATGTACAATACAATTTCTATAGTAATATTTCAGTTCCGTTGAAAAATGTAATAAGATGTTTGGGGCAATGTAAGTGATCAATGGATAGGAACTCATATCACGAGAGAAAACTTTGCGCAGAGTTCCATTACTATTAATGGGTGGCTCCGCGATTTCTTATGAGCACAGGTAATTCAGTTTTATAGTTCTTTATTACCTACATATGACCTTTTTTTTCCTAGGTGCTCATTTTGTCTGGATTTTTAGAGCGGTTGAATCAAAAATAATAATCCGAACTAACCTCTATAGGCTAGCAATTGGTATAGGAGATGGCTCATTAACTTGAATCAAACAGGAAGGCTGCCATTAATCCAAAAAAAATGTATCGTGTTGATCGATATAAGCAATGGATCCTGGTGGATCTCATGTAGTAGAAGTGGGAGAAAGTCTTTATGAATCAAGTTTTTATTTAGATACATAGTTTTAATTAACTTTTAATGTATTAATTATGTCAATTTGGGTATTCAATTTGAGTCACTTGTTAGGAAATTCACACAAAATTTTCAAACTTGTGAGAAACAACAATAGAGAAAACACAAAAAAAAAAAAAAAAAAACAATCACACGCATAAGACAATATTTACGTGGTTCAGCAATTTGCCTACGTCCCCGAAGCTACAGAAATTTCACTATTCACAAGAATGATTACAGAGAGGGCGGCGGCCGTACAGAGTCAATTAAAACCTAATCACCCAAAAGAAACAGGTTTTATATGTCTTGCGCTGGGCTACAAACAAATAGGCCCAAAAAATTCGGCTCAAGTCTTCGCTCCATGGACTAAGCCTCAGAAAATTTTTCATTAAAAACCACGCAACATTTTTCGGGTGGGGTTATCATCCGGATCAACATAAAAAACTAGACTTCACAAAAAAAAACTCAACATCACTTTGATCCTTAATCAGATAATCCATCAAAATTTTTGACGGAAGTGAACACGTGTCATTTTTTTTAGACGGTATCACGTGTCTAACACGTGATCATTCCGTTAAAAACTTAATTATTCGCCTAAGTAGGACTAAAATGATACGAATTAAATACTTTAGGGACCAAATTAATAAAATTGATATAATTAGAACTAAACTAACAAAACCAAAAATGTTATTAACTATTTTTTAAATGTTGTTCAGTTAAATGGCGGCGGCTTCTCTATGGTTTTATGAACTTTTATCTACAAAAGAAGTTTTGCGAAATCTCCCTCCCTGTAGTGGAGTATAAAAGTTCTTGTTCTTGACAAATGAGCAAAGTTTTTGAAGGAATTCGGATTCCATTAGGATTGTAGTACCTATTTTGCTGAATAAGTTGTCGTTTCACTGCGTTGAAGAATTACTTGGTGGACCGGATTTTCATTAGAATTTAAATTTGATTAGTTAGATATAAATTGATATTTTAAACAAATAATTTAAATATGAATTCAAGTCCGTTGTATCATATTTCGTAGATTCAAATTTGGATATAATAATGTTCAATCCCATTGTAAGTCAATTTAAGTTATATTCATAGTAGTTTGAATTTATTATACAATTGAATTATTTGAGGAAATAGGGCTGATAATTAATATACAATTTATTGAAATTTAACTTACTTGAGATATTTGAATCAAAAACGATTTTTGATTTTTGATGAATGTTGATATAGCTGATGTTGGACAAAAAGGATTTTGGACTTAGTTTTGACCACAAGCGCACGTCACCGTTGTCACCCCGACCTAGCCAAGCTCAGGCTCAGGCTTAGGCTTAGACTTGAACTTTGGTATAAGTGTGATCCAATCTTATTTTTTGGATAAAATTCATTTGTAATTATTTATAAATACCGAGACTTCATAAGCATTCTAAACTAACAAATTCATCATTAACACACTAACTACATTCATCATTTTTGTCTTTAAGAGTGTTCATATCAGAGAGTACGAAACATAATTTGGGGTTCGTTAAATACACATATTGTAGTATTTCTTTTGTGTATGTAATTTTTTTAAAATTTTCTATGTATAATTATTATATATTGGGAGCCAGAAGCTTAGGGAGAAGCATGAGAACTAATGTGGGAGAAAAAATATGTCTTAAAGATATAGTGTTAAACACTAGCCTTAATCAAATTCAATATCAGTTATGGTTCTGTAATCGAATCAGTTTTTATGTTTGTCACTGTTTTTTAATTGCATAACTTTTATCAAAAAATTCAATAAGTATTTTGTTATATATGAGACATCCTCCCAATAATCTTAAGATATATTTTTTTATATGATTACTTATTGTATTTCTGATTAGTTTCTTCATATACTACAATTGTTAAAAATTTAATTTTTACAATTTCTTGTTTATACTTGCAATATTGTCTTAATATGTATTGCAATAATCTATTGTTGAAAATTTTGAATATACTGTTATTGAAATTTCTGTTTCATAACTAGTTACTACAAAACGTTTTTGGTTACTAAAGTTTCTATTTTTATAACTAATTAATATAATTGTTATATTACTACGAAAATTGTTCTGGTTACTAGTTTTTGTATTCTAGTTACTATTTTTCTATTTTTGAAAGTATTATGTTTTCCAATTCTATATATAAAAAATGGCAATACATGAAAATAATGACTCTCTTATTACAAATCTTGTAGTGTCAATTACTATCTCTACCAATGTATCTAATGGAGAGAAACTCAAAAAATTCAATTGAAACGATTTCAAGAGATGACAACAAAAATACTGTTCTATTTCACTGCGTTGAATTTCGTAAAGTTTCTTCATAAAGATGTTCATGTTCTTCATGAGAATGAGTGGATCAGCAAGTAGTTACTACAGTAGATACATGAAAGCACTCTGATTTTTTGTGCAAAAACTATATTCTTGATAGATTGGATAATATATTATATAATGTGCATAGTCTAATCAAGACCGCTAAAAGAATTTTGGGAATTCTTAGATAAAAAATAAAAATAGAAGATGTTGAAAAGAAAAAAATTTGTTGTGGGAAAATACGTTTTCTACACAATGATGGATTTCAAGATTGTTATTAGTCAAGTTCAAAATTTTCAATGATCCTACATAAAATTCATACTAAAAAGATGACATTAAGTGAGTCCTTTCAAGTAGTTGTGATCATCAAAAAATTACAGGCACATTTAGCTAACATTTACTGTCCCTTCATTTCTTCTTAAGTGTGAGTCATAGATTGGAAAAGGAAGCATGCAGTGATGCTAGAGACTTTGGGCTTGGCTTGGAATGCAAAATGAATGGTTGGTTTGATTGAATGTAGAATTCCATTCATATGTTATGAATGCAAGGTGATGGCAAGGAAAATGAAGGAAATGAGTTTTAAATGTATATATAGGGAAAGTCGTGTGCAATGAAAAATGCAAGCATGGTTTGGAGAGGAGTTTTTGCTTACTTAATAAGGAAATTACCTATTCCATCAGATTAGTTCCAGGGCTTGCTAACTAGGGTTGGCAACTAAATTCAGTCTTCGAGACCCCATAAGAAAGTCGTGAGGTGCCGAGACTGATCACAGGTGTAAGAATATGTTGAATTTCTTTCATTTTGGTTATAAAAAGTGAAAGTCATTTCGTTTAGTATGAGATCACTTCACATCACGCGGTGTTTACACCTCTCGCCTATCGCAATTCTATGTAAAAATCTCGTCCGAGAAGCAAGTATGCTTTTCAAGCTTTTTTCTTACTAAAACAAACATATGCAAAACTCTCTCTTTGGCTTTTCATTGAAAGTAACATGCCTAAACATTAGGTAGGTGTTTTTACTCCACTTTTTATTTGAGTTCAACGTTCCCTTTCACTTTCATTTCCGGCTACAGTATATGCTTAGATCGAAAATTTTCTTGTGTGGGATGAGATTGACTAGATAAGAAAGATGATACCGAACTACCATTTGCATATTTAGACTTCAAAATCTTTATCCTTTGGACCTTTAATTAATGAATGTGATATTTGTGTCTATGTCAAAGACACTAATAATGAACATGTCATTGTTTGCCCTTGTGTGAATGATATAATTAAAACTACCAGAAAAATATTGTCCAATAAAGTTGATATGAAAAATTTGGATCTTGCAGATGTTGTACTAGAAGTAAAATTTTCTAGAACTTCTAGCGGACTTGTAGTATCTCAGATATATTATATTGAGAAAATTCTTAAGAAGTTCAATAAGAATTTATAACATTATAGCTAAAACACATGCTAACGTAAACCTTTATTTGTCTAAAAATAGTGGTCAAGACATATCACAATTTGAATACTTTTGTATAATTGATAATTTAATGTATGTCATGGATTGCACTAAATCTAATATAACATAGATCTTTAGAAAGCAATGATCAAGGTGCTTAAATGTCTAACATACACCATGAATTTTGAATTGCACTCTACAAAATATCCAGTTATACTAGAAGGGTATAGTCATGCGAATTGAATACCTGATTCAAAAGATTTAAAGTCAAGTGGTTATCTAGTTATACTTGGTGGAGTAGCCATCTCACAAAAATCCTCTAAACAAACGTATATTTTTAGATTCACAAAAATTTGTGCCTGCAATTTGTGTACATTACAACAGTCAATCAGTAATTAGAAGGGCACAAAAGTAATATGTATAATGGTAAATTACGACATATTCATCATAGACATAATACGGTTAAGCAATGGCGCTCTCAAATAAGATTATTTCTATTGACTATATAAAGTCAAGGAAAATCTAGTGGATTTACTTATTAAAAGTTAGACGAGAGAACAAGTAAAATGCACATACAGAGGAATAAGACTAAAGCCTATGACTTAAAAGTCACTATATTGACAATGCAACCTAGTTGACTGAAAATCTAAAGATCTAGGTTCAAAATGACAACCAAATTGTGTGTGATTCAAGGGAAGCACTAAGGAGAAAAGTTATCCCACATATTCCTATGATAAATAGCGTTGCTTGCAATGATTATTAGGGTGAGCTATAATTTTAATGATTCACATACCTTAAAAATCCAAGTGGATATAGCAAGATAATTTTAATAGGAGTCACTTATATGGATGCCGTTTTAATAGGAGTCACATATATAAGTGTGTAGGAGTCATTTCTATGAGAATTGTAAAGCTGAATTCTATAAATCACTCATAAAAATCATGAGTTGTGCAAGACCAAAATGAATACAACCGTGAGAATCAAATGTGTTAGAAAATAGATTGTGTAAACTATACTTTGTCTGATTTATTTAAATAGCTGAATAATTCAAGACATCATATTCACTATTTAGCCATTAAATCTAATAGTCTTTCACTAAAAAAGGTTGAAGGCCATAAGCTACCTTTTTTGATGCATGACCTTTTCAAGATATTTCTATCAATATTATTATTTGCATACTTATAACCAATTTTTTTATTTATGTGGGAGATTGTTGGACAACACACATTTTATCTAATTTTTTTATCTTAGTTTGGTTTAGCTGTTGTGCCCCAAAGAGCACTTCACTTTAGTGGACGGGAGAGGACCTAGATGGCCTTGGGTCCAAACAGGCTCAGGTGTGGGTCTGATCCAACATTTCCTTAATGTCCAACCCAACTTTGTTTTTACTTGTTGGAATTCAAATTTGCACACGGGTTAGGATTTGAGTTGTCCACTAGTTCGAATTTGAATTTCCTAAAGTTGTCATTCGTCTCTATTGGTAACTGTTCTAATCAGTCATCAATCCATCTATAAATACAGACTTTAATAGCATTCTAAACTAACAAATTCATCATTAACACAGTAGTTACTTTCATCCTTTTTGTTATTAAAATTGTTCATATCAAATAGTACGAAACAAAATTTTGGATTCGTCAAATATAGAGATTATAATGTTTCTTCTGTATATGTATGGTCATTGTATTGTTGGAGGCAGACATTCAAAAAGATCCATAGGCACCAATGTGAGGGTAAAAGTTGTCTTAAAAGACATAATTTCAAATACTAGTTTTCATCAAAATCAATATCAATTCTTGCTCTGTAATCGGGCCGGCTTATTTGTTTGTTACTAGTCTTTAATACACTCTCTCAATATATGAAAATGAATCAACCGACTGACTCGAGTTTGAGTTTCTAAATCGCGTTTGGATCAGAGTTTTAAAACTAGTGTGGATTCGAAGCACCCATAATCCTTCACAGCCCAAAACAAGTCAAGAATGGTCCATTGGATGACAACCAGTGTCCAGACAGCTATTGCTGGTCGGCTTTGATTCTTCTTGCAACGCTGCAATTGCCTCACCCTTTCCCAGAATAAGCCTTTCACTCCGTTAAAGGTAAGGGGTTAGATTTGGTATAGCTAGTGTTGGAAAAGATACTAGACCTAAAAGTGACATCACGTGTCATCGATGACGTGGGATCAATAATAAAATAATTAGGAAACTTCGTGGATTCTATTATTTTACTAACTATCTTTGTCATATTAAAATAATAGAGTTTATCAAATATATTTATTTTTTTATAAGTAATTAGTGACATTATATAATAAGATGACTTAGTATCACTGTTACCCTGACGAAATTTACTCAGTGGGAACACCCATAACGTGTTCAAAATTTGGTAACATTATCACCCTCATCGTCATCATTTGGGCTTTTGCTTATTTAATTTAGGAAAAATTTTTATTTTTCCATATTTTTAAGGACATTTTCTTTATTATCAAAAATATTATTAACACTGCTTCTAATTTATATTTAAATATTACTAAGACTCTCTGTCATCAAACCACCATTTATAACAAAAATAAATTATCTAAATTATCAAAATTGCCCTACATAACCCTAAACAATCTTTCTACATAAAATTCTATTAAAATTAAAATTTATTTTTTTATATATGAAAATTCGAGCGGATTAATTTTTTTTTATATATATTAAAAATTGAGTCGATTAAAATTCAATTCGACTTGATTAAATTTTATTTTTTTATGTATTAAAATTCGAGCCTATTAAAAATCTTTTTTTATTTATTAAAATTAAAGTCATTTTGTGCTCTACTTGAGTTGTTAACTCTGATTAAAATTTGCTTCTACTCGATTAAAATTGATATTTTTTTATTTAGTAAAGTTTGATATTAAGTTGATTAAAACTTATTTTTACGTATTAAACCTTTTTAGTCAATTTAATTAAATGAAATACCAAATAGAATCCACAACTTCGTATGATGTGGAGCCATTAAGATTTATTTAGTAGGTGCTAAAGCAACAGGGACTGCTGAGAAGTCTCAAGTGGGTCCAGCCATTGAAGGTATGGTTCGGTAGGATGGAAAAAATGGGAGGACAAAAAAATAGATAAAGTATTATATTTGATTAGAAAAAAAATAGAATGATGAAAAGTAGAAGAATTATTTTTTTTTATACCTCATCAAAATTTATTCTTTTAAAATTCAGAGAAAAAGTGAAAAAAAAAATTAATTGTCTTGAAATGTTGCTTTATATTTTTACTAGCAATGCATAACGTGCGTTGTACGTAAATAAATGTAAATAATATTTTTTTATAGAAAATGTGAAGTATATGAGTAATTAAATTAAGTAATATATTAGGTGTCAAATAATTAATCCGTATTTTAATTATTACTAAATTTATGATTAATTTATTCTATAGCATAAATTATAATATTATTATATTATTGCATACTAAAAGATAAAATATAGCATATATTTTACTGTGGAATTCATTGTAATAACTATATATATATATTGAACTTTACTTCTTCATATAGATAAAAAAAATTGTATATAACTATACTACTAATAAATGATTTCAAAAGAATTTAGAAATTTTTATAAAATAGTTCAAAGTAAATTAAAAGTCAAATAGGAGTAAAAAAATAAAAATTAGAGAAAAGTATATTAGTGGGTATAATTGATTTTATTACAATAATTAGAGATAAAATAGGAAATTAAAAATAATTTAATATATATAGGACTTTACTTCTTCATATAGATATAAAAAATTGTATGTAACTGTATTACTAATAAATAAGTTCAAAAAATTTGAAAATCTTTATAAATGAGTCCAAAATAAGTTAAAAGTAAAATAGGAGTAAAAACAAAAATTAGATGAAAGTATATAGGTAGGTATAATTGATTTTATTATAATAATTAGGGATAAAATAAAAAATTAAAATTTTTTCGCAAATACTGACATTTATAAATAGTGTGTGTGTGTGTGTATATATATATATATATATATACAGAACATGTTTCAATAAGTTCATATGACGGTTTCAAATAGGTTCATCTAATGACTACCAACATTCATTTCAATGTATCTTCAGACATGGGTATATCTACTTTATAATATAGATATATAATATAATTCATCCAACGGTTTCAAATAAACTCATCCAACGATTACCAACATTCCTCTCAAAATCATTCACATTGCACTGTATTTTTTAATACGGATCACCCTAGTGTATGTATGTGTGTGCGTGTGTGTGACATATCATGTGTATTAACTTCGTATGTAGACATAATTGTAAAACATGCATGTGCATTTTATCCCTCTTTTTTATTTGTACCAACATAAAAACAATCAATCATTGTTATTTTTTTTCTTTCCTACCAAACACAAATAAAAAAAAAATTATTTTCTAAATAAAATGTGTATTTTTTTATCCGTTATACCGAACAATTGCATTTTGACTTATCTCCATGTGTGACAATACCTCTTTTCAACCTCAGCAATCTATAATCTATAATCTATAATATAAAATATAATAAATTTTAATAAATTCATTTAATAGTCTTAAATAGTCTCATTTAATAATTATTAATATTCTTTTTAAAATCGTTCATATTCCACTTTTTCTTTTAATTAGTTATGGATCACTGACACGCTGCTTTTTGCTTCTAGTAAGTTGGTTTAAATTGGTCAGACAGAAAGAAACAAAAACCAGCTTTGTCAATGTCCACATGGCCCGTCTCCCACCAGCTGTTCTACTAGAATACGTGGTGTGCCGCTTTGAGGCTAAAAATGATTTAGGTAACTGTTTTCTTTCTAACGCTATATTTTTTGTGTGGGTTTAACACACTATTTTAACAGTATTAAATAATATATTTAGTCAATCATAAGTTATATGTATTTAAGAAAATATATTATTAGGGGTATTAAAATATAACACGACACGAATACGATACAAAACTAGATAGTTTGAATTTTTTTCAAGTCACTCGTTTTATAAATAAGTAGATCCGATACAATATGATTAATAAAAAAATTGGGTATAAGTAAAATCAATCAAAAAAATACATAATGCTAGATCGACCAAAAAAATAGATTAAAAATAAGGATCAAATGATATAGAATTACCATAATAATAAAAATTTAAATTTTAAATGTGTAAAAATAAGACCACGATTTATTTATATATCGATTATACACAATTTATATACGACATATATCCGATATGACACAATTCGTTAGATACAAATTAATAAACGAATCGAGTAATATGAAGTATTTTTTTTACACAAATCCACTAAAACCCGGCACAAACTCATTTCACCCGACACGATTGATAGATCTAGCTATCATTCATAACTTTGTAAGAATTTGTTTGAAAAAAAAAAAATTAACTTATGTATCCGACATGCTAATTTTTCATTGAGTGACCACATCTCAATGTGATAAATTTGTTTTGATCAATAGTGTGTTAAACTTAGTCTAACTTTTTTTAATTACACCGTGGCTAAGGGGGCTGTCCTCACATTTTGAAAAAATATTTATTAATCCCTCTTGTTTTCAAAATTCTACCCTTATTTAAGAAAAAAAAAACTCTATATAGGATATTTTACTTGGTGTATTCAAAAATTTATTCATTTGACATTTAAAAGCAAAAGGGAAGATGTACTCACATAGATGAGTGTTGCTTTTATAAACAAAAATAATTGCTTGGATGAATTTAATGGCCAACGAAAAAAAAATAAGTAAAATTATTACAACAACGAGTTAAAAATATGTTTTATATCCAATAATGGTGGAAAACTAACAAAAAAAAAAGGATCAAATTGAGTAACAAAATACTATAAGTCTATTAACACTAATATGAGGGTGCCAACAAAGCAAAATTCGCAAACCAAAATTTAAAACAAACTTCAAGGTATTATTTTGTCATAAATTAAAATATTTTTTTTATTAAAGCCCAAACTAATTATTTACACTCGACACTCGTTCAAGATAAAATTCTGATTCCATCTCTGCCCTTACTTTAATAATGAAACATTTTTGCCTTAAAAGAATCCTTAACATGGTGATTAATTAGTACCTAACTTTCTCTCTTCACACTTTTCTCTACTCAATCAAAGGTTTCTTTCTATTTTTCCATTCAGTTTTCAACATTCCTTTTTCTTTTCTTCAACTTTTTTTTTTTTTTGGAGAATATTCTTTTCTTCAACTTATATGAAATGTTTTGTGAAGTGATTTGCAAGTGCAAGGACATACATTCATTTTAAACTACGGTTTAAATTCGTGTAGGTCCAAGACATTAGAATCGTTGCCTTCCCTAATAAAGATGAGACATTATTATGTAATATGAATTTTACACCAGCGAAGTGCAAAACGGTAATAAATAGTAGGGAAAATTTCAATCACATTCTCTCTAGTTTATCATATTTGCTGAATCTTTACTAACACCTCCTGTCAGATTAAAAATATTAACTAGAATGCAATTTTACTAAATTATCTATGATATATTTGAAGACAAACTTCATCCACACCCCCTTCAAATAAACATATCTTCAATGAGACTCCCTCTATTTTTTTAATTCTTTTTACGTATTAAAATTTTGGTCAATTAAAATTCGATTCAAGTTATTAAAATTTATCTTTTTACATATTAAAATTTGTGCTTATTAAAAATTATATTTTTTTACTTATAAAAATTTGGGCTTTTATTTGTTTCAATTAAATTTTTTTTTTAATCAACTCGCATTGAATTTTAATCAGCCAAATTTTAATGCATAAAAAAAATATAAATTTTAATTTACTCAAATTTAATAAATCAAATTTTAATTGACACGAATTTTAATAAGTAAAAAATATAAATTTTAATCGACTCAAAAGCAAATTTTAATCGACGCTGATAACTCGGGTAGAGTTTAAATCGGCTCAAAATTTAATAAGTAAAAAATAAATTTTAATAAGCTCGAATTTTAATACTTTAAAAAAATAAAAATTAATCAGCTTCAATTGAATTTTAATTGATTCAAATTTTAATATGTAAAAAATTAAATTTTAATCCGTTCGAATTTTAATTAAATTTTATATAAAAAAATTACTTAAGGTTTATGTAAGGGCATTTTTCGTATTTAAATGAATTTGTTTTATTATAAATGATAGTTTAATGGTAAGGGGTGTTAGTGATGTTTAAATATAAATTAGAAGAGTTGTCAGTAATGTTTTTGATAATAGAAATGATATCCTTAAAAATAGAATAAACTAGAAAGGTATGGGTGAAATTTTCTCTAAAATAGTATCAAGTTGTCGAAATACACGGTTTTTGAATCTAAACTATGCATAATAAACATTGCCTTAGGTCTAATTCAGCCTACCCAAGTCAATGGTATCATACTAAATAACATAGTACCATGTGACACAAGGGAAAAAGAGAACACTTGGTGGAATATTTTCGTTTGCCTATCAGACCAATTTTTGAGAAAAAAGTTTTTAATGTTAATCCGGTCAAACACGCAAAAACTCTTAGTTTTTGGATAAATTATAGGGTTAATCTCATTTTATACCCCGAAAGATATTTCGAATCTCAATGTGTACCCCCAAAGATCAAAAATCTCAATTTACACCCTCAAAGATAGAAATTTGTATCAATGTGCACCCCCAAAGATAAAAAATCTCAATTTGCACCTTCAAAGATAGAAATTTATATCAATGTGCATCTCAAAGATAAAAAATCTCAATTTGCACTCTTAAATATAGAAATTTATATCATTATGCACCTAAAACTAAATTGATAAATTATACCTAGATTCTCTCATGTTTATCACTTAATCATTTGGACCTCTTTACATTTAGAATATTACTCCTACATCTCATGACATTTATGCACGTACAACATGTAACTCATTTTCATTGATATCTGTTAATATAACTGTTAAAAAATATAATTTTATCCTAATAAAAATTATAATTTTATATTACCCTTATTTTATGGGTCTAATGTACTCTAAAGTTCAAAATCAAACTTACCATTTGAATGTCTAATAAAATGTAGATATTTATATAATGTTTTTCATATTTTCCTTTTTATAAATATCTACATTCTATTAGACATTCAAATGGTAAACTTGATTTTGAACTTTAGAGTATATCGAATCCACAAAATAAAGGGTAATATGAAATTATAATTTTTTATTAGGATAAAATCATATTTTTTAACGATTATATTAATAGATATCAATGAAAAGTGGTTATATTTACACATGTACAAACGTCATGAGATGTAGAGGTAATATTTTGATACAATTTTCTATATTTGAGGGTGTAAATTGAGATTTTTAATCTTTAAGGGTGTAAATTGAGATTCGAACGATCTTTCGAGGTATAAAATGAGATTAACCCTAAATTATAATAACACAACTTTCAAGTTTCTTATATTTTCACTGCACAATTTATTTATTTATTTTTTAAAAATTTCAATGACACATCATACGATGTAACTGGTATGCAGGAAAATTCAACGGATTTAAGACAACGAGGAGAAAAGGTGAGAATAAAAAGAGAATTGATAAAATTGATAATAAAAAAAAAAAAACGACAAACCAAATGCAACAAATTGTCAAGGTCGGTGATTTTAACCCTTCAATGCTGTCACACGAAGCCATATACCCATGGCTTCGTGTAACAAGTATTTTTTGTATTTCATTCTTTATTTGGTTCACTTCAAACAAAAAAAAAAAAAAAAGGGTTGGTCAATAGTAAAACTCTTTTTTCCTTCCATCTCTATTTGAAGGAAAGGTCTTCGCATTCATGATTCGATAGAACCGAAGAGCTTTGCTTACCCTAGCTTGGTGAATTGCATCCCCGTCGAGTTCAATATTGTTGTTTGGGTGAATTTGGTTGTTAAGATATACAACAAAATATATGAGGATAAATTTGACATTTTGTTTACACCAACTACCGTTAATCAATAACAATAATATTCTTGTTAATGTAGTTTTCAAAATAGATAATATAATTACATAATAATTATGATTTTTTAAGAAAAAAATTAAATTTTTATTTCAATAAATGTCATAGAACGTAATTTTGGTTGTAAAATTTAAAATATTTAATATTTTATCTTTGATTGAATTTAAAAAATCTAAATATTACACGTTTATAAATTTTAGAAGATTCGAGTGTAATTTATTATTGAATATACTGATAGTAGAGGTCTAAATATTACTTGTGTATAAGTTTTGGGAAATTTGTATACCATATTTTAAATATTAGAGGGTCTGAGTATAATTCTCGTTTTTTGTTTTGTTTGTTTGGAGCCAAACAGTTGGAATCATATGAAAACACCTTTGACTTGCCTCACTGGATTTTGAGAAGGTGAATGAGAAGGCCGCCATCTCTTTCCACATGACTTCTACACGCTCTATTTCCTTATACATACCTCAGCTATTTCGTAGACGTCATTGACCTCAAAGTCATGATAATGTTTTATTTTTTTTATTCATCAAAAAGCCATACCCGAAAACCAAACCAGTTTCACCAATTTGTTCCAATCAATCTTGCTATGGATTAGTAAACAGCCAACTATGACCAAAACCAAGAACTTCCTTGTAAAACTCCTCAAACCCTTCAAGTTCCAGTTCAATGGAGGTATTTATCTCTTCTTACAATCTCAACTATACATAGAACTTGTACAAGCTTTGTTTTTTTTGATCATTCTGTGCATTGGTCTGTTGTGGGTTTGTTATTGATGAATCAGAGGGGACAGAGGAAGAAGACTTGGAAAGAATTGCTGCGCAAGAGCAGAAGCTATTTCCTTTTGAAACCTTAGTTTCAGCTACCAAAGATTTTCATTCCAGTAACAAGCTTGGTGAAGGCGGTTTTGGCCCTGTTCACAAGGTAAGTCTCAAAGTTGTCTTTTTCTGATTTGGGTTTTATCAAAAACTATGAAATTGTTGGAGATGATATAAATCAATCATATTTACCTGAATTTTGTTTTGGGTCATTGAAATTGAGTCCTATAATGTATTGGGTTGATCGATCAAATAGTTGAAGCTAATATGAATTAATGATATATATACCCAATCTTGTCATTGAGTCATTGAAATTGAGTCTTATAACGGATTGGGTCGACAAAATCTTGCAAATTATTGATGATCTCGTGCCTTGTAACGAAAATGGTTGATCAACATTCAGAAGCCGTTGAGAAACATATGTGAATTGTATCCCTGGTCATGAATATGGTAGTTGGGTATTTGAATATGTAGGGGAAGTTGGATGATGGGAGGGAAATTGCAGTGAAGAACTTGTCTCATAGCTCAAATCAGGGAAAGAAAGAGTTCCTGAATGAGGTGAAGCTGTTGGCTCGGGTGCAGCACCGAAATGTGGTGAAGTTGTTGGGGTACTGTGTGCATGATGCAGAGAAGCTACTTGTGTACGAGTATGTGGCTAATGAGAGCCTTGACAAGCTTCTCTTCAGTAAGTTATTTATTTTTATCTCTTTTTTGTACTTGATTCTTTTCGAGTTCATGAAGCAAGGAAAAGTAGTAATTAATGAAAACCTGGTTATACTTTTTGGATAGTTTCAAAGGTGGTGAGCTTACTTTTAGAAATTGAAGAACCCCCAATGGGTTGTAGCACCCAATTCCTTGTTACTTCCTAAATATCAATCCATTTAGTTGCTATGTTGGTTGATATTTTTGGGCAGATGTATTAAGATTTCCTACATTCAGTCTGGGTCTTGAAGTTCAATCTCGACCTATGTTATATATCATCCACTCAACTCTTGAGGACCTGTGAACTTTGTTATATATGTTCTTGTATTTAAACAACCAAATGGTTTCAGCATGTCTCTAAGAATTGTCATAGGGAAAACTGGTTTTTTTTTTTCAAAATTGTATCCAATTGTATAATCAGCACCACCAAACTGATAGTTGCTTTATTTGCTGTATAATGCATGATTTGAAAATCAAGTTTATGGTTTGTCGGAGTGGAGTGACAAAAATTCCTAGTAGCTAACGTCTTGGTGTTGTTTGCTATGTTTTTTCACCTGTTTATCTTGAGATTTAATCAACCTCCTAGCTGTTACCACATTATTATTTAAAAGCAATAAAGGAATCCAGAGCTCAGCACATTATTAGATAGAGTGCTTGTTCAAACCCTAGGTATGAGATATCCAAGATGTTACCTTCATTACTGGCTTTTCCTTTAGATTAATTGAGGGCTGACTGGAATAGATCTTTGTATATTTTTGTAGTGATCGCTTTTACTTTTTTGTGTCCTGCTTAAATTATACCAAAATATAGTGCCACAGTCAGTATCCTGCTTCATGATCATATTTATTCGCTAAGGAATCAGTGTCCATCACCATTGACCATTATATATTTGGAATTCCTTTTACCACAATCTAATATGCTAGACCCTTTTTTGGGGATTTCATCCCATAACCTTGACCATCCTCTTTTAGAATTTGTGTGCCCCAAAAAATCTTAAGTGCTTAATATTAATGTTTGGACTATTTCCAACACAATTTGGTGGGTATCCACCACCATTTCAACACGATAGGTGACGATGTTGTGTGTGGTTAAATGCACGTTAATTAGAGTTGAAAGTTTGAATGGAATGAACGATGACATTAATAGTGATACTAATGTTGATTGTGATGGCCTTGATTTAGAGTCTGGCAGACGAGATTCACTAGATTGGAAGCAGAGGAATGACATAATAGTTGGCATTGCTCGTGGCTTGCTTTACCTTCATGAAGACTCGCATGTTCCCATCATCCACCGTGACATCAAGGCCAGCAATATCCTTTTAGACAATAAGTGGGTGCCCAAGATTGCAGATTTTGGCATGGCACGGCTCTCTCCTGAAGATCAAACATATGTTCACACCCGTGTAGCTGGTACCAAGTACGTTGCCCAGCTCCATAATGCATTCAGATTCTTTCACTGTTAGTTTAAGCCATTTGAGTTGGTGATTATGTCGATCCAAGTGGTCGGGACTTGATTGCAAGGTATCTAATGGATGCTTCAACTTGTAAACAGTGGCTACATGGCGCCAGAATATGTCATGCATGGCCATTTATCCACGAAGGCAGACGTATTTAGCTTTGGGGTTTTGGTTCTGGAGCTGATCAGCGGACAGAAGAACTCAACATTTAACCTGGATCCTGATTCCCAGGATCTACTTGAATGGGTAAAAACTTGTCCCATTTGCATTAATCAAAATTTATTTATATGGATGACCCCCCCCCCCCCCGGCGGCAGAAAAAACCACCACCACCACACACCACTTTTCTTGCTGTATAACTAACTAACATCAGGTGTGTTTTGTTCTCCGGCTTTCGATGACCAAGTTCACCATGAACTGATAAGACCCAATACTTCACACCATTGAACTGGGGAAAATTCTATTGAGGGTCTTTTAAGTTTTGTTAATTCTTCTGCGTATATGATTTATGCGTTTTGGGCAATGCACGAGATATGGAGGACTGGTACAGTGAATAGGGCAATTGTTTTGGAAGATTGAACTGTAACTTTAGACTGCTTCCTTCTTGAAAGTTGGGTTAATACTATCCAAAGTGGTTGAAATGTTGCTTCACTTGGTCATTTTTCAACTGCATTGAGTAGTGGGTTGGAAAATTAATGACAGGCAATGTTCCAAGTGAAAGACTGGTGGAATTTGGTAAGGTGTCGAGTCTGACTTGTCAACCCTTTACCATTCATTGCCTTCTCCGAAAAAATTGCTTGTCAGTACCATTGCCATATCTGTAACATAAAAACTATTCCTCCCTTGTCTGTTTCTGATTAGTCGTCATCTAATTGGTGACATTGTTGCCACACATTTGCCGAAGGGTTTCTGGCTGTTATGTAACCTCTATAAGGTACTTGATCAGATGAAGTAGTCATTTGCTAGCTGCTTTGATCAGATTATTGAGTGATTTTGGAGTATTGAGTCTATATCATTTCATGCTATTTTGTGTCTAACTGTGGGAAGTACTCCTACAGTCCTACATTCTAACTAGCACAAATAGCATACCAATTTATGTTGGGGTCTATTCCGAACTAATTCCACATTATGCCTTTATCATGTAAAGGAACACCAAAACTCATCCTTGGTACATGTTGCAGGCATATAAGCTTTACAAGAAAGGTAGGAGCTTGGATATTATGGACTCTATATTGGCATCATCAGCAGTTCCTGATCAGGTAGCATTGTGTATACAGATTGGGTTGCTTTGCACCCAATCCGATCCACAGTTACGACCCACCATGCGTCGTGTGGTGGTGATGCTATCAAAGAGGCCAGCCATCCTTGAAGAACCAACTCGACCTGGATACCCTGGTACAAGGTATAGAAGATCGCGAAGGGCCACCGCAGCATCATCCTCTACTGCCGGAACTTCCAGTGAATCCAGTTCTCGTACGTTTGGTTCCTCCACCAGTGCCACTGCGAGCACTGCAACCTTTACAAGCCCAAGATTATACGATCCTCATGGAAAACGCCCCATGAAAGGTTAGGTCGATTCTTATAGGAGAGTTTCTTGTTCATTGTGCATAATAGTTTTTTGGTGTTAAAAAAAATTATGATGTTACTTTTTTGCTATGTAAATTATTAGGGGATGAGTTAAAAGAATGCTAAGGTACGATTAGGGTACCAATTACTTGGAGTATACATGAAAAAACAAAGTTCATTATTTTTTATAGGATGGGATTATTTGTTAGTTTTCCATTTTTCTTTTTTTTGTGTCATCGAGCACTTTGTTCATGTGTGAGCGGGTGTTATAGTTTGTCCGATGTTTATACTTCAGAGACTCTTAAATAATTGTACAAGTCTTGTGGATCTTTAACTTATTGTCAACTGATTTTGGGTCGAAGAAACGCTGATAGACTCTCAAGGTCGGACTTAATTATAATATTCAAAGTATATAATTTCAACAATTCAATAATTTTCTCAAAACCAAAAAAAAAAAAAAAAATCCTCAAGTGTTTATCATGGAAATTATTCTTGTGGTTTTGACGTAAGCATGTTGTACAAGAACAAAAGATGCAAACGATGCATATTTAGTTTCAGATTAAGAAAAATATGTGGTAATGACAAATTGTTTCAAATACAGACCCTTTGAACTCATTGGTGCAACACAAAATTTTAAAATGAAATTGCTTGGAAACTACATACAACGGTTAAACTGAACTTTATGCGACTAGTGGAATTCAAAAGCAGGATGTGTAAATTTATGCATTGCACCTTGATCTACCACTGAATCAAGTTGTCGGGGTTCATGATGTTGAGGAGGATGAAATGATATTTTTATCATTTCACATTATCCACCATTAATGAGCGAAGGTCCACTATTAATGAGTGAGAGATTCATTGTATACAATGAGTTTCATTTGAATCCATGACAGATGATGTGCCCAAAAAAAATTGAAAAAAAAATATATTGGAGCTATTTAATGGGACCTACATGTGGTCCTTAATTAACAACTTGAATTTTGGGACAAGGATATCCTAATTAAAATACCTAACACATGTTGGTTAGGTTAGTGTGTAATTTCCTTGTGAAAGTGGTGTCCTAGGTACAAGAAAATATGTTTAACAAATAGTCAGTTTTTTGACAGTTACCTTGATGGGAGGGAACGATTATTGATTATTTTAACTTGAGGCAGTTGGTTACCAGTGAAGGGGATATAAATTACCTGAGAGACTCCATCTCTTATTCACGCTTACAGTAGTATCTCTCACTCTCTGAAAAAACCTATCTGTAATCCATTGGGAATCTAGTTCGAGATAATATTCGGTATTATTGGTATTCTCCGCATGGAGATTTTCGCTGCATATGTCTATCAAGAATCATTGTTATGAATTCCGTGAGGTAAGGTTAGTTTTATATTTGATCCATTTAAGACCATTAGATCTATCAATTGGTATCAGAGTTTGGTCATGGGATTTAATTATTAGAATTTATTTTATTCGTATGATCAATTTGAGAGAAGAAAATTTTATGAGTTATCAAATTTTTACGATTCCTGATATCGAAATTGTGCAAACATATTTCGTTTTTTGCTGATTGTTATCGTTCACACATGGACTATCCATAAATTGTTGTCGTCGGCACAGTTTAGGATGCAATATTAATTGCTTTGATCGACCTCTGTTTGTTTTTGATTGCGTGTGAACTACTTAGTGGACAAAAGCATGATGAATGAGTATCATTTTATTGTTAAATTTTTTAGTATGGCATATGACATTTTGTCAATTGAAGAGATAATATTTGTTAAATTCTTACTGCTGCACAAAAAAATTGAAAGCTTTGATTGATAGACTTTGAAAAGTCAAAGCATGATTTTTTAAAATAGTTTTGATTTCTATGCATTATGTGCACCGGAATTAATGTGAGTTGTGTTATTTATGGATAGATTTATCCTAGTTCATGATGTTGTTCACAATTAGTTTGTGATACTTCGATCATAAAGTTTATTCGAATCCAATTATGACCAAAATAAATTGTTTTTTAATTATTGGACTCATATGGATAAAATTATTTGTTCATATGTCATGATTCAGAGTATTCTATACATAATGACGAGTCAAAACATCTTGTGAATGAAAACTTATTTTTTATAAACTTATTTTTATTTTATGGTGACGAGCCAAAGCATCCCATAATTTTAAAATATAAGAAAATTTATCAATAAAAAAATTTGTGTTTATCCATGACATTAAACACTTGCACCATATTAAATAATAGTTTTACCCCAAAGGGAAGCTATTATATCATAAGTCATTGGTGGGGTGAAAGAATGGTTTGAATTGTTGTGGCCAAGTTGAATTCTTGTTACCAAAAGGTCTTTGAATTCTACTTTTTTATGATGTTTAATACGGTTAGTTTCATCGTTAGGTAAATTATTATAATATTGTATAAAGTAATATATCGCTAAAATTGCTAATATAAGTTAGTAATTTGGATAAAGTTTAAGCTTGATTATTAGCATGCATATTAATTGTAAGCATGTAATTTTTATTTTGCAGCTTTACTTCCTAGTCTTATGTCTCAATTTGTATCTCATATCCCTTTGCTTAATGGTTCAAATTTCTCGAAATGAAAAGATAGAAATATCTTTACTTTGGGGTGTATGGAGATTGATACAACGCTTCATGAGGATAGGCCACCTATCCCTACAGAATTCAGTACGCCTGAGGAGAAAAAGATGCATGAGAAGTGGGAGAGGTCTAACCGCCTTAGTCTCTTACTCATGCAAAGTCATATCTTAAGGAAGATCAAAGGCTCCATTCCGGACTCCAAAACTGCTAAAGAATTATGACTGTAGTTGAGGAATAATTTGTGAGCTCTGAAAAGGCACTTGCTAACACCTTGATACCAAAGTTTGTTTCTTTGAAGTATAGTGGTCACAGTGACATACGAGAGTACATTATGAAATTATGTGACATTTCTGCCCAACTCAAATCACTGGAAGTTGACATGTCAAAGACATTTCTTGTCCACTTTGTCATTAATACTCTACTTTCGGAGTATGCTCCATTTAAGATCTCTTACAACACACATAAGGATAAATGGTCTATGAATCAACTTTTGACCATATGTGTTGATGAAGAATAGAGACTAAAGCAAGATAGGCAAGAAAGTGTCCATTTGACCTCTTATAAAGGGAAAGAACAGGTGGAAACAGGTAGTAGCAACTACCATGTTCCAATTAAAAAAAAGAACATGAAGATGTCAGCCAAATTGACAAACAAAAAGGACTTCAAATGTTTCTTCTGCAAGAAAAAGGGACATGCAAAGAAAGACTACATAAAGTATAAGAAATGGCTCAAGAAGAAAGGTACATTTCTTTCTTTAGTGTGTTATGAATCAAATTTCGTAAATGTACCTCATAACACATGGTGGATTGACTTTGGTGCAAATGTCCATATATGTAACACCATGCTGGAATTGCTAAACAAAAGGGTCCCAATAGAAAGTGAATGGTGCATCGTTATGAGAAATAAGATGCGGTCACGTGTAGAAGCTATTGGGATGTTCATACTTGTTCTAAAAACTGATCACATCATATATTTGCATGACACTTTCTATGTTCCTAGCTTTTCTAGAAACCTTTTATTAGCATCTAAACTTGTTTCTTTTGGTTATTGTGTTATGTTTGGACCTTCATCTGTTAGTTTGTGTTTGAATGATGTTGTGGTTGGTAATGGTATTTTAGAAGATGGTTTATTTAAATTATCTCTAGATACATCTTTTACAACATCTCTTGTTATCCCTGCATGATAAAGAACATTGTGGATTAAAACATGAAATTTTGAATGAAAATTCTTCCATTTTATGGCATAGGAGATTAAGACACATCTCCACAAGGAGAATTAAGGGATAGGTAAACAATGAGATCTTACCAAGTCTTGGATTCATAGGTTTTGACACTTGTATAGACTGTATTAAGGGTAAACAGACTAAAAAGTTCAAGAAATGTGTCATAAGAAACTTGAATGTGTTGGATATCATACTTACAGATATTTGTGGGCTATTCACGCCCCCATATTTTACAGGCCATAAATATTTTATCACTTTTATAGATGATTTCTCACGATACAGTTGTTTGTACCTCTTGTTTTATAAGGACCAAACCTTAGATGCTTTCAAGTTTTTTAAAACAGAAGTAGAGCTACAGCTTGACAAAAAGATCAAAACCGAGAGATCGGATAGGGGTGGTGAGTATTATGGTAAGTATACTGAATCCGGACAACACTTATGTCCATTTTCTCGATTCCTTCAGGAACAAGGTATAGTGGCACAATATACTATTTCAGGTACTCCTGATCAAAATGGAGTAGTAAAAAGGCAAAATCGAACACTAATGGATATAGTTATGAGTATGATTAGTTACTCCACTCTCCCAGCCTCTTTTTGGGTTGATGCCTTGAAAACTGTTTTGTACATTCTAAATAATGTTCTTACTAAGGTTGTCCCTAAAATACATTTTAAGTTATGGA
Organism: Ilex paraguariensis; assembly: GCA_963454935.2. NCBI lineage: Eukaryota > Viridiplantae > Streptophyta > Magnoliopsida > Aquifoliales > Aquifoliaceae > Ilex > Ilex paraguariensis. Next base: position 102,777 of record CAUOFW020000392.1, read on the forward strand.
CAAGTAGAAAACTCAATTTAGCACATCTACACATCTGGGGTTGTCAAGTTGAAGCTTGGGTGTATAACCCCCAAGAGAAAAAGTTGGACCATAAAATCATATGTGGCTATTTTATTGGTTATCTAGAGAAGTCCAAGGGATACATATTTTATTGTCCTGATCATTCTCTACGGACTGTAGAGACACGGAATGCAAAATTTATTGAAAATGACCAAGTCAGTGGGAGTATACAACCTCAAAAATAAAATATTATTTTTGAGGAACATCCAATTTCTATGCAAAGTTCAGATGAGTTGGTAATGATTCCTCATCCCGTTATTCATAATAATTTGATTGAGGATGAGTTAACTATTAATGCACCATCTGTAACTGAACCCACTGTCACTAAGAAGCTTGTTTCACCTTCACGTGTAGCAAGACTAGAAGAAACTTTAAGGAGGTCATCAAGGGTTAAGAAATTTGCAATTCCATCAGATTGTATTGTGTACCTTCAAAAGTCTGATTTTGATATTGGAAAGTGTGATGATCCAACTACTTTCTCACAAGCCATGAATAGTTTGAATTCCTCCAACTGGTATGATGCCATGAAAGAAGAGTTGAACTCAATGGATAAAAAAAAATGTTTGGAATTTAGTTGAACTACCTCTTGGTGCCACAATAGTCAGCTGTAAATGGGTCTATAAGACCAAAAGAGACTGTAAAAGAAAGGTAGAACGACATAAGGCTAGACTTGTTGCCAATGGGTTCACTCAAAAAGAAGGCATTGATTACAATGAGACTTTCTCACATGTTTCTAAGAAAAACTCTATGAGGATAATTATGGCAATGGCGGCTCATTTTGACTTAGAGCTTCACCAGATGGATGTGAGAACAACTTTTCTCAATGGAGATCTGGAAGAAAAGGTGTACATGAAACAACCTGGGGGTTTTATTTCAGAAGGACATAGTAATATGGTTTGCAAGCTAAATAAGTCTATATATAGACTTAAGCAGGCTTCCCGTCAATGGTATCTTAAGTTCAACGATGTAATTTTTTCATTTGGTTTCGTTGAAAATGTAGTTGATCGTTGTATATACCTTAAGATCAGTGGGAGTCGATTCATTTTTCTAGTCCTATATGTAGACGATATTTTGATTGCTAGTAGTGATTTGGCATTACTTATTGAGACTAAACATTTTCTATCCAATCATTATGAAATGAAGGATGTGGGTGAAGCCTCGTATGTCATAGGCATAGAGGTTCACATGGACAGATCTAGAGGAAAACTTTATTTATCTCAAAGGACCTATATTAAAAAAACATTGGAGAGGTATGGTATGAAAAATTCCAAACCAAACCCTGCACCTATGTCTAAAGGTGTAAGTCTCAATTTCCAAGAAGTGAGCTTGAAAGGGAAAAGATGAAAGCATATCCTTATACATCATTGGTTGGGACTTTAATGTATGCCCAAATTTGCACCAGACTCGACATTGCATTTATTGTTGGTGTATTAGGTAGATTCCAGAGTGACCCAAGTTTGGATTACTAGAGAGTTGCAAAGAAGGTGCTTAGATATCTACAAGGAACACAAGATTATATGCTTACATATAGCAGATCTAATTCTCTAGAGGTTGTCGGATATACATATTTCGATTATACAGGATGCCCAGATAACAAGCAATCAACATTAGGATATATATTTTTACTTGCTAATGACACAGTCTCTTGGAGAAGTACTAAACAGAAATTGACAACAGCTTCTACTATAGAGGCTGAGTTAGTTACATGCTATAAAGCGATTACACAGGCAATTTGGTTGAGAAATTTTATCATTGCGCTTAAGGTTGTTGATTCTATTTCGAGGCCTATAAGGATTTTTTTGTGATAATGCAGGAGTCATTTCTTCAATAAATAATGACAATGTATCTAATGGTAACAAACACATGGATATTAAATATTTTGTCATAAAGAAAAAATGTGATGAAAATAAAGTGTCAGTTAAGTACATCAGCACTGTGCTTATGGTGGCAGACTCTATGACCAAAGCTATAGTTGTAGGATTCTACAAAGATCATGTAGATCATATGGGTCTAATGAATAATGTTATTACTTGATGTACTATATGTGCACATTTGGAGTCACTATAAGTTTATTGTATCATATTATTATGTTATTCTGCTTATTTTATTTTTTATGGTACGAATATGTTCTTAGCAGAAAGATTTTGACCAATAAATGAATTTTATGGGAAATCCATTCGTAAAGAAAATTAGTCTAAAGTCTTGTTTATGAGGATTTGGTAATATTGTGATCATGGAAGGATGTATATTATTTATTGATGTATATCAACCATGGTTCATATTACTAGACTCAAGTAATTAAGAATAACGTTAAGCTCACTTACGTTGGAATAATTTGATAAATAACTTGCAAAATTTTACCGAACCTAAGTATTTGCTTATTTTCAAAATATAAGTATTACAATTATTATTATTATTATTTTCTTTCAACTTCCTTGTCAATTCAGTCCAAACGAGAGAATGTTGGAACCTATTTAATGGGACCCACATGTAAACCTTAATTAACAATGTACAGAGTTGGGTTTTGGGATAAGGATATCTTAATTAAAATACTTACACACATGTTGGTTAGGTTGATGGGTAGTTTCCTTGTAAAAGTGGTGTCCTAGGTACAAGAAAATATGTTAAGCAAATAGTTAGTTTCTGGCAGTTACCTTGATGGGAGGGAACGATTACTGATTATTTTAACTTGAGGCAGTTGGTTACCAGTGAGAGGGATATAAATTGTCTGAGAGACCTCATCTCTTATTCACGCTTACAGTATTTCTCACTTTCTAAAAAAATCTATCTTCAATCTACTAGAAATCAAGTTTGAGATAATATTCGGTATTATTGGTATTCTTCTCGTAGAGATTTTCACTGCATATCTTTATTAAGAATTATTATTATGAATTCCGTGAGTCAAGATTAATTTTTTGTTCAATCCGTTTAAGACCATTAGGTCTATCAAGTTTTCCTTTTATTGTGGCTAATGAATTCTTCTCTTTATTGAGGAAGTTGCTACATAAGGATCAATAGTAGGGGGTCTTATAGAATTCCTAATTCAATTGGGCAAATTTGGCATAAAAAGATTTAGTAGAAGGAAGAAAATATTTTTTAGATCTTCCTTTTTGAAAGCAACAGATTTAGGTGCCCAACAAACATTTGGTAGACCCAACAATCAAATTTAACAAAAAATATTTATTTTTTGCAAGGATGTTCTCAATAGGAAAAAAAAACATTTGTTTATGATAAAATGCGACGTCATATAGCGGGATTATTTTTATTTATGTATTATTTTAGTGAAGGCTTATTATTCTTAGTGATTAATTAAATTTATTAACACCAACAAAAAACTAATTATTATATTAGAACACACTTGGACTATTCAAGTGAGTTTTTAGTGGTTTGTCATTTCAACTTTTCACTGGTTACTTTGGATGGAGATACCTTCATATAATAAATGGCCACAATAGACAAAAGGTAATAAAAAAAATAGGACAAGTTTTAGTTCAGCCATCTATGAAGAGGTCATTACACACTTCATATTCAAAAACAGCTAAACCTTTTCTTTGATAAGACAAAAACAGCTAACTTCTCTCTCTCTCTCTCTCTCTCTCTCTCTCTCTCTCTCTCTCTCTCTCTCTCTCTCTCTCTCTCTCTCTCTCAATATTAAATGTAACGGGTGATATTATGTTGTTCTCATTGTTACGTAATATTATTAATTGATTAAATGTACATACAAGATTAGTGAATTCCACCAAATTATATACTTCATTCGTTCTTAAATATCTGTCGTTTTGCATAATTTTTTTTGTTCCATAATATCTGTCGTTTAATAAAATCAAAGCATAATTAATATTTTTTCTTCCAAATTTACTTTTAACTTTTCAATGCATTAGATTAAGTGGATGTTAAGTGTCTTTTATATTCTTTTCCTTACCAATACGTATTGAATAAGGATATTTTAATCTTGTGTAATTATTTTTTACTCATATTAGAGCTATTAAATAGCTTCTTTAATTTCTGTGCAAAAACCTTAAACGACAGATATTTAGGAACGGAGGGAGTAACTACCAGTAAATTTTACATTTGATAACTATTGTGTAGCATTAATGAGGTTCAGTTGTCCTACTACTTAATCTCTCTGTTTCTAAATATCTTTCGTTTAAGGTTTTTGCACAGAGATTAAAGAAATTATTAAATAGCTCTAACATGAGTAAAAAACAATTGCACAAGACTAAAATACCCTTATTCAATACGTATTAAGAAGGAAATGAATATGAAAGATACTTAACCTCCACCTAATCTAATACATTGAAAAGTTAAGGGTAAATTTGGAAGAAAAAATATTAATGGTGTGTTGGTTTCATTAGACGACAGATATTATGGAACAAAAAAAATTGTGTAAAACGATAAATATTTAGGAACGGAGAGAGTATTTGTTTGTTATTAAATTATGTACGCATGCTTTGCACATAAATTATCATTATAGTTTTTATTTCAATTTTTTTTTTGTAATTATTTGAAATAATGATATTTATACAACAGCCTATAAATGCTTATGAATCAAACAATGTAGTAAATTTGTTACAATTCGTACGATTTATATTGGGATGTTTTTCAGAAATAAGAATATTAGTTTTTATTTCTTTTTCTATTAACTCCTACAGTTTTGAGTAATTATTTCCTTATAAAGCTCCTAAGATTTATAAATTTTGATATGAAACGAATAATTGAGATGAATTATATTTGCTATATCATTGTAATGACACAAATACATATTACAATATGCGAATATATATATATATATATATATAACAATTAAATAAAAACACAAACACTTATTGAAAAGTAAAAAAATCATAAAGAAAATGGCTTTAAGTTATGGTGGCCTTACAATCATACACAATTAAAAGAAAGTTAGGTTGTAGAAATAAACTAAATAATTAAGTTAGTTGTGGTAAACAAATCAATTTAATCATGAGCATTCATAGTATTAGTCATCATCCAACAAAAATAAAAAAGTAAAAATAATCATACTCTAGTGTTACGAATAAGAGGATGCATAGATACTAAAATTGTAAAATAGAGGAAGATGAAAAGTTGGGATTTGATATTCTTATTGAGATAAGGATCAACGTGCCTTTATTTCGTAGTTTGATCATAAACTAATTAAAATAAGTCTAATTTTTTTTAACAGTTAAAATTATTTTTTAAAAGGAAGATGAAAAGCTTGAATATGTATAGTACTAATGAATTTGTATTAATATGAATTTCCTATTAATAAGGTTAGTATTGCATTTATGCTTTATTTTGACAGTAAAGTAGTCCAACAAAATTTAATTTTAGTCAAATTCGTTTAAAATGAGTTTTATATTGAATATGGTTAATATTGTGATTATGTTTTCTTGTAGGGATAAAATAGTTAAATAAAATTTTTTCTTGATAGTGTATTTTTATTAATAGTATAAATATAAATAGATTAATCAGTAACACCATATAACAAAAATGACTTAGACTATGCAATTTCATTGAATATTTACTCCTCCTCTTGGCAAGTACCATCAATACTATCAATGCTACAACCACCACTAAAGTCCACTTAAGAACTCATTATAAAAAAAAATTCAACCAATGTGATTCAACATTGTCTTATGACTAGTGGGCCATACACACGGACACCATGTGCATGATGGAAAAGAACCAAGATAGGAAGAGGGTGACAGGGAGATACACAAGAGTGAAGTGAGTCTAAGAGAGAATATTACTTTGGCTATTAAGTGCAATTAATAGGGAGTTTTTGATAAGTAAGGTTATAAATGTAAATTTGAAAAGAAAATAATGCTATTATAATTATTGTATGGGTGGGGCTATTCCCACTCCATAAATTTTTATTCTCACCTTATTTAATTTCTCATTATCGAATTATTAAGTTCACTCCTTCTATAGAAACCCCATTAGTAATTAAGTTCACCTCATGTTATATACACCCTATTAATGGTTAAATTTGCTCATTATATATATACCCTTTAATGAAAGAAGTCATCATAAAAAAAATAATGAAAGAAGACAATTAGTTGAACGCATAAATATATTTACAAAAAAAGGCGAGCAAAACTGAAACAAGACAAAAAAAATAACAAAAAATGAAACAAGTTAAAAAAAATCAAGCATTCTGAAATAAGAAAATAAAACAAAACAAGAAAAAAATGAAAAAAAGAAGCAATCCAAAACAAAGAAAAAACAAAAAGAAAGAAGCAAATTAAAATAAGAACAAAAAAAAATCAAGTAAAGATTAAAAGAACAAACAAAACTACAAGGCGCAAAATTAAAAATGAAAGAAAAAATTAGTATCAAGCACAGACAAAAAATCGAACAAGAAAAAAAAAACATAGATCTAAAACCTTAATAAGATAAAAAAGAACAAATAATCTAAAAGCACACACATATATATATATACACACACACACACACATATAAAATTTAAATAAAAAATTATTAAACTTGATAGATATATCAAAACATACCAAAAATAATGAAATTTCATTTAACAAATATAATATTAAATTGAGAAGTAATAATAACTTGTATCTTACTGAAAAAATTCATATTGAAAAAGTGTTTTTATGAGTGCATGAGATGAGAAAGAGAATGAAACTCTAATTATGACAAAATATAAAATGAGTTTACTTATTAAGAAGGGTGTATGGAGCATGAAGTGAACTTAGTTACTAATGAAGTGGATATAGAAAAAATAAATTTAGTAATTTAATAATGAGAAATTAAATGAATAAGAATGAAGATTTGAAAGGTGAGAGTAACCCCACCCTTGTTGTATATGTAGACGTCCAGTCCCTACGTCTGCCTTTATAATAGTAATAAATACTCAACCTTGTTAGTTTAATATATAAATATTTACCAATTTTTAGGTTAGTGGAATACTACTTACTACTTAGACTAAATTTATCAATTAATTTCACTAAGTCACTGGATTAGTAATGTGCCACAATATTAGTAAAATCCATTATCAATTAAACCATGATTAAAAAAAATTGATTAACAAATTTAGCTAATATATTTGCTCCAAATAATAGTACTGGTCTGTTTAGACACTCATTTGAATATACTCTCATTTAAGAATTTTCAAGAACCAGTGGGACCCACGAACTCATTAGTTTAAGTATTTATTTATTTTTTGATTTATTACTCTCTAATGTGTCTGAATAAATTTATGAGTATCTCGATTAATTCAAAAACAAGTTATTAATATCACGATTAAAAAATTTATGAACAATTTATCCTCCGTGATCTGATATTAAAAAATTTGTAAAATTTGATCTCAAAATATCTTTTTTTTTTTTTTTTATTTGATCAAATCTCAAAATATCTGGAAGTAGGGACTTTTAAGGTATGTGTCCACAAACACAATCTGATCAGAGGTTGATAGTATGGTCCCGCAATTTCTGAATTTCATCAGAATTTTCGTTGTTTCTCTGCATATCCTTATCGCAAAAGTCAAACAGAAAGTCAGCATCCCCATGTTCGTGGGCCACTCTCATCATGGTCCATGGTACTCGTTGGGAGCATCATAACTTAGCTCTCTTACCTTAAGCGTTCATTCGATGATTCGACAATGCGGGCCCCACCTCCCGCACTTGGATGCCAGTCATTGCCAGATCTGAATGCGAAGATTCAGTGCGCTCAAGAACAACTGAGTTTTCATGTGACCGAAATTTCTGTTGGCGGGGGCTTATATTAGACGAATAGTATTGAGACACGTGTTGACACACCGCCGCTTAAGCAGCCAACAAAACTTCGTTTAAGTTACGGTAACACCACCGTTTTTCTTTCTTTGTTTTCCAATAGAAAGACAATCCGAAATTCATTAAATTTAATTAGCTGGCTATATATTAATATTTTAATTAATTTTTAAAATTTAAATTAGTGACAAAATATTTTATAAATTTAAATTTTATGCTACTAGAATGTGATCTAATTATAATCTGGTGTAAATTGTAGGTATATAAATGTATTTTAATGAAATCAAGTTAAGCTTATGATGGGTGTAATCATATCAACATTAATGTCCTAGATCTTATCAGAACTCTGCAATCAAGTATACTTAGGTGAGAGTAATTTTATGATGGACGATCTACTTAGTAGTTGTCGTGTTGCATCTCTTTTTAAAAAAAGAAGAGGAAGTAAAACTTAGGATGTAGTTAGCTAAAAATTAAGCTTTACTTGAATCATTTTTAATGAAATCAATTTAAACTTAAGATAAGTGCAATCATACTAGCATTAATGCACTGGATCTCATTAGAACTTTGCAATGAAGCACAATGAAACGTGCTTAGACGATAGTAGTTCTAGGATGAATAACCCAGTGAGAAATCTTTGTGTTGCACTCCTTTTGAAAAAACAAGAATAAGTTAAACTTAAGATGTATTTAGCTAAAAAATTAACTTCAATGAAATCATTTTTAATGAAAATCAAGTTAAACTTAAGATGGGTGCAATCATACTAATATTAATGCACCAAATTTCATTAGATCTCCGTAATTAAGCATGCTTAGACAATAATAGTTGTAAGTTGAATGATCCACCGGAAAGTTATTGTATTGCACCCTTTATGAAAAAAAAAAGAAGTTAAACTTAAAATAAAGTTAGCTAAAAATTTAGCTTTAATTGAATCATCCTAGTAGGATCATATTTTGGAATGAAAATCTATCATGTTTAATGGATTTAGACGTTGATTTTAAAAATAAAATTTACTAGATAGTCACATCTAATTCAATTCGTGTTTTTAATTCCAACAAATATTGGTTGAAATCTTATTTGAATTCAAAGGTTTAACAGACACATTGATAAGTGGTATCATAATTATGTGTATATGTGTGTGTGATGATTTCTTATATTTATTTTGATTATACATGAGATATATTACGCATGTTAAGTGTTATTATTGAATTATAATATTTTCTTACTACTAATGTTGCCATACCACTATTTTATTAAAAAAATTTAATCATTGATTTATATAAATGAGTTTCTTCAATGGAAGATTCCAAAAATTGGGTGAATTATTGTGTTAATTTGTACATGTTTAGTCAGGGGTGTTCATGGGTCAGGTTGGGTCTAGATAGGGTAGGTCAAAACTCTTATTCGGGTAAATTATCGACTAGGCTAGATTTTGGATAAGGATATATTACTTATAATCCAATCCGCCACTCATTGAGTGGGCCTATTAGGCGGGCACTACAAGCGTGCCTTGCGAGTGGGTCTATTGGACGAGCCTGTTGAGTGAGTCTTTTCTATATATATACAATTTCATTTAAAAAGTTTCTAACTTAACATTTTTGTAAATTATATTTTTAAATTAAAAATAAATGTTAAAATGGACAAAAAATAAATAATAAATAATTTTATTTAAGAATTGAGGAGAAACTGTATCACAATAGAATGAACACATTCCAACTAAGTTAATATATAGTTACCAAACTTTCAAAGTTTTAATGATCAATTTTTTTTCAAACAATTGGGTAGAGAGGTAGACAGGCGTGCTCTTGAGTCGAGTTTTAACAGATTTTTGTAGGTGAGCTCATGGATCGAGTTTCAGGTTTAGTAATAGGTTTGAGGGCAAACTTAAGTCTTCTTTTTAAAGATATTGAACTCGAATTCGAGTAGGTCAACTGTTAAACTTATCAGGCTTTTGGCCTATTTTTTGGGCTAGGTAATAGAACTCGTGGGTCAACCCAACCCATAGACATAGTACACACCAAAAATGAAAAGTACATTCGACATGGGGTGGTACAATGTGTTCAAAAAAATTAAATAAATTGTCTTTTACTCTCTCTAAGGTTTATTATTTTTTGATAGTGTAGGTAGTTTACATTTTAAATGGTCTAAATCTATCATCACGGACCCTTAAATTAATAAAAATCTTTTTCTTTATCTCTGTAATACCTCGTAAATTCAGCACACATGTCTAAGCATTAAATAACTACTGATAAGAGTTGATAGCTTACATGAAAATAGGGACCAACAAGGTCCACAAAAAATGGGTACAAACAATAGTGCCACAGCAGCACCTAGTGCCACAACAACACTCAAGCACGACGTTCCTAAGGTGTGACACCCTATGTGTGCCCTTAGATGCAATGTCCCTTAGCAAAAACACCCCATGTGCAACATCGTGAGAGCAAAACATATTCCCATTATATTGAAAGTGGCAAAATGGATTCTTCACCAAAAATGAACAACAGTAAAACCGCAGAAGTCTAGGGACAACGTTGGCGCAAAAATAGTATCCTCAATTTATCTAGGGACAGAGTAGTATGACCTTTCTCAAGGGAGAGCTGAGCAATGTGAGCGGACGAGTATGATTGTCAACCTTAGCTTTCACCAAGGTTTCAAAGGTTTAGTTTGCTCGAGGAGCCTCCCAGTGTATGACTCACTTTCCATTAGAATGTGTTTGACTAGAATTTGGAGGGACTCCTAAGATAACTGAGGTTATTGATCTGGATCAAGGGTAATAGGACATATAAATTGGTGGTTGAATGATCGAAACTATGTTTATTTCTTTTATTGGACACTTTGACAAAGGTATCGAGGAAAGGTTTAAAGAAGAAAAGGAGAATCTTGGGTAAGAGCACGCTGGAAGCATTGTAGACATGACCCTCTCGAGATCATGGTCCCACGGTGACCAATCACGGTCATAGACCTTGGGAGCTCCCTTTCACCTCGGTTGCCAAGTGTTAAGAAAATAATTGTGTTTAATTGTGAATATCAAATATCAATAAAAAAAACAAGAAAGTAAAATTCAATCAATTCATTCCAGTTTTAGGTTACCTTGGAATAGAGTGATGAAGGAGCACAGTTGTCTTTTAGGGGTAACGAACTGCACCATTAAGATCAGGAAAAAATCTTAGAAGGTTAACTCAAGTTATAATACGGATAACTTGAAAATTTATACGTGTTGAATTTAAATTTTAATAATATTTTAGGATTAAGTAATGATGAATTTATTTTTTTATAAATATTTTAATTTCGACATAAATAATCTTTTTTAACCAAATTAATAAAAAATTAATCAAAATAACATAAATTACCTCCAACCCTCCCAACCTTTGAAAAGAAAAAATAAGATCAGTAAAATCAAATAGATGACAGTGGGGTTACTTTAATATACCCGACAGAATTTGAAATGGGATGTGAAAATACACATCCACGTCACCGATCCGAGTGACACCCTTGAAGATCCAGATCAACCGTCTAATCCTAACCCAAATGAACGATCCCCAGCCGTCGAATTTATTGATTCCCTATAACCTCCACCTTTTAAGTCCGTTCTGCTCCGCCTGCATCTCTCCGTCCACAGTTCCCCTTTATCCACATCTATCTCTCTCTCTCTAGCATGGCTACTGAAGAACAAGTTGAGAACCCTAGTCTTCTCCCTCAGTACCCAGAGGTAAAACAAAACTGTGCTTTATCGGGGTTTTCTCTCACTCTCTCCTTTTCATCTTCTTTCAAAATACAGCTAAATTCCTCATGAGCTCGCCGAGTTTGCTTTCCTTTTACTATTTCGGGGCTCATATTTCGTTTTCAGTCACCAAACTTAATTTTTCATCAAAATGAAGCTTTAATTTACTGTTTTTTTTTTTTTTTTTTCTTTTTCTCCTCACACAAACACCATTCTCCGTCACAATGGAGCTAAATTTAACCACGGTTTTGTTTATTATCGATTTTTTTGTGTAAATTAAGAATGAATTACAGTTGGGTTTTTGCTAACTTTTGTTGTTTCGTTTGGGACAGTTGATCATGGAGGCGATCGAAGCTTTGAACGATAAGAACGGGTCGAACAAGTCTTCGATTTCGAAGCACATCGAGGACACATGCGAAAATCTCCCAGCTGCCCACTCAACCCTTCTCTCTCACCACCTCAACAAGATGAAGGCAAGTGGGCAGCTCATTCTGATCAAGAACAACTACCAAAAGCCTGATCCTAATGCCCCTCCTCGCCGTGGCCGCGGCCGTCCTCCCAAACCCAAGATGCTCGTTCCGCCGGGCACGGTGGTTTCTCCGCCGCGGCCAAGGGGTCGACCGCCGAAGCCCAGGGATCCACTTGCTCCTCCTCCACCGAAGAAGATGAAAACTTCGAGTGCTAGTGGAAGGAAAAGGGGGAGGCCTCCGAAAGCAGGAACGACTGCTCGGCCGCCGCCGCCGCCAAGTGGGGCTCCCAGAGGACGAGGACGGCCTCCGAAGGTGAAGCCTCAACCGACCGCTGCTCCGGTAGGGGCTTGAATGAAAGAGGAAGTAACTTTAGGGGGTGTAGTGCTAATTATTGTTTTTTTTTTTTTTGTTTTTTATCTTTTGATTTTTTGCTTTCATTGTAAGTCCTTTAACTTTGGTTTAATTCTATTCAGGGTGTTTGTGGTGATATCTGAGTTGTTGTAATTGTAGTGATTTTAGGTGGTGGTGACTGTAATTTGCACAATGTAAATCTATGCAATGGCATTTGAGGCTTTTTGGCCTCTTTCACACTTCTTTTTTATTTTTTGGGTAACCCAACTTTTCTAATGGATTAACTATGGTGGTGTTTGGATAGTGGGTTTAAGTTGAAATAGTTTGGTAGTTTATCATTTTTTATTAGTCTAAGTAAAGCAGAAGGCGAAAGAGATATATTTGTTATAAATGAACTAATATGATTATTATTTTTTTTTTTGAAATGTTCTTTGTTCTCATAATATTTGAACTTGCACAAAGTCACCTTTTTGGGGGTAAAGTTGAGTGAGCCTGGCTCTAAGGAGTATAGATTCTTGTGAAATATTTGAATCCTAATGATTACATGTAACTAAACTCTCATCAAATTGTTTATTAAGTTAATGTGAGTTATTAGATTAATGAGATAAATTAATCTACGAATGAACAAGATTTTGAAATATTAGTTGGCGAAGTTGCCCAAGTAAATGTTTGGCGAAATATTATTTGGTGCACACCTCTAAACAATCTTTTGTCGTCTTTCTCTTTCAAAGAAAGTGAAAAATTTGAAATTGATTCTCATGATATATGTTATATATATATATATATATGTCTATGATTGTATTATATATTTGTTTCACTTTGTGCTTTTGCTTTTAAGGTTACTTTGGATTATACATTTGGTGAAGAAAGTTTTTTGGCAGATGAGTTTTCTCTCTTTGATTGGATTGGAAGTGCCATTGTTGGTGAAGTCACATGGAAGCTGTGTAAAGAATTGAAGGTGCCTTTAATACTTTTGGCTGGGTCTTTGGAGGGTGGAGTTGCCTCCGGATAAACACCTTTGTGCATTTGAATTTGGAATGAGTTTTTTTTTTTTTCCTCAGCATTGGAAGTACTAAGTAAATATATTGTGGACATAATAAATAAAACATAGGTTTTCCATTGAAAAATTCATTTTTTTTTATCAAATTAATATAAAGACAGTCAAACAACTTTCATTAATAAGATTTATAAGGAAAAAACAACTGAATTTTATCAATTGAAATGAGGATACTCAAAGCTTGCTTTTTACATATTTTAAGACAAATGTCATTAGTAAGGTTTATTTGTATACAAATATTAATTTATGAAAATTAGTGATCAACCTGTATGATGTACGGTATTTACAATATTTCTCCACTATCACACCTAATCTCACCCCACCGCCGCCCTACCACAATCCCATTATTAGGAAAGATCTATTAACTCCAAGAATTAGTTCAAATAATAATATGAACAAGCTATAAATCTAAACGACCTGAGTTCGAATCTTGACAATCCATTGGGACTAGCCTATTCCCTTATAAATATCCTAATTCTGACATGCAAAAACTTAGTAGTTAATAAAAAACATTGAAATATGCAAACGTGCAATAGTTACCCAGAGAGTTAACCGTGGTTAAATTGGCCACATGGAATAATTCAATTGAAAGAGACCTATGCATTACTATTAAGTAATCTTTTTATTTTTTTTGATCAATACTATTAAGTAATCCAAAATTAAGAAAAAAAAGGGATTTAGGAAGGAAAAATTGCTCAAGTACTTTTTCTCCTAAATTGATTCTTCTCGTATATATAAAAGATACAGGTGAGAAATAAAGAAAAATAACTATGTTTTTTTTATGTCATTTTAGGTAGTGAATACATAAAATCAAACAATAATAGAATTGTAGTCTATTTACTATTTATTGTTGATGTCAAATTATTGAATGCTTTCATGTCAGATCAATCTAAGTTACGATCATCTCAAACAAAAGTTGGAGATCGAAGGACCTTTGACTTTGGTCTTCCAATGATTAAGTCAGAAAAATTTAAACAAATCAATACTTTGAAAGGTAAATAATTGCATTTGTGTAGCTAGCATCATCTTGGAACTCATTTTTTAGGCATCCTAGGGATTCGACAATGACAGGAATAAGGATTATTTCATGGATTAGGATTGGATCTTTGATCTTTAGCAGCCATTTCCATTTCTTATCTGCTTAATTCGATTTATCCCATCCATGGTTTTTGTTGTCTCTCTTTTATTTGAATTAGGACTATTGTCAAACTTTCAACAGCAGAGTCCTTTGACTAAGTCAGTCTGACTAGATATTGATTTAATCAATCTTTATTATTAAATTAACTAAGATTTTCACTATTTATTGGGACATATTATTAATTCAATATTTTAATACATTAAATAAATAAATTAGATCAAAATAACATTTTTTTTATGTCTTAACGTGAGCTGAAATGTCATTGAGTGTCATGAGAATAAAGTCTTTCAAGCAAAGCATTAGCATTATCTAATGTGTACCAAAGTTAAATAAAGGTGAATTCATGTTTCCACAAGAAGAATCAAAAATTGAAATGAAAAACAACAACTACACTCCATCTTATATGAAAAATAACATTGATCTCCCTTGCCAGTAACGCCTGTTCCTTTTATCTAATACAAATAAAAAAATGACAAAAATGCATTTGATATACAAGATTCTCTATTTGTCACATTCAATCACACAATGCCTTGTCAAGCCATTATAAAACACAAAAAATTAATGCAAAAGATTTACTAAATTAATGAAATTGATTCTCAAAAGAAAACAAAATCTAATTTATTAATTAAATTTAATTAATCTCCATATTCAAATCAAATAAAATCTAACTAATTTTTTCCTTAAATCCATAAAAATTAAGGCGAGAGATCCACTCTGAACACTTTTAAGGCGAAAGGTCTAAAAAATACGCTGTTAACAAAAATACCCTTACTTATATAAGTGAATACTGTACAAGAAGTCACTTTTCTAGAAAATGACATAGTCCCATAAAATTGCACAGCGCCTAAATGATTCACTCAAAAACTTTCCTATTGCAAAAATTTTCAACATAAATCTAGCAACAAATCAACAGGTAATCGATTTTATAGAGAACCATTACCAAAACAATTGTTCTTCGACAATCGCTAAAACAAAACTTTTTTGATTTCCAACAAGAATCATTTATGACTTCCATAAACTACTATTCCATTGTTCTTGAAGAAATCTCTTTCTCGCATGGAATCATTCTACAATATAAGATTTCAAGTAAGTGGTTTCTAATTTTTTTGAGTTATTTTCTTCCGTCAGGGTTAATTTTCCTTCTTTTGATGAACACATAAAATACAAAACGATTAGTTCACTTTGCTTAGTTCTGGTTCTTCCAAGCTTGGCTCCATGCCTATTTTCCCGAGGTTTGGCCTTTGGAGTCTTTGCCTATGCCGAAATTTGAAATTTTGAACTATGTTCATCGATTCCTATCTTCCCCATCCTTATATACAGAGAAAAATTTCAATTCTTATTTCAGAGCTTTTTTCAGTCTCAACAAAGACGGACCAAATTCTTATATTATCATTTCTCTTAGCTTCTTTATTCTCCTTCCCTTTTTGAATTTTTATTTGCTGATCCAGACACCACCTCTAAAGAGGCTAACGAGTTGCAATGTGTGTAAAACCCAAAAAAAAAAATTTTAAAAAATTATTATGATTATTATTATTAAAAATCTAAATTAAAGGGGTGACATAATAATTAATTGTTAGTATAAGGGTAAAAAACATAAAAGTTTTTATAAAAAAAAAAGTAGGTAAATTTATACTATATATATAAATGTGTGTGGAAGACTTCCACTTTTTCCTTTCACCAGCCGGTGCCGAGTGAGTGAGAGAGAGAACATAGTATTGTTTTTTTTTTCTTTTATTTTACTCTTTCATTCTTCTTTAGATCTACAAAGATTAGACCGTTAAATAGCTTCGGACCAAGAATTAAAGTTACTCTACTCAGTAAGAACTACGCAACTACACCAAATATCGTATTTTTCTTCAAAAGAATATTAAAACCAATAACCTAGGCCTAACACTTAAGAAGCTAAATTTGAGCTTCCTTGGACTTCTAGTAAGTGGGCTCATGCTATGAGAGGTAGAGTTTCTCCTATTTAAATTTAATTTCAACTTAAAATATGACATATTGAATTGGTAGGCTATGGGTGTATACCTAGTGTAACTAGTGGGTCAAATATAAGATTTATAATTAACCTTGTGATTAATAAAATCCTATTACGATTAATTTGGTGTAAGTTAATGTTAGTGGTTTAAAGCATGTTAATTGTATATTAGCATTATTTTATGTTTTAATGGCATATCAAGTTTAATAAAATTATTAGCTTGTTATGTGATTATGAAATAATATATATGTTAAAAGATTATTTAACATATGATTATTTTGGTAGACGTGTGCTTATGTTTATATAATTCATAAACATGTTGCCATGTTGAAAGTCATAGCATGCTAGTTGTGTAAATTGATGTGCTCTTTAGGTGTTTGATTAAATACTTAAGTGAATACAAGTATGTTAGTTGAGTTGATTATCTTACATAACATGCTTGAGATCGTGTTAAAATGTTATTATTTTGTATTCATTATGTAATGGACATTGTATTGCATTATGCATGAGTTGCATTACATTCATGGACATTGACATGGGTGGGAGTGTATGCATGATATAAAATCAATCACCACATAGGTAGTTGATCGTGGGCTCGAAAAAGTCACACCAAGGTTCGGCTAAGTCGCACAAGAAATTAAATGGATAAATGTGTTGGGGACAACAAAAAGGGCTAGATTTTCTCTCGGGTGCAAGACCCGCTTACTTAGTTTATACACTTTCTGGCGGTGAAATTCCAGAAAAGTGTAACGGCGGAAACGGAGCCGCAGGTGGGATGTCCTGAAGATCTGTTGATAGTTGGTGTCCCATTGGTATAATATCATAAATCATCTCCCCACAAAGACACAAGAAAATGAATTAATTAGTCATTGAGTGTATATAATACCAATGATGGGGGCTTGAAATGCCTGGATACATACGCATGACATTGCATGTCTTATAGGAGCTCAAGATGAGGCTCGGGATTGTTATTGCTTGCGTGAGTCTCATCTCATGACATGACATGATTTATGACATTTGATCATAATAGATATATGTGAATAAATGCATCAAATGATTATTGCATGTGACATTCCATATGTATTTAGGTTGAAATGTATTCTCTATAAGAATTATCTTATTGAGCGTTGGCTCACCCTTTATGGGAACATTTTTCAGGTATCGTACAGGCGTTCACCGAAGGCGAGGCCATGGGCCTGCTTTGATGACAGAGCCAGTCTGTTGCTCTTATTTTGACATTATAGTCCCTTATTTATATTTACTTTTGACCTTGTATAATTTTTATAATAAAAATTTGTTTATATTTACAAAGGCATGCATATGAGACTCTTTTGAGACATTTATTCTTTTACGAATAAATATATGTACTGATGATGATTATGGTAGTATTTGATACTATACAATTGTGAATGGATGGATAGACCCGGTGTGGTCAATATTGTACAGGTTGTGTTTTGGGTAGAGCTCCTCGTATAAAGAAAGATTCTGCCCAAATTTTGTTAAGTTATGGATCCCGAGAAATGGAGCATAATGGTATGGTATTGAATTACACGGTATCCACAAGTATTTCGAGGTCGATGGGTAATCAATCGGATAATTACAGCCACCGAAATTTTGGGGTGTCACAATGTGTCATTTGGGGTATTGTCTTGTTACCTTGTTACCTTCGTGTGGGAGGCTCTGTATCTGCCTCCAAATTTTATAAGTGTAGCTTTGAGAGTTTCAATCCTAGTCAGTTTTCTAGACAGTTTGGCCTGACCTAAAATATTATTTTTCCCCTACATGCATTTTTCTATCGTTGAGTCTGCAGGTGAGAGGATAAAAGTAAAATTTGACGTTCTAGTCTATCAAATCTCTTAGGCTTATGAGAAATCATTAGAATCTTTTAGATTTTCTTATTTTTGGCTTCAGCCAATCTCAATCTTCCTTTCATTTAGAATGATGGCAAAATATTTCAATCGTAATCTTCATCGATTCTATAGATGAATATGTGTCTAAGTTGTGTTTTGACAATCGACATGCAAATAAAATTTCTACCAGTCGAAAAAAGAAAATAATTGAGGCTCCTACTTTTCATTCTCCTTCTTCTAATCCAAATAAGGGTAAGGCTGTCTTCATTGAGGAGTCAAAGAAGAAAAGTCAGAGAGGATTTTCTCCAAAATTGCTCCAATCTGCTATCGATGCTCATGATGCTGCTACTCACCACTCAAAGAAGCTTAAGTCTTCTCAAGGAGCCATTGATGTGCACATGATGCCCACCATTGACGAGCAAGAGACGGAAGAAACTCCTCTCCTTCTCAAAAAGTCAAGTACTCCCTCCTCCTTGAGTACATCAGAAGGGACAACTTTTGTGAAGGGACTCCCATTGCTAGTATCAACTGATCCTTCTCTAAAGGTGGGGACATATTGATTAGCAAACTTATCCTTGTGGCCAAGCAAAGTGTCAAAAGGTTCAAAGTGACTGTTAAAGTGAGAACCACATCCTCATATCTCTCATTCTTTCATCCTTTTAAGCATACCTTCTAATGTTTCAAATTTCTTTCAGAGAAGGGATAAGAATCTGACTATGGCATCAAAGCACATTAGTCCTGAGCATTCCTCTCCAACTCCTTCAAGATAAAAAAGAGACTATTACCTTAGAAGACCTAATAGAAAACACAATGGCAGCTATAATCATTGCTACTCATGTAAGTCAATATATGCCTATCAACCAAAACCACCTTGACTGGACTTTCCTGTTGAGACTAGCTTCATTCTTGAGGACACTGCTTGTGAAAATTCTACCATTCCAACCCTTATGCTTCACATTGAGAGTCAAGTTGACTCTCCTCCGTTGGGTCATCCTCAACAAAGCCTTTTTGCTAATCTAAGTCCTATCCCTGGGGAAGTTGCATGTGAGGGTCCTATTGTGCCAACTCTCACTAACGATCCTTTGGCAAATCATGATGGCCAAAAAAATTAATTGAAGAAGTCCTTCCCATTTACTTCTTCTGTAAACTAGGTTATTTCTCAGAAGCACCTCTACTGTTTCATTTCTTCCGTGTCTTTTCTTACTTTGCCTTAACCAACTTTCTTTTTCTTTTGTAGTCAATGCTTGGATTTGCCTTTCGTATTATCCAAAATATTGTGTATATAATTAGATTTAGGAAACTTAACAATTGTTGTAAATCTACAACAGAAAGCCTACTATTTAAAACAAAATAATGCACTCATATGGATGCATAACAACAACAACGATAAGAACTAGAAAATCAGAATAAATAAAGAATAAATTTGAGTCCTGTATCCGCAGTCTCTTTTAAGACAACTTTGCTCTCTATTGGTGCTCAAGGTTGATGAACAATTGTTTCTCAAAATAGAACGGATTTACGTTCTTGGAAAAGCAACACTTCAATCTTTAAGACTCTAGTGAACACAACTTTGTGTCTTATACTTGAACCGATAAAGAAGAACAATGATGCAACAATATGTACGCAGAGTGAGAGAAGTATGAAAGTCAATAATATTGTTCTTGAATTTCGATGTTTTGATATATTCAAATGATAGTAAGTATCACCCTTTTATAGACTCTAGGTGCCTGTTCAATTAAATTGAACATGCAAGAGATGCCACTGTTCATCACACCTGTTTAGAGATACACTCTGAATGACGAAAACTATGTATGACTCGTATTTTAAAAAATGATTGGGTCAAACATTTGAAAGTGAAGGTAATACGAGGCGAGACGACCACGGGAGGGGACGCCCCAAGCTAAGGTGTCAAGGCCTTGGGCCCCACTTGCTAAGGCGCCAAGCAAGGCAACCAAAGCAAGGCGTCAAGGCAAGGTGCCAAAAGCCTTGGGCGCCACCTTCGGGCTCCGGTGCGTGCTTCATACATTACTCCAATTTGATCCATTTTTTAACCTAATTTCAAATCCAAAAATTCTGTCTATTATACCATAAAATTGATAACTGTTGAGACATAATTTCTCATTCAAATATTAATGATTTTGAATAATAATTAAATCACGGTCCCACTAATTTCGATGTGTAAGTCCTATTTTAATTTATTTTAACCATTTTTTTGACATCTCATCTCAATTTTAGATTCTGATATCGAGGCCATCTATCAAAAAGCAAATGAATTTATAAGGGCAGTTGGCTCTGTATCTATTTCTATCATTTCTCTCCCTTCTATTGAAAAAGCTCTAAAAAAAGAGTTTTCACATATTTTTAAATTGCTTAAGTTTTCCTTTAATCAACTCATCCAAGATGGCCCCTTGCCATAATCTCATGCTTGACCAAGATTTCTGTTGTATCTTCTACTTACATTACATGACAACAACGATAGCAAGTGGCCAATATGAGCAATCAAGGTACAAATCGCATTACCACAATCACCAAAAGACCCACCACCACCACAAATCTGGGGAGAGATGATTTGGTTTGTAGTGCATCTAATTGTGGATCAGCACTTGTCAAGTCTACACCAGATTTGCTAGATTCCGCAAGCAATGAAGCATTTTTGCCCTCCAAATTTCTACTGCTTTTCTCGATATTTATCTGATCTTTTTATCATAAGTGAGGTGGGAGAACAACAGTGAATTTGATTTCCCAAATCATTTTAGAGACTGAAGTTATTTTTTGATCATTATTGTTACAATATCGACTAATGTTTATATAGGAAGTATTACCTAGAAGGAGTAATAGTGAGGAGGGTCTATAGAAAATTTTCCCAGTTTTGTAGAGAATCTCTAAAAGAACATAAAAACTTTAAAAATAAAAAAAGATGTTAAATGAGAAATTAGAATAACATAATGGTTACGCCATTGAAAATGCCAAATTATATTATCGAGCATAATGTGGTTTTGACGACGGGCATTACGATAGGGACGAGAAAACTAAAATGGTGATAATTATACTTGTATGTCTAAGAATCTGAAAAATGTGATAGAAGTACAAAACCTTGCTTAGAAATAAGCTGATTATAACATTGAATATGCTAAATTATATTCTCGGGGTATATACTTTTTTAATGTACATAATAAAGAAAATCTTCTTTCCATTGTCTGTGTAATTTTATTAATGCACATCAGTTTTGATAAGGGGTGATAGTATAAATTCTTATACTTGGGAGATTCCGTATGATTTTATGACAAAATTTAGGGGGCTAACCGTAATTTGTCCTTAAAAAAACCATGGGCGAAGAGTGAAGAAGGGAGATCCAAACCATTCTCTAACCGTGTGAAGCCCTCCCCCTACGCTGCTCCAATAGAATAATCCTTTCATAATATTCTCTCCCTCTCTTTTCGATTTGCGTATTATCATCCACCCTCTCATCACACACACACGTCCCTCTCATTTCCCTCGTCACTGTAAGCTCTCTCTCTCTATGTGTGTGAGTGTGTGTGCGCTTACTCTTGTATATGTTCTCTGATTTGTGAGTGTGCTGATCTACTTCACAGTGGAGGTAAGAAAAGATGGTGATGTTCAAAGTTGCTCGAATTAAGACGACACCGTACGATGGCCAGAAACCCGGGACTTCTGGTCTCCGGAAGAAGGTAATTTCCATATTTGGTTGGCAATCAAAGTTGTTTACGTTAATTGGTGCCATTTGATCTATAATAATAAATTTTGAGCTCTCGATCGTTGTGCTTTTTGATTAATTTTGTTGAATTTGATCTGTTCTTTCAATTGTATGAATGGATTTTTAAAATTGTATGTTCTTTCACAACGTATGAGCAATTCTTCTACATTTGATCTGTGTTTGTTCGAATCGTTCGTTAATAAGAACATATAATGATGAATGTTTTCTGTTTATGGGCAGTTGTTCTCCACGGCTAGTTGATATAGTGAATGTGTTCTCACTCAATTAGAACTTGTTTGTTGTTAGAAAAAGAGTGGCATGAAACGTTTGTAGATCATAGAGCTTGATAGTATATTGGATAAGACTGCGTCTTTGATTCTTGGTGTTGATTTGGTTCTTCGCGAAGAGTAAAATTGAGTAGCATGCTGTCTGACGGAATTCATGAAGTTTTTTTTAATATGAGCTAATGTACTGTTGGCAGACTAACATGAACATACTTGTATTATATGCACAAATAAACAGTATCTTTCGTGTGTATATGAGGTCCAATCTACGATACATGTAAGGATCAAAATTTTATATTCAAGAAGACCGAAACGTTTCCGTTTTCAAGGATGCTGAAATGAATAAAAATTAAAATTTCATAGCTTTGTGGTGTTGGGAAATGTTTTGAGGTGTTTTAACATGTTTTCACCAATATTTCAAAATTTTTCAAGATGTTTATGTACATGTTGACCAATATTTCAGAATGTTTGGAAATAAATACCAATTTTTTTTATCTGTTTTCATTTTGTTTCTGAAACATTGCAAAATATTTCCGAAATGTTTCCGTTTCATAGGTGATCAAACAAAGCACCGAGACTAAATATTGAACCTTGGTTACATGGCATCAGGTACAGGTATCTGATGAGGGTATTTGTCTAAGCATAAGAGTCATCTCATCTTCTGATATGAAGTTTTGGGTACACTGCAACATAATACATTTGAGATTCTTATTTAATTCTTCTGAAAAATCGTGTTTTGTATAACAGTGTCAAAAAGGGCTTTTGTGCGGATTTTAAAGCAATTATCTGCTACAGTACATATCAAGAGAATAAATGGTGACCTGTAATCTTGGTTCATGTTAATCGAGGATATTGGTAGGGGTGGACTGTTTAGCGGTAAAGCTGTTAGGCCAAGGACGTGAGACTATGGGTTTGAATATGAGGACAACCACTTATATTTATGTGTCACATTGCAGGCGATTGTATAATCTACCCCCCCCAAGACATATCAAGAATGTTTTATGTGATCATATGGTAAAATAGACTGGTTGTCAGGTGCAAATTCTTGGGAAATGCCCAACAAATATCACATATCCTTACCCAGGTGGCAAGTGTTTGACAAGGGTATGCGATGCATTTTGAAGAGTGCATGTAACATATGATCTAGTAATATATTGTTAGTGTCATTGAAAAAAATATTGATCATTTTTATGTTATACTTGTTTCCTTGGTTGTGGGCGCATCAATAGTGACTCGAGATTCTCTAGTGCTTGGACTTCTTGTTTGAATACAATATGCTACTTCTTGTTGATTTAGTCATTCCATCTATTATGTGTGTTTGCTTTGGTTTAAATTAGTTTGATAAAATTTATTTACGTTAATCAGATTTTCATGCCCTTTTATTTGATATGTATCAGTTGACCTCTTTTAATGTGTGCATCTCTACCCCACCCCAGAATGATATGAATAAAACTAATTTATAGAAGCCCATTAGAGGTTTCTGACCACAAGGTATGATAAGCATTAGGTGTCTTCAGGCCTCTCCAGGTTACCATGTTGTCCGACCTACTATGTGACGTAAATTTTTGGCAACAACAGTTCTGTGTGATTAGCTGGAACTTGTGCTTGTTGGTTGCTTTGGACTCTTGAAAAGTTTGAAATTATTTGAATGTGTTATCTAATACAGTGGTGTTGGGAGACTTTTCAGGTGAAGGTATTCGTGCAACCTAATTACTTGCACAATTTTGTTCAGTCAACATTCAATGCCCTTACAGAAGAAAAAGTCAGAGGTAAGGCGGGTTTTGTTGTCCATTGTGTGGCTTTCTTGTACATTTTATAAGACAGATCTCTAACATGGGTTATTGAATTTTTTATGCAAGAAAATGAAATTCTGAATTGTACCAGTTATGTAGTTCAAAGTGCCAATTTCTTTGGTTATCGCATCACAGAAAAAAGAAAAGAAAAGTCCAAAATATTATCTAAAGAAACATGTCTTGCTTTGCATTTTATGGACCCATGTTTCTTTCACGAAATGCACAAAATGTGTTTTCTGAGAAAAAAGCCAGGACCCTGTATTTGTTAAAAGCTGAGGAGCTCGATCACCGGAACAATTTAGGGGTAGTTACAAAAAAGAAAATAAGCTTTTTGCCAACTATCTTAAAAGCTTTCTGAGAAATGTATTACGGTTGTTGGATCGTTTGAGAATGCAGTAACAAATGCACATATATTAATTAAGTCCTTCTCCTCTCACTTGACTTATGAAATTGTTTATGTTCGTTGAAGACCAAAAAATGGAAAAGCTAAGAAGTTTGTTACCTCAATAAGTGAAAGGCTAACATTTAACATAAGAGGAGCAGTTTCCAAGGATGATAATTGGTGCTTTTGTCAATCACTTATGTAGATGCACAATGCATTGATCTTTGTCAACAGTTTTGCCATGGTTATCTTGGTGGAAAACAGTCAATTCAATAAATATTTTCTTTGTTTTCTTTCTGCTTAGTTTGGAGGGAGTGCTTTAGCAATATTTACCTTTCGTCTATTAAATGAACATTTAAATAAGTTCTCATGTGCATTTTTTTCCTAATATAGTTTTCTCTTAGTATTGCTTCATGCCTAAGTTGGTTTTGCTTTTCTATATGGTTGTTCTTTGGGATCATTTTTCATAACTGCACTGTGCAGGTGCTACACTTGTTGTTTCTGGTGATGGCCGCTACTTTTCAAAGGATGCTATCCAGGTATTTTCTTACACTCATCTATATACAAGTGAGATATCATTGTGAAGTCTTGACATACAACTGCACTATTAGCCTAGGATAATCGTGGTTGTCGTTGGTCATTGGCGGAAGAAAGCACTATATGTCTACATAGGACAAATTTTCATGTTGCTTCTAATCCAATTTTAGCATATATGATTTGCATTTCAACTTTCAGGTAATTGAATGCGATGTTTCAATATTTAGCCTGACGTTTTGGGACTTGGTAAAATTTTTTATGTTCTTCAAACTTTCGAGAATTTATTTTTGTCTGCTGTCTTATTATGTAGGAATAGATGGAATTAAAAGATTTTTATTCTTAGGATGAAGTCTCCTCTAGATGCTTTAAATGCTACAAACTGTAAAGAAAGAAACAAAAAGCCTTAAATGCTTTTATTTTTACAATACCAAATTCCTTGGAAATTATAATGCTAAATAAAATTGATAGATACTGCTTTCTTAAATTCAATGATTAGCATGTTATTGTGCATCTGTCCAGCATGCTTTTATGTGCATGTACTTTGTGGTACACCCAAAATGTGATCCAGATCAACTCTTCTAATTATGTACAAGTGATCATAAGTTACTGATGACAATATGCACCATCGGTTGTCCATTCGTTAATTTGTGGTATGGTCACAAGTTCTTGTCATTAGCTTTTTTAACCAATGTCCATGTCCTTTGAGTTTTGAATTAAATATGGATGATTGCTGTGTTAATAACTAGACATCTGGCTGTTGTGGTTTCTGCTAAGGTACTAAGGTCAAATTTTCATTTAGGGTAAGTTCACCTCCCGCTTGATTGACGTAAGTCCAGTATTTTGGTGGGTTAGACTGGTATCTTCTAACTTTTCACCGGGCCTGGATTTGGTTGGCGTCTCAGCTGGAAGTTTGATTGAGCTGCGCTGAGGCATCAAGAGATCAGACCTGTTCAGTTTGATGATAATAGTCACTTTTATTGTGTGATGCATACTTATATACAATGTATAATGGTAACTCTAATTTGTACATAGGGTCCTAGGGGCCACCCGCAAAAGCTCAGTTACATCAATAGTATCTTGTGTTGTGCATTAGTGCCTGAATTAATGGTTGAATGTCCTGCTCATAGGTTTGGGCTTGATCAATCTTACTTTTCTATATAAAAGACCTGAGTTGCCTTCGCATTTAGGTTTTTAACATATATATAGCTTCATCTTCTATAATGATTATTTGTCAGCTGTGTGTACTCTACCTGATCTGTTTCATGGCAGATCATAATTAAAATGGCAGCTGCAAATGGAGTGAGGCGTGTTTGGGTTGGTCAAAATGGATTGCTGTCCACTCCTGCTGTATCAGCAGTCATCCGTGAAAGAATTGGGCATGTTGTAAGTTAAATCTCCTTCAAACGGCATCATTGAGTTGTGTTCTATGGTTTTTTTTTCATTCTTATCTCATGATATTGGATAATCAGTTGAATGTGACCAACATTTGCTTATAAATCTCATCACAGGGGTCTAAAGCAACTGGATCATTTATATTGACGGCAAGTCACAACCCTGGTGGTCCCCATGAGGTAGGCATTGCCTCTACCTATTTACGTTGCTAATATTTGTACCAAGCAAATTGTCTTGCTTGGTGAATGGTAATCGCTGCTCTGTTTTCACATGGGCGTGTCTTATTTTTATTTTCAATGATTACTGTTGTTGCCCATGAAATCAAGCACCTTCTTTCTTCTGTCATGTTCTGGATGCTGCATCACTTAATAGATGCATAGGTTGAGTAACATTGTTGCAGAAGCATGATTTGAATGTGAGTAGATTGAATGCAATACTTGAAAAACTGAAGCTGCATCAGTGTGTTCAAATATTTATCCCTTTCCCTCTCTTTTTGAAAAGGAGTTACATAAAGAATTTTCGCAAACTGCGAATACCATTTCAATGTGTATAGGTCAGAATTCTGGCTGCCACTTTTCTACCTCTAAAATTATGCCTTATATTGTGCCCTTTATCCGATTGTTCAAACTAGTCTACAAATAAGTGGATTCTTCTTGTAGTTTGATTTCTTTCTTTAATTTTCTTTTTTTAGTAGGCATAGCATCTAGGCCACAGGCCTTTTCCTCGTATACTCATTGTGCAGACTTCTTTGACATCAATTACCATACTTTTACAAGAAAACATTTTGTTTGATTGTGTTTCCTGTGTACTTGCTCATGCACCTAAGATCTGAACAACTTTTTAAGCATGCTTTTACATGACAGGGTATTGTTTCAATCTGTAAGTATTGTTTTACGTGACTGTACTTGCTCATATTGTTTTACTTGACTGGAACTCACTCTGGGTTGCTTCCGATGGTAAGGAATAGTCATGATATCTGCACCAATAGTATTACTGCGCTCCTCCAAACCCCCAAAAAAAGCCCAGGAATAAAAAGGACAGCAATAACTTAATATGTGAAATCATGTTAATGTTGGCATGAGAAGAGATGCAACAAGTCTCCCTGAGATTGGGTGAAGGGTTTAACCAACCCAACCTGTGAGCGCTTGTTGTTGAACTAGTTAAAAGAAAGAAGTTGTGCTTTCACTAACACTTGCGGGTTTTGGTGTAATGGTAAGTGCTTCGATCCAACAATTGGTATCAGAGCGAGGTTACAGGTTCGAGTCAAAGGGTAGTTACCAAGGGGGATATTGTTGGCTTGAGAAAAGGTCCAACCAGTCTCCCTGAGACTTGGTGAAGGGTTTAACTAACCCGACCTGTGGGCGCTTATTACTGAGCTAGTTAAAAGAAAGAAGTAGCGCCTTCACTAACACCTGCTGGTTTTGGTGCAACTGTAAGTGCTTCGATCCAACAGAAGTGTCAGTAGAAGAAATGCATGATTGATGATCTCGGAGTCCCAAAAGAAAGCATAAAATTGGAAGCTAGCAGGTGAAAAAGTACATGCCCAAATAGATAGATAGATGCATTCCAACATATGTATTGGGTGGGCTAGAAAGTTTGAAAAATGCAAATCAATTTGGGTGGGAAAGATTATTGTTGAATCTGTCATTTGAATTGTTGAAATATGCCAATGTTTGTTGTAACTTTTCCACATTGCAACCCCCATGGCTGAATGTCTGTCTCTTATTTTTATCCTTTTTTCTACAGGACTTTGGAATTAAATACAACATGGAAAATGGTGGACCTGCACCAGAAGCAATTACTGATAAGATCTATGAGAACACTACGACAATAAAGGAGTACTTAATTGCAGAAGGCCTACCAGATGTATTACCTTTTTTCTTAGAGTGCATATTTTCATCATGTGTAGTTCCATCAATCATATATTTATCTCACAATGTTCCATACACGTCCCAGGTTGATATCACCGCAATAGGCATAACAAACTTTGGTGGTCCAGAAGGGCAGTTTGATGTTGATGTTTTTGATTCTGCTAGTGATTACGTGATATTGATGAAGTATGTTATCTCCACAGGATCAATATGACGTCATTACTTTCTGGTTTTACTCGGAGAGGCCCTTATGCTCTTCTGTAGTTGTGTTGACCTGCATTCTGACCCGAACAGAACACAACAATTTGACGGGTTCATAATATAAACCATTCAAGCAGTTTTGGGTTTGGTCTAGAAAGCCGCTTAATATTCTACGTTTCAACCCAATCCGAGTAACCGAGCTGTCCAAATTGCGACCCTAAAAGTGGTGAATTTTGCATGTTGTGACACTTTTTCTTCAATTTTGACTCATCTAAGTGTGTTCTCGGGTAATTGACTGTGGCGGTTGGATACACTTTTTTCCAATTTCTTAATTCAACTTCTAATTTTCGTAGTATTAGCAAAAAAATTTATTTGCTTAATGTTGTTTGTTCTTGGTTGTGTTAACAGCTCATATGAATACACAACTTTGATACTTGTTTTTTCCTTTCTTCAATTTTTGAGATAGAAAAAGTTTGTAACGGTTACAATACACCACTTTGCTTGTTTTCTTTTTTCTTTTTGGTTATGACATTCGGCTTGTTTTCCTGCAATGCCATTCAATTTGTTTATGTTTGTTTTGTAATGACATTCACTTTCCTGTAATGATATTCCATTTGCTTTCCAGGTCAATATTTGATTTCCACTCTATTCAGAAGTTGATTTCATCAGAAAAATTCACATTCTGGTATGTATATGGCACCTCGCTTGGTGGAGTGCAGAATACTTTACATGTTGATCATGTTTTAGTTTCTGTTGGATGTTTGACTTATTTTGTCCTTTTTTAGTTATGATGCACTTCATGGAGTTGCTGGAGCTTATGCTAAGCGTATTTTTGTGGAAGAGCTTGGTGCAAAAGAAAGCTCTTTACTGAACTGCATACCTAAGGTGTTCATAGTTTGGGAATAGCATCTTTTTTTTTGATGGAATTATCGAACTTTTGTGTCCTTTGTATCAATGCTTACAGTTCTTTTGCATGAATTCATGAAAACAGGAGGACTTTGGTGGAGGGCATCCAGATCCCAATCTAACCTATGCAAAGGAGTTAGTTGCACGGATGGGATTGGGTAAGTCAAATGCTGAACATGAGCCTCCAGAATTTGGTGCTGCTGCTGATGGTGATGCAGATCGTAACATGATCCTCGGTAAAAGGTAGCATTATTTAGAAATGTTGATGTGAACAGCTTTCTTGTTAATATCTAAGATTTCTAATTGCTGTCAATGATGTCAGGTTTTTCGTCACTCCATCCGACTCTGTTGCTATAATTGCTGCAAATGCTGTTCAAGCCATACCTTACTTTTCTGCTGGTCTAAAGGGAGTTGCCAGGTTCTATACTGTCTTGATTTGCTTCTGTTGTGCATATGCTTGTGTTTGTGCATGCTTTCTTAAACTTGCTCCTTTGTGTGTTTAACTTTGTTTTTAATTGGCACATGCACATTCTCTTTTGTCGATGTGCAATTTTACCTTTCCTAACCAGCAGCCTTATGAGTTGTTCATCTCACCGAGAGTTCATCTTTAAGATCTTTCGTTTGTATCTCATATATGACTTCTTTGTCTACAGGAGCATGCCCACGTCAGCTGCTCTTGATGTTGTGGCTAAACATTTGAATTTGAAATTTTTTGAGGTACTATATTGCAAAAACTGTAAAATTCCTTACCTTGCATTTCTTTGGTACTGTTACAAGAGGAATCGTTCTGTTCTTATGTTGATGTCAGGTGCCTACTGGGTGGAAATTCTTTGGCAACTTGATGGATGCTGGAATGTGCTCAATTTGTGGCGAAGAAAGTTTTGGAACTGGTAAGATTATACGCCATTTTCCTTAACGTTTGATGAATAAAAACAAGTTACATTAATTGTGGAAGCTTCAGAGACATATACAATTCAATTTTTTAAGCATTTGTTCTATCTGTTGACAGGCTTAGACCATATACAATTCAATTTTTTAAGCATTTGTTCTGTCTGATGACAGGCTCAGACCATATACGTGAGAAAGATGGAATCTGGGCTGTTTTGGCTTGGCTGTCTATTCTTGCATACAAAAATAAGGACAACATCAGTGGAGAGAAGCTTGTGACTGTTGAAGACATTGTTCGACAGCATTGGGCTACCTATGGACGCCACTATTATACTAGATATGATTACGAGGTATGCATGAATGTGATGGCTGTTACTTAATATCTTGATCCCTTAATTTGCAGTAAGATTGTGATAAGCATCATTTGTTGATAAATTGTTTTGTCCTCAAGAATGTTGATGCAGGTGCTGCAAAGGAACTAATGGCATATCTGGTGAAGCTGCAATCTTCCCTTAGTGAAGTTAATCAGTATGCTTCTCTTGCTATCTCCAAAATACACCCTCTTTGGAAGCAGGCAGTTTTTCTTAGACTTATATGGACTGATGCCATGCTGTAATTACTCCAATGTTTCTTTGCAATTTCATTTCAATCACAACTGCGAATTTGTGTGTATCACAATGCAGATGTCCCAACTTTAATGTGCATTCTTCTTTAGGAAGAGATGAAAGCCATGTCATTTAAAGCCTTTTAAAGGGCAAGAGTTGGAATTGTTTTTTGCTTCAATTTACCGACATTGCAGTCAGAGACAATGAAAATATTCACTTTCTTCCCTTCCTGCAGCTACCCCTCACTCATCCTCTTCTCTCCCTTGTCTTTTAGAGTTTTGTCAAGATTCAAGACATTATTTGTTTCGATTCTTACTCTTTGCTTCTGTTGTGGGATACCTTGTTGACTCTTTTCTTCTTTGCTTTGCTCACTTCTCTTTTTATCCACCATTTGATTTGTTTGTTTTCTTTTTCGCCTTATATTTTCGCCTTATATTTTCGCTGCCTTAGGAGAAGGTAAAGATTGAAACCCTATCTTCTTGCTTATTACTTGAAGCAAAAATAGCACATAGTCTGTTATCTTTTGTTTTGTTTAAAGATATGTTGGATAAGTAATATGACTTGAAATAAAAAAAGAACTTAGAGCAAAGAAAAGAATCTTGAGAAATATATTGTGATAGAGACGTTTGAAGAAAGCAGGTATCTGGCTGCCCTTGGGTTGTGAAAGTGTTTGTTGTTGGGCACCTTGTTTAAAATCAAGGTTGTATTCTTGTTGGCTGATGAGGCCCTTCTAAAAGGACCTTTCATACTCAGTAATACAATGAACTTACCCCATTGCTTGGGTTACTGTAAGACACACCCCAATGAAATGTTTATGCTGTCTGTAAGTTCATAACTTGAGACCGAGAGGGGGCAATTTGTTGAGGACCTCTCGTTTGTTGCTTTTTGTGGATTCCACTTTGTCATTGAAGGATTGTTTGTGCTTTGTGGTGTATTTTAATGAGTGCTTGGTTAATATTGAGGCTGAACTGCCACCTTTTTTTTTTTAATAAAAATATATTTAATCTGCAACATTCTCATTTTGAAATCATGGAATTGTTGAAGCAGCTGTGTTATTCGTGTGGTGATGACATCTTCATTTTAGAAAGGGTCCTTCCTTTTTTAAACTTTGTGCTGTTTTCTTTATCAGGAAAGTGAAGGAAACATCTTCTGCTGTGTCAAAAGTTATCCATGGTGATGAATTTGAATACAAAGACCCTGTTGATGGTTCCATCTCAAAGCATCAGGGTATACGTTATCTGTTTGAAGACGGGTCACGATTGGTAAGTGAGCTCCCTGCACATTTACCACTGAAAATTTGGTTATGCAGATGTCATACATGGGAGTGCACTGGCTTTCCTAGCTTTAAAACTCTGCATATACGTTTTTGGGAAAATATTTTGAGAACAGTAAGTTTACAAGAATTTGCATCCTTAAAGGGTGATGTTTTGAGAACAGTAGGATATCAACATTAATTTGTATTCTTAATGGAGGAAAAAAATTCAATCTGTTAAGGAATGTATGTTATCAAAATGGAGTTCTTGTTTTACACATCAAACTGAAAAAAGTAGGTTTTTATTTCAATTTTTTTTCTTGCATACACCTGTTCCGATACATCTTTCTGAAGCTTTTGTACCATACGATTTTCTGAAACATTTTTCAATCTGTACTAGATTTTCCGTCTTTCTGGAACTGGCTCGGAGGGTGCTACTATCCGTCTGTATATTGAGCAATATGAGAAGGATCCATCTAAGACTGGGAGAGATTCTCAAGAAGCACTGGCTCCTCTTGTGAGATATCCTTAATCTTGCTTTCTATTTATATCTGTTCCTTTTAATCACTTTCTTTTGGTTAACTGGGATGCATTTGGTCACAGGTGAAGGTTGCTCTCAAGTTATCTAAAATGGAGGAATTTACCGGTCGATCTGCTCCCACTGTTATTACATAGATACATGTGACATTTACATGTGTCACACCGAGGTTAATAAGAATATATTGTCTGCTTGTCGGGCCTGTGTTTTCGAAAAATAATAAACTCTAATACGTGATCCCTTTAGACGACGATTTATGCAGCCTAAATAGGTTCATGAGAGTACTGAGTACTCTTATAATGCTTGCTAATGAAAGTTTCGTTGTTCAGAATAACTTGTGTATGAGTACTTAGCTGATTAGTCTGTCACTTGTTCTAGCCTATGTTTGATTATATATAAATCCATTTCTTTCTTGTTCCACCGGCTAGGAGTTTTTATTTATTCATTCTGTATGGAGACTGGGTTGGTGAAACATCAATTAGCCGAATTCATGTGCTAACGACGTTGATCAATCCATATTCACCAATAAAAGACCAAATTAATCCATCCAAATGAAAGAATGATAATGGGTCACATTCCCATTATTGTATTGAGAAAGTTTTGTATTATTATTATTTTTTTGTTTTTAGGTCACAAAGTTTTGCATTATGATTGTAGTTGTTTTGTCTAGTTTTGGTGGTTATGATGTCGTTGGTCTTCATTGAATTGAACAATAATTATTTATTTTAAGTCTGCTAATCTATATTTTTGGCAGGACGGACCACCTCGCAGATTGTTTCTTTATTTGGTCCCATGAGGATTGGAAGTGTATACCAACTTGATATTATTATGTACAGATGAGGGAAAATAATAGATGAATCTAATCTAAATAATGCAAGAGATGGTTTGGACTTTGGATTCTGATTCGAACTTATTTATTAAATCGATGCACTTGCTTTCATTAGGTACTAAGGATGGGACCAAGATTTAACACTAAGAGGGGATGAACAGTGATATTTAATGAGATTTTTTTTAAAGTTATTTTTAATGTTAAATTTTCAATTAAATCTAGAAAATTAATTTAATTTTGTCTAACTAATTATAAATAGTGATCGAATAACAATAATAAATAATTTTAGCTTAATTTTATCGACCAATCACTTGTGTATTACTAAATATCAATTTAGTTTCATTAAATTGTCAATAATTCCAATGCAAATTCATCGCATAATCTAAAAATTATAACTCAATATATCTTCTACACAAATAGACCATTGTTTCGGCTCAATTCAAAAACTTATTTAATAATTAAAAAAAAAATAAAAGGATGCATTCACTTGCGAGGAGTCGCCGACAAAGTATAAAATCAGTGACTATCTAACTTTTTGGAACTCTATACACCCTTTTTGTTCCTTTCTTAATTTTCATTGATTTCCAGAATGGGAACATTAAATTACATATAATTGAATAATCTTACAAATATAATATCTATATTAGGATTTTGTTTTTCCAAAAAATAGCACTCCTAGGCCCCCCCCCCCCCCCCCCCCCACGGTAAGTTCGCAATGTAGCAAATAAAAATGGTCGTGAAGAATGTTTTTTATAAACTGAGATAAGAGATAAGCGGAATGAGTTAAACTAAACAGAAAATCGTTTTACTAAATCGAGGATTTCTACGTGATACAAAAAGAACAGGAACTGCACTCATACTGAAATACTACAATCGATGAACTCCTTAATAGTTCTGTTACTAATTTCATGACCAAGGAAAATAACAAGGTGTGACATGTACAAGTTGTACACTTAATATGCTTCGTAATACATCCAAATAAATGGGTAAAAGAAAATTTCAAAGTACATGCTTGAACATGCATCAATCACAGTCGTTGTTGCATAGTGTTCCTCAAGACAATGGCCGCCATGAGCGCAATGTATGATCTGCTGAGCTCTCTAGTATTGCAGCTCTTGTTAATGGGTTTTGGAAACATTACATCAGGGTTGGGGTGTAAAGTGCCAAATGTGAGTGCTCCTACCTTGTCAAGATATCTGATTTTGATTCCAATTTTGTTCGAATCCAATTAGACGGATACAGATTTGTCTTCTAAATAATTATTTGGATCCGCATATGTTATATTATCTTTCACGGATTCGAATTTAGATTTACCAATTTTCAATCCGATTATAATCTAATCTAAATTATATTATATGTTTGTGAATAATATGACAAAATCTGGTGGTTATTTGGTGAGCAAAAATTCAACTCCAATGAAATTTGTGAACAATTAGCATAATTGAGTCAATCAATAGAATTTTCGGATTTGATGTGCATCGTAAAAATGAAATATTTTAGATATTTCGATGGAGTATGTAATTAGATTCGAATTGGATGTAATTCAACTAAAAATCTGTTGACATGCTTACTCCTAATTGGTTTTCAACATTATAAAAAAAGTAATGTTTTGCTGAACAAATATTTATCCAAATTTTATATCTCAAATTAATGTAGGTCGTTAGATTATTGGGGTCCACTAAATCTAGCAAATATTCATTGCATGAGATTTTGACACATCACTTGAGATATAAATTCTTTATCCTTATAAATAATATAATTTAATAGCTTTTACTTAACATCACCCATGTCTGACCAAAAAGAAAAAAAAATCACCCATGTAAGAGTTAATTCACATTCTTTAGTACTTTAGTTTTAATTCATATTCTTTTAACATTCATCATCTCATTCTTTATTTTTTAGTTCAACGGTATGAAGTGCATTGTCTAACCAATTTACGTGCATCTCGATTAATCTCCTTTTCAATTCAATCAAAGACAAACTACCGCACACCATATTCGTATAGTTAAATTTCTCGTCATCTCATTCTACAAGCTCACAAGTCAACTCACTAGACATTCAAAATTACATGGCATATAAGTGTACTTTACACAGCATTTATTTTGACAGTTCAAGAAAAGCACCTTTGTGGGTCTCAAAACCCTACTTTAGCCCCACATTTCCTATGTGGTAGCCACAGTTTGGCCAAGGGGTCCATGCCCCCTCAACTTTTAAAAATTACCTTTTATCCCTCTTAAAATTTTAAGAACTATGTACCTTCTCCAAAATTTTCAAGAATTTCTATATGAAAAAATTTTAACCCGACACTTGATAAAAAAAATAGAGGTCATTCATCACGATAATGAGTGTTTCTCTTACAGACCAAGACGTGTGCTTGGGTGAGTCTTACAAGCAAAAAAACAAATAAGAAAAGTTGTTGCAGATTATGTGACTAGTATTTATCAACAAATGCGTTGAGTTATAATTAATTTTATGATTGTACTACATGCATCTATTATTTTTAATTTTAATTTATTTGTAAGCGCTACATCATGTAATAAAGAACGGAATAAATATAATAAAATTAAAATTATTTTTAATTTTAATCACCCAAACCACCACAAAAATATAAGTAAAACTATATACTCTCTCTTTTCATAGAAGGCATCTCTTGATATACACAAACTATACAACAAGAAGCCAACACAAAAAGTCACAAACTAATGAAAATTATATCACATGCAAGTCACTATCCTAACTAAAATTGACATAACCCACTTTCCATAATGGAAAAGATAAAGGTGTAACTGTGTGTCACAGGCCAGAAGTGAAGGGCACTCCGGTGGCCGGAATCCACGCATCCCCGGCCAAGAAGTTCCCAACTGAGAATTTTCCAGCCTCCGTCGCACTTGTTATAACCCTATATCCCGGCCACTTCACCCTCCCACTAGTACTTGCACCAAGCCCTTTATTCATATACTCCCCATAATATAAAGTCTTCAAAGCAAAATTTCCACTCCATGGAAACCAACCTGAAGGATCAATCAAGCTGTCTAGAGAAGTTTTCATGAACACTGTTCTTGAA
This sequence comes from Ilex paraguariensis, assembly GCA_963454935.2. Lineage (NCBI taxonomy): Eukaryota > Viridiplantae > Streptophyta > Magnoliopsida > Aquifoliales > Aquifoliaceae > Ilex > Ilex paraguariensis. The sequence continues at coordinate 139,398 of CAUOFW020000392.1, forward strand.
TACTGCTTCCATGGCCTCCCAAGATAAGTTTTGAATGATTTTTGAACAGATTTCAAATCCAAGGCCGCGGTAACGATTGAATTATGCACAACAATTCCAGTATTTTCATTGGAATCACTTCTTCCTTGGGCTGTGACTGTGTTCCAGTGATTTCTCATAGGTTTTCTTACGTATATATTACAGTTTTGAAAAACTACAACAGCGTCTCCGAAAATGAAGTCTAAAGTGCCATAAATGTCACAGCTTCGATAGAATTGGCGTTGGGAATAGACATATAAGGTGTCTTGGTAGCCTTTGAAGCTGCAGCTGTAGAAAACTGACAAGTCTGAGCCTGAGCGAAGTGCCACTGCTTGGTGCTTCTGAGGTCCGGCTGTGTTTTCGAACGTCATGTCCCGAGCGATGAAGCCATTACCAGAAACAGCTGAGAGAGAGAGAGAGAGTCTTGGTTCATGACTTTTAAGATAATCCATAATGACAAGCTTTTTTTGGTAATATTACGGAGAATCATTCCAACAATGTGTTTTAAAACTCATATTACAGTACAAATTTCGAATGTACGATGAGTTTTATGCTAGTACGCCACCATTGAACCATCTCGTATTATGGTATTAGTTGAAAATTACATCCTTTTGTCGTTGACATTTGAAAACTTCCTCATATTAACTAATGTCTAGTGGTCTTATAATATTTCTTAAAGCTTGACTAAACAATCTGAATGATGTAACTTGAGTGTGGTATGGCTGTATCACTAATTGAAACCATGACCCATGATAACAAATATGACTATCTTCTACTGTTTGACAAGGGAGTTTACATGTGCCTTAGATAAATTATCTGAATATCTCACACTACATTAGAAAACATATATAGACAGCTAGAGGTGAGGGAGTAACCTAGTGGTAAGAACTCACTTTCGCTAGCAAAGGAAAATGTTATTTTGATCTAATCTATTAATTTAATATATCACAACCATTGAATTGATAGTGAATTTTAATTAATAATGGTGCCTAGTGTCAATTTAATGACTGTGATTCATCAACAAATTAGATACAAGTAGCATTGCTCTAATATGAAAGGAGTATATGCATACCAAAGCTACCATCTGTTTGAAAAAAAATTCAGTAATGTTATTATTGAACAAAGACACTTAAATGTAAAAAATACAGAAAGTTCATGATAAACTCACCAAAAGTAGCCGTGCGAAATGTGGTGGTGCCATCTTGAACATTCTTATGGCCAGAAACAATCGTAGCATCAATCCCATCTCCAATAAACATCAAATTTTTCATTGACTTCTTAATCTCAACATTTTCTTTGTAGACACCCTTTTTCACGTATATAACAAATCTCTGAGTTCCTCTCCTTTGTTTAACTGATGCAGACACAGCCTCTGATATGGTCTTGTAATTGCCCGAACCGTCTTGGGCTACCACTATGTCAGCATTAGTTGCAGCCCCAGATGATCTAAGAAGCTTTTTGTCAGCAGTTGAAACCCAGTCTGGGAAGCCTTCGGCTAGTAAGCGTCGGCCTCGAATTGATTTACTAGATGATGAAGCCATGGCCTTGTTTATAGCAAGTGAATTGCTGAGGAATTGGGAGAATTCACTCAACATGACTGGAAAGGAATGCAAATGAGAAGACAACTTAAACTCAATAAACCCGTCTCGACATGTTTGTTGGTTGGCGATTGCTGCACTTAGCCATGTTTGAGCATCAGCCATGGTGGTTGGATTGTCCGAGGTGATCGAGAAATTGAGCTTTTCAATGGTGTCCTCATAAAGCTCCAGACAATCTGCCCAAGCTGACTTGCCTAACTCATTGAATGAACTTAAGTCCATGGCTGATATGAGATTGTGGGCTCGAACAGCTTGAGCCATGGTGGCCTTAAAGGCTGTGTCACGGAGCATGAAAAGGGTTTCATCTGGGGACATTGCTTGGGGTTTAAGGTTGATGAGAGAATTGCATAGTTCAGGATAAGGGGTTTGGCTACATAGAGATATAGTGGCACCATGCACCATCCCGTAGGAAATAAATAGAATATGAACTCCTAAGAATGCTAAGACAAGAAGCTTATCCATGTAGAAACAAAGTTTGCTAGGCATTTATTATCTAACTTCAATGATCTAAATGTGGCATGAGAGGGCTACTTATATAGGCCACAACTTGGCTACGTGGGGGCACACAACTGTTATTAGAATTGTAAGGTCGTGTGAAAATTGAAAGGATTGGATATTTGGTCATTGTAGAGGCAAATGCATTTGTAACTTCATTATAATTGTTTAAAGCCTTAATACTATGTAATAACACGTATGACTGCCTTTTTTGTATCTCTGTATTTTACTTGTTTTACAGTAAAATGCTGGCAACTCCGTGGTTTTTTTCTCCATTTTAAATTGTTTCATGCAATTTTGTATGTTCTTATTTGTAATTAGGATAAATTACATTCACTTCTCTTGAGGTTTGATCGAATAACAAAGAGACTTCCTCTTGTTTGAAAAATAACACTACCCTCTCTCTGATTTGTTGTCGGTAGCAAATTTTCCCAACTATCAGTTTATAGTTGAAGGGACGTGAAACTTTGCCTATGTAAGCAACTCATTTTTCAAAAATACCAATATTATCCTTATCATATCTCTCTTTTCTCTCTGCACATCACACGTGCATTTTTTTGTGTGATTAAATATTAGGTTATTACGTAATTAAGTTTGTTTTCAAATGAAATTTGAGTTTTGGAAAAAAATTAAATAAATAACAAGAATTGATTGGAATTTTGAGATAATTAATCAATTAATTGAATTAATTTAGATTTGGTTTGAGTTTGTGGTAGATTTGATTTAATTAATAAAGTTAATCAAATTTTGTACGAATTATGGATAAAATTAAATAATTTGATTTGAAAATAAATATTATTCAATAAATAAATTGATTAGATTTGGTTTGAGTTTTGTGAAAAAATTTATGGAATAAATAAGATTTCGTTTTTATTTAGATTAAATTCTATTATATTAATTAAGCAATTTATTTCCTTCAATTTTATTATATCGATGTGACAATTTGTGATTGAATGTTATAAAATTAAATAGAGGTCAATAAGTAGATAATCTTATGAGTTGAGTGCATTAAAGTCATTTTCGTGTTGATGTTAGAAAGATAGATCGTCATTGACATGGGAGGTCGGTGTTATTTTTCAAACAAGAGAGTATCTCGTTATTATTTGATCAAACCTAAGGGGAGATGAATGCGATTTACCCTTGTAATTATTTTGCAACTTTTTTTTTTTCTATTATTGCGTATAGGACCGGGGTTAGAGATTAATTTGGAACAAGCATAAGATAATTCAGAGATTAATTTGGAACAAGCATAAGATAATTCAACTTGTTCAAGTCTTTGAAAATACAATGGGTCATGCATGATGCCTACGTGAAACGAGACTACTTGGCTTTCTGCTTGTTAATAATTCAGCCACTGGGTCATGAAACCACGTCAATGTATTGGCTGCTGTCATTACTTTGTGTGTATGGCTGGGGCTTTTGGGATTCAAAAGTAAAGAGGTTAACAGCTCATAGAAGACCCAACAAGCCACTTAGTCAATACACTATCATGGGATTGACCCACAAATGCATGGACATTTGCTAAAGAAAATAACAATGGATACTTCTACACTTATTGAGGACCACAAAATAATCCTTCCAATGGTTCAAAATCCAATTGTTCACACATCAATGGCGTGAGTCGTAATCAATACATAAGACTCTTATCTGTAGTCGGATATAAGAGAATTGTTTTTTTTAAAAATAATTCATAAGGAGGGTAATAGCCAAAATTACATTAAACTAGAATAGCCAGCCCAAGAGCTGTGGTTTTTACTACTAGCATGTTTTGCTAGGCCGTAAATTTTCATTTTAGATGTACAAAAAAAAAAGAGTTAAACTCCAAAAGTCTAATCTTCTTCACAGATTAACCTTGCTCCATTGGAAGATAAGTCCCTTTGGAAGGGTTGCAAGCGCTAGTCCCATAACACCTGCAATGGATGATTAGGAACTCGTATAATGATCGAAAATCGAATTCACGCTCACCTCTAGATTGGAGGCTCTCTCCCGTAACCAACTGCGTTGCGCTTCTAGAAAGAATAATTAATTATGTAGTAGCTTTTTTAATAGATAACAACACGTTACTATTTCTTGATAAATTTTGTATAAAACATGGAGATTTGTGCACCTATTGGCTTATTTGTTATACTAAGAAGAAGATCAAAACCATGACCTTAAGACCCTATAGGTTAGTTTCCCAAGTACGCAGGTAATGACTCGTGAATGCTCTTTATTTTTTGGGTTCGTTTACGTGAACAGTAAGATGTTCAAAAAGTGGGTAGTTGGATGATTTTTGTATTATCTAGTTCTTATTATGCCACTTGGCTTGGTTTCAACTTGGTATACTCCTTCATTACTCCTCCCAATATCTTGTTGACACTTGTAGAGAGTTTTATGATACACATCTGGTTGCCTCAGTTGTGGATATTCTAATTTTCGTAGATTAAATTGAGAACTACTCTAATTCCTTTTAATTTGCTTGTGAATCCTTCACAAAATGTAGGTAATTTATTTATTTTGGACCCCCATATAAATGAAATCTTATGCACTGGGTATGTCTGACTGAGTAATGCATTTCATATACGATAATATCAACAATTTTGTATAAACACAATGGGAGATCAAAGAGTACCCAATTTATGATCATGTCATTCTCAGTGGAATTATTTTTTTTTTTAAATCAGATTGCAAGAGTTCATATGTATTGTGTGAATCTGAATTTTAATGTGAGACCCAACCACCCAATTAGGTTTCAATGGATTAGACTTGGACTTGGATTGATCTGAATCTGAATTCGTTTGAAAAAGTTTAATATGGTTATCCGATGAATTTTATTTTTGAATTTTATATTAAAGTTCGTTAGAGATTCAAAATTCGATTCGATTTAAATAACTAAATTGTAACAAATTATATCTAAATTTTAACTACATTTCTTCAAATAATCACTTAATTTCTTTAGTATTTATATAAAAATATATATGAATTTCATATCAGTTCATAATTAGATAGAATATATATATATCTAAATCCGTGAAATAAAAGAGTACATATTCAAATTTTAATTCGGGTTCGAATTATTAATAAAAAATATTTATCCATATCTAAATAATAAAATTCAAAATCTGATCCGTTTACAGACTTGCCCGTAAGTGGTTTTCAATTGAGCAGGATTACAGTTGAAAAAAATAACATGTCATTAGCAGGAGAGTCGAAACAAAAATGTATTATTGAAAATTAGTTTAATCGATTGTGCCGTGTCGTCGGATAAGCTGTCAATGGTAACGTTGGATAAGCTGTCAATGATAACCTGCATGATTGATCTGAGAAATGACCCAAAAAAAAAAAAAAAGAAAAAGATTGATCTGAGAAGCCCGATTACCCGACGGGCAAATGTACGGGATACCCTTTTTACAGTCTAATCTACTACTCCCCCAAATAGGAGATAATTAATGTAAGTCAATCCAATCCAATCTCAACAACCTTTAAATATCTTATGATAATCATTTAATATTTTACCAACTTGGATATGAATTTGCCAAAAATATAATGCAGATGAGTCATCGTCACTATCTTAAGATGCCACGTGAAGCCATGCCAGTGGCTCATTAATGAATGACTTGCAATTATCCTTTATGTTAAGACACTATGTATTTGACTTAATATGGTCATTATAAAAGGTTTATATATATATATATATATATATATATATATATATATATATATATATATATATATATGTAAATGCTTGGTCTTATTGTTAGGGGACATTTATATAAGTTTTGATGAATCTTTTTATTTTTTCAATGCCAAATAGGGGTGTGTGGTGCCCACCAGTCTAGGCCAAAATGTGAGTGGAGTTCAAACAAATGGTGTATTACGGGCGTATGCCTCTATCTTTACTCAAGTTAAATTGACAAAATTAATATAATGAGATGATTAAATTGATAAAAAATATATATTTTATGGATAAAAAATACTATTAACCCTAATTATTATCATTATATACTTTTGAACATTCCACATTCATACTTGAATATACAAAATAGAACCAACCCCCCCCACCCCCACCCCCCCAAAAAAAAAAAAAAAAAATTAAAAATCAAGCTGTAGTATAATGCAACCATTATGAACTATTTAAATGGTATGGTGAGAGTTTTTTTAGCTTGTACACACGTGTGTGTCCATAGTCAGATGCATTGGCCTACATGGAACTATTCAGATTCCAATCTGGCATAGCTACCAAGTTGCAATAGTCAACCTATCCCCCAAGACCTGGTGCCGAGCCTGCAAAAACAAAGTACGTGATACCCATTGTTAAAGGTGATCTTAAATGTCGTATACATGAATATTAAATTATTGTTTCATTATTTGGAATTGAAGTCAAATGGAGAGGTTGTCAAGTTGGACTCAATCCAACTTATAAAACTCTCCATCTGAATTCAATCCCAGCATTACCAATGCTTATGTTTCTCAACATTTGTTACATAACTAGGACTGAACAATTGGTTTAAGCCTTGGATTGAACTTTCTGGGTTGAAATTCAGGTTTGGGTTAAAATCGGTTTTGTTTCTAAGGTCCTCGGGCTGAAATATAGGTTGAAAATCAGTTGAATTTAAATTTATTAGTTTGGATGGGGTCCAAAAATTTTCAGAATCTAACTCGAATACTACCTATATCGAAATAATATTGAGATTTATATGCCCCATCCCAGTCGGAGCACTCAAAATCTCTCTCTAAATATTGAATATTTTGGATTGAACGTGTTGAGTTCAGATTGATGAAGCCAAGGGCTTTTTTTTTTTTTTTTTTTTTTATGTCTCAATAGTAGATCAAGGAAGAATCAATTACTACAATTTTCAAATGAAGCGTCTATGTACATCAGAGGACACAATACCTACAGTAAGCTGAAGAGAAGATCGAAAGAGAGTATAATAAAATTCTACAGAGGGAGGTATAAGATATTAAATTAGGTAATGATCGACCCCGTTAACTTTTAGGTTGATAGAATCTTGAGAGAATTAAGAGTGACTAATTAGATTAGACTCAGTTAGTTTACTATATTGGCTTGTGTTAATCACATTGCCAGTGTAACTTTATTTCATCAGATTCTTGGGTGATCATGTATAAAAGTTAATCTCCATGGCTTGGCCATGACTCCTTAAATGGAATTTTTCAACAGTTTTTACAAAAGTGATCAAAGTGCATCTCAATAATAAATGATACATTTATAACGGAGGCGGTTGCTATCCGAGAAGTCTGTTGGCCCAAACCCTTCAACTCTTCCAAGATACAATAGAGAGTGATTGTCAAAGCCTCATTTTACTAAGTACAGGAGAGGATGCTCTAGCTCCGCCATGGGGGGTGAGTAAAATCAATCCCTTCACTCTTCGTACATATCCATTTCTGGTAACTATACTGTCAGTAAATACTCGAATCCATTGACAGACGTATCAGCGAAAATCTTTTGACAAACTAAAGCCTTGCAAAGGAATTCATTTGCCTTGTATATTAGTATAAGTGAAAGGTGTCATGCCATATAGTAGAAAATATTCCAAGCGTCACGTAAGACAACAAAATGCACCTCAAGGTGCTGCCAAGGAACCGAGGGACCTTCTCGAGCATAGGATAGATAATTGAGAGATAGAGATAACTTATTCGTTGAATTGAAGAGAGATAGAGATAGCTTATTCGTTGAATTGAAGTTTTCCTATAAGACATCAAATCAATGGCTAGGGTGCTCAATCCAAATCTTGTATTTTGGTTTAGAACTACCAACAAAACTGCCTATTGGGTGGCTAAAACTAGTCTTGTCCACTCATTACCTTGGAATTGGGTTTCAAATCCACCACCTGAGCTTAAGGCCATTTTGGCAAACAATTGTAATTCATTTTTTGCTAGTTGGATACAAATTCATGTTTCTTGATAAAAAAAAAAAAAAAAAAAAAAATTAGACCGTTGGAGTTGTTTTGGAACAGCCACCTTTTTCCTTCTTTGGTACACCGTTGTATTGGAAGTGTTTTTTTTTTTTTTTTTTTTAAAATGCTGTCTTGGAGGTGTTTGCAGGAGTGAAATTGTTCTATTTTGAATTAGGTGTCAATGGTTTAAGGCTAATAGGCTATAAAACTATCTCATTGCACGTCGTGGAAAATTGCATAAATTTTACTCTCTTCACATTCCGTAATGGCAGAAAATCCCATACAATAGGCTATTCTTTTTTTTTTTTTTTTTTTAAATTATCCATACAAAGATGTTTATTTACAAACGAGTTCTTGAACATGGAATCATACTTTATAGGTTCAATTTTGTAGCATATCAAGAAGGCTGACTCAGTTATTCTGAATTAGAATAAACTTGTTTCATCAAGTACTTGCTGTTGCTCCATCATTATTTGGCTGTAAATCTTTATCTGCAACTATCCCCTGCGTTCTAGCATTTTGAATTGACCAATTCCTTCTCTCTCTCTCTCTCTCTGATTTATTGATCTCTGTTTTAGACATGGGCCATACTTGAAGAAAAAAATGTGGGTGTAAAGCCCAAATCATCAGTCCAGTCCTATATGGTTGTTAAGGGTCGAGATTTTACAAAGAAATTTAATGGCCCGCTTCAGATAAGAAGTAGAACGCGCTATCACCGATAAGCCCTTTCCTTTTTCCTTGCCCTTACCCTTAGGCTTGTTTAGAGATTCTTGGCCCGTGACAAAATGAATGTCATCATTGGGCCTTGTTTTTGTTTTTTTTTTTTTTTCTGTTCTCTCTTGCTCGGCTTTCCCGGGGTTGGTCAATGATACATATAGCCTTTGTACTATATTTGTTTTAGGATTTTTTCGGTGTGATTATATTTTTTTAAATTTATTTGAGTGAAAGTATACAAATAAGTATTTTATTAAATTCAATTTTAATAAAACATCTTATGATTACGTACAAAATTCAAATGACCTTTTATTTATTTTACTTATTTACCATTCTTTAAATTATGCATAATTCTTATTCTTTCACTCTCTCTTTATCTCCCCCTATTTTTCACACCATTACTCTCTCTCTCTCTATCTTCGTTGTGCACTTACTCTGTCTCCCTTATTTTCTCTCTTTCTCCGTCAGTCTCTATCTCTCCCTTATTTTTTGATTTCTTTCTTCCATTGATAATTTATTTATTTTTCAAATATGTAAAGATTTGATTCAATTTTTTTACTCTCTCTTTATATCAACGGTACACCAACATAATTATACCAATCGGTTACAATTATCCTATAATACACAAAATAATTACTCTTTTGTTTTGATAAACCAAATAGTTACAACAAACAATTAAACAAAATTGTGACACCAACTCAGTTTAACATTCATTTGTTTACATAAACTAAAGAGTTACACTATTTAATATCACGGCATGGTTGCACCAATTATATACACTAATTTTGATGTAATGGTAAAATTTTTTGTGTAATGATAAATCCAATTTGGTGTAGCCATGTCGCGATACTAAATAATGTAACATTTTAATTTATATAAACAACTGAATGACAAATTGAATTGATATTATAATTTCATGTAATTGTTTGGTTTATTAGAACACATGAGTAACTATTTTGTGTATTATAAGGCAAATTGTAACTAATTGATATACTTGATTTGTGTAATTATGTTGTTGTAACATTGATATAAGAAGAGAGATAATTAAGAGAGAGAGTAATGGTGAAAGTAAATAGGTGAAGAATGGGAGAGAGAAAATAAAAGAGAGATGAAAAAATTAAATCAAATCAAATCTTTACATATTTGAAAAAAAAAAAAAATTATCAATGGGGTGAAATAGAGAAAGAGAGAAAGAGAGAAGAGAGAATAGATAGAGACTTAGAGAGTAATAAAAAATAAAACAGGGAAGAGAAAGTGAGAGAGTAATAGAGAGAGAGGGAGAGATAGTAACGGGAGTAATGAATGACTTTTTAGTCATTTTTCAAAAAAATGCATTTAGCACCAAATAATTTTTTTTAATGTAATTTATCTCAATTAAGTCAAACTTTTTGTAAAAACTTCCAAATTTCCCTTTGTTTTAATCTTCTGTACACTGATAATATTGTCAACATGGGGCCATCATAATTTAGTGATAAAAAGCCCAAGCCCATGTTATATCTGACTATGCGGAATTTTACTTGTGTTGTATGCATATTAATTTGCAAATGTTTTGTTATTTTAGTTTTCTCAACAAAAAAAAAAAAACTTCAGTAAAATCTTTTTTTTTCATGGTCATAATAGACAATTTGCGGGGGTGTTTGTGCGTATATGTTATTGCTGAACGATTATTTATGAGATTCAAACCCTAATGGGCAATGGCGATTTTATTTGCCGACTCCGTATCAAAAAAATATATATATTTTCAGATGAATATTATGCAAACAATTTCGATATTTATAGCAACATTTAATGGACCTAGTTTTACCATGATGAGTATTTACCCTTTGTAAGATCATTAGTGGGTTGGGCTTAACTGTATGACTGCTCAATTTATGATCATCTTTGAAAAAATTGGAAGGAGGTATACCAAATTAAACTTAATTATAAAAAAGTATATAAAAAAAAATATTGGGTAATTAAGTCTTTAATTTTGATACTTATTTGTATCTAAATACATTATTTAAATTTTACTGATTTTTTGTGACATTTTGCCATCTATTAATCCATGTGTATTTAATGCACCACTTTTTTTTGGAAAGTGATGCATTAAACATATCTTAGTTTTATGGAAGAACTTTAATATATATATATATATATATACATATAAACAGTATATTTAACAGTATAACATTAACAGTGTAATTAACATATAGTTTCATATAATTTCATTCAAAATAGTTCATCTTCGTTTTGAATTTGTTACCACATACACAAAACTACTTAACACTATTTTTGTTACAGTGTATTTGTTACACTATCTTTGTTACACTGTTATTGTTACACTATTACATTATTCGGATATTAAATTAATTTGAAAATAAAACTATTTTGCCAAAAAAAAAAAACAAGGCTTCAATCAAGGTACATTAAATATAATTTGAAAACAAAATCACTTTCCAAAAAAAAAAAAATACTCATGAATTAAGGTGCATTAAAGATAATTCAAAATTTAGATAAAAAATTTAACAAGTATATATATATACACACACACATATTTACATGTATTAACAAATACACATGAATTAAGATGCATTAAATACGTATTTATATGTATTAACAAACACACGTGAATCAAGGTGCATTAAAGATAAGAGATTTTGAATTAAGTGACTCTAAAATGGGCATTCATTTCTTTGTAATTCACATTTTATTCAATGTATTTTTTGACAAATAAGTCTAATTAGATGTACCGACTTCCAAAGAACCCACTTGCCCAAGTTGAACTCAAGAACCCCATATTTGGTATGGAAAGCCACTCAAGTTTGTCCAACTAAAAAAAAAAAGACTAGTTTTTAAAATTTTTGATTTTCGAGGACAACCTAAACTATCGATTTTTTGGATTCCTAACTATAACGTAAACTCGAGATATATGCATTAATCTATAAAATATATGTATCAGGTTGATTGTTGAATTAAAATTTGTTATGTATTATTTGGCAGGGGTGGCTCAAGATAATTTAGGGCATAAAACAATACTTCTAAATGAGGCATTCTATGTTTTGGTATTAATATTTTTTATTTAAAATTAATTTTTCTTGTTTTTTGACTTGCAAAATTATTAATTAAGTTTTTATATTCAAGTTTTGCTGTCATATATTTTTCAATTAATAGTATCGCTAATCCAATTAATCTTTCTTGTGACATAGTCGATCTTAAGTAAAATTTTATCATTTTTAATTTTGAAAAGCTTATTTCCACATAAACAAACAATTGTTACAGAAATTGTATCTCAATTGGAGAATTTTTTTTTTAAAACATTTAGCTCTAAAAATAAATTTAATCCATCAATATCAAAAAACATTTCATGTTTTAAGAAATCTAAGCATCAATATAGGATTACTTTTGTGTTGGTTTAGAGAGAGAGAGAGAGAGAGAGGGGGAGAGAGTTAAAAGTAAGATAATGATTTGTTTTTTTAATTTTTTTTAATTTGATGTTACTTTTGGGTTCAGGCTTTTTTTTTTTTTTACTGTTAATTTTTTTTAGATATTTAATATATGGATTGGACTATAGGCCTAAATAATTGATTGAACTTATATTTTTATAAGACTTTTTTTACACTGGTTATTTATATTTTTTTAAAAATTTGGGGCCTTCCTTTAAAATAAGGCCTAAAGCCCAAACTTTTTTAGATATGCTGTTGGGCCGGCCCTGTTATTTGGATAGATGAAAACCCGCCATATCTCGGTTTGAAATTGAAGCAAAAATGATAAATTCGTGCCCGTACTTAACTTCAAATTAGTACCTTTTTGTCAAACCATTAATCACGTGGCACCTAACATCCTATAACCATCATCTAGTAGGATCATATGTTAGCATATGAGCTTGTCTTTTTAACCTCCAAGTCTTTGTAGCATGCATGTTTTGTTTTAGGGAATGACCCCAGAGATTTAAATACACAAAGACCAACCCGTGAACCCCAAGCCAAGCTGCCTAGGCAAGAATAGATCTAGTCTCTCTATCACATCACTCCCTTTCAAGGCCAAACTCTCTTCTCCTTTCACATGCATGCTCTCTCTCTCTCTCTCTCTGCTAAGTAAATCCAAAACCTAATCTACCTCACCACTCCCCACCCCCTGGGGTGAAAGAAAACTTCCAAAACCCTCTACCCAAGATCCATATCCTACTCAACGGACTGAGATTGGTTAGTGGTCAAACAAAGAATAAGTTGTAAATCTCCACATTTTATATTCTTATATTCGAGTTCTGCTCATCACATAAAATTTGATAAATTGATACACGTGATTTACAGATGAATGACTACGTTTGAGATTTGCAAAAGATGTGCAATTACGACAATTGCATTCAGAAAAGAAAAATAAGAAAATCATACACTATGTCGTCTCTCCCATCAATCTCACCAAGGTCACAGAATCCCTTGTTTAAAAAAACCACACAATCATTCATAATGTGAAATAGCTTCCCTGTAGTTGGCACGTTCACACCACAAGCTATTAGGGTTGGGACAATCACAACTTATTATATCGTCGACAAGTCCTTATCAAATAATTAAGTTGTGGGCATAATCCTTAATTCTCTCGAGATGCAGCGAACCAAAAGTTCAACGGGTCAATCAAAACCAAAGGCAAAGCTTGATTTCTTATTCCCCCGAATAAAACTCGATTTTTTTTTTTTAAAGAAAAGTAGTTTGAATTTGTTAATCAGTCACGCTTTTATAATTAAGAAATTGAAGTTGATTTATGTTTTAGTACGAATGAATTATACACAATGAGATCATTATATCAACATGAATGTCAAGATTTGGGATGGCTCACCATATCTTAATCTAAATCATATGGTTTCACATCATGCCTATCACGTGATGATGTCCACAATAATTTTCTCTCGTACTACCAAGACACCAACACATTACGAATAATAGGTCATGAATTCCATCCTAATAGCTGTAGTTTTTGTTTGAATACGAGAAACTATTCAATATAACAATGATATTTCGTTATTATTAACATGTAAACTCCACTTAATTCAATGACATAGTTGTTGGATGTGATGGGTGTTGATGGTTATTGAATAGTGAGATTCACCGGGAGTACATTGTGAGCTGTCTTGTATCATATGATGTTCTAACTTATGGTTTCTTAATATAATGAATAAAGAAAGAAATATAATTTATGCTTTTTTTTTTTAATTTTGTTTAATAGCAATGATTGGTTGGTGAGTTATCAATTTGATTTTTTTTTAAACTAATGAAACTACAAGTTATTCCTGCAAAAAAAAAACAAATGATCACAAACACATACACGAATTGTTTATTGATCCTTGAATACCCTCCATAATTTTGATTTAAGTTAGGGAGAATTACACTTAGAATTCTTAAGGTTTGTCACTTAATTATTTAGATTCTCTGGCATTTAAAATATTACATACAGACCCTGAAGTTTATACGCACATAACATTTAGACCTCTGTTGTCGATGTCCATTAGTATATCAGTTAGTAAAGTACACTCAAACCTCTTAAAGTTTGTAGACATGTATACTAATTACTATTTTTTAAGGAAAAAATTAATTTTTTATTTTTTATTTTTTTCAATAAATGATACAATAGAATATGAATTTTTGTTGTAAAATTTAAAATATTTGATATTATATCTTTGATTGAAGTATTTTTTATTTAAATAAAATATTTTAAACTAAAAGAGTCTAAGTATTATATATTTACAAACTTCAGGAAATTTGGGTGTAGTTTACTAACGGATATACTAACAGACACTGACGACAGAGGTCTAAGCGTTATGCACGTATAAATCTCAGGGTCTGTGTGTAATATTCAAATGTCAAGAGTCTGAATAATTAATTGACAAATCTCAAAGGGTCTGGATATAATTCTCTCTTTAACTAATTATTTTTCTAGGAAAAAAAAGAAAGAAAGGAATCTTGGCTTTCATGTAGAAGATGGGTCTCTCTCTCTCTCCCCCTTAACAGAACAAAGATGGGTTGATATTTAAAAAGATATGTGACTTGTTAAAATAATAGAGGTTTTTGTTTAGGGATTTGAAATTAACAGGGGTACTGGAGCCATGATTTCTTCTTGAGGGGGTCAAATAATGGTATAACAAGATATTTTTTTTCAATGTGGATCATTTAATTAGATATCGTTAATATTATGACATTGACAATTTGACATGCATAGAATATATAAGCATCAACCTTACACGGTGTACTATAATTATTATTTTTAATAAAATGAATAAGGTTAATCGAAACTAGTTGAATTATTAGATATAAAAGTCAAATCAATTGCACCATTAATAATTTCTAAAAATTGCAAATTTATGCAATACCAAAATTTTATGATTTATGCATATTGTCCTAATTTTAATATTTAATAGTCCAAAGTGGTCTAATTAATAGTGAAGAGGATAAATAAAATCAAGATTATAATTTAATTTATAAATTATAAATTTAAGAATTTGAGTGGTATACAAAATATGGTAGAAATAAAATTTTAAGGGTGTAATGTATGATTTCAAAAAGTTGCTGGGGGCCATGGCTCCTCCACTAGAAATTGAAAGCATGAGGAAGAAAAGAGGGAGCTTTTTGAGCTTTACTAAGAGCCCGTTTGAATATTATGATAACTTTAGCACAATATATAGTTGTCTATTTTTATTGGGAATGTGAAATGATAGGATAAAGATTCCGAGCAATGCATATTCAAAAATTGTTCTAGTGTTGAGCAAATCAAGATTATTTTTCACGAAAGTAGTTATTATGATAATTTTAGAACAATAATTATATGTTTTTATTCAAAATGTTAGATTACCATTCGCTTGAAGTAGATAACAATACTAACTCTTTTAGGAGTTTTATTACGTAGAAGTGAAATTTTACTAAAATAAACGTCTATCTACCAACCAAATGAATAAAAAAAAAAATTAGATTCACATCGCTAATCTTGATCAATATTCAAAAGTAGGATTAATGTTCAAAAGTAGGACTAATATAGCAGAACTAATTATTGTCCGTGCCTTCAAAAAAAAAAATTGTCAATCAAACATATATTTGTGTTTATACTCAAAATCAAATCATAAATATAGAGGAGAGAAAAAATAATTTAAGTACCGGTTGTAGTGGTGATTAGAAACATTGATGGTTGTGGTGGACGATAACGATCATTGTGGTGGTGGCTACCGTGGGTGGTAACGGTGATGGTGATTTTTGTGTGATGATGGTAGCAGTGATAGCCATTGGTAACGATGGTAGTGGTGGTGGACGACGGTGATTGTGGTTGTAGTGGTGATGGGTGGTAACGATGGTGGTGGTAGGTGACGACACGTGCTTGTGAGCGGCGATAGTTAGTGGTGGCTCATAACGGTGGTGGTGGTGGTGGGAGTGGGTGACAGTGGGCGACAATAGTGGTGGAATGATGATTGTAGTAATAATAAATATAAGAATAAGATGATAATTATAGTGGGTGGCGGTGCTAGGGTGGCGACGACAATGGTGGTAGTGGTGGTGATGGTGATAGGACTGTGGGGGTGGTTGTGGTAGTGGCAGTGGTGGGGGGTGGCGGTAGCGGTGGTGGTGGCGGTGGCGGCAGTGGTGGTGAAATGTTTTGTAGAGAAGTGATTTTAAAGAAGTAGAAGTAATTATTATTTTTTTAAAATTTTTACTTACTTATTTAAGTGGTAAAATTATTTTTGACTTATTTGGAAGTAATTAAAATAAGTTGTTCCAAAAATTAATTTTTTTTATTTTAAAAAAATATTTATGAGAAGTCATAAGTTCTAGAAATACTTTTGAAAAGTCATCTCAAACACATCCTTAGAGAATTTATTTTCTCTATTAAATTTTAGAGAGTTAATATTAACCGTTGTGTTAAATGAAAATGAAAATGAAAATTAAAATTTAAAACAATTTTAACTACAAAAAACAAAAATTATTTTTTATATTATATTTTATTATATAAATGGGACAGGTCCATAGTTCAACAAAATTGTAAAAATAGACATAAGGACAAAGCCATAAATATCATAAATTCCTGGAGAGAATGGAATGTTGTAAGAGTAAATGCATGCTACATTTGCAAATCAGCCTTTTTGAATCATGGCTATGTACATGCGCATGCATAACATGATGATGGCATCCCAATGATTGAAGAATTGGTGGTGGTGGATGTATCATGGCAATGGGTTGCACTAATATCAATAGTAATAATTAAAGTTTATATGCAAAACTAGAATTGCACAAAAAGTCATATTTGATCAAATTGAAGAATAATCTACTATGCTAATAGAATTCTCAAAGAAGTTGAAGTCATTCACAAGATGAAAAGATTATATTGCTCATATGTTACTACATCTCGATGTGTTTGATATACTCACTACTTTTTCAGCCACATTCAATTACTGTTCTATGATTTACAAAACTAAGATTTTCAAGCTTAGAACTTAACACATTTTTTCCTATTAGTTTGGGTGACAATCATATTCACCATACATAATTATTTCTCGTGTTTTTTTGCACTCAAATGAGGTGGGGGATTCATGTAAAGCAAACTAGCAACTAAAAAATCTTAGAAGCAAGGACGTTTCACACGAGTATTTGGTTAGTTCAATGAATAAGATTATTGGGCTAGCTCATTTAAGAATAAGATGCCACTGTCCCGTGGCATTCTCATCCTAATCTTGAATATAGTACATTAATTGGAATCCTAAAGCAATCACTACGGGAGAAAAGAGGGAATGGTCTTTTCCCTAAAAACAACTGTATGTAAATTAAAAACACTAGTTACAAACTTACCTAAAAGACGCTCTTCCTTATCACATTACAAGCACTCGAAGAAAAACAAGCTACAAGCCAAATAATAGACAAGAAGATTGGACTATCCATACAAAAAAAATTATGTTTTTTTTTCTCCATGATTGTTTGAGACTGCATTATGGTTTATTGGCCCCATAGTACTATTGGGCAATGAAAACATTTTTGGCCTTAGCCTCTTATGATCATTAGGTAACCTAAAGTTTGAAAAAGTTATTTGCAATCAGTTATTCGCTTTTTTCTTTTTTTGAACCGCCAAGTCAAAAGTAGGTAACTGAATTACTGTCACTTATTAACAAACATAAAGTAACATACTTTTTTTACAATAAAATTAGTCAACTAAACCATCATTGTTGTGGACAGATTTTCTAAAGCTACCTCTCCCTCCTTGATATCTTCCTTCATTTCACACATTAATATCTAACTAAATGCTCATTATACTTAAGAGAGAGATTATGAACATATTAGTTTACCAAGAAATTGGTTAGATTTAACGAATTTTTTTTTATTTTTTATTTGTGCCTATACTTGTTTCGATTACTCCATCAAACTCTGAGTTAGACATCATAATTCGAGTTAGTTTAATAACATGGCTTTTGAAAAACAAATTTGAGAAATATCGAACTTGAGACCTCTTACTTATAAGAGGACGGACTTGATCACTAAACCGCCTCTAATATAGCTGATATGGTAGAATTGAAGAGTTATTGACCTAGAAAATTGGTTGACACATGCCAAATAACAACAACAATCGCTTAAAACTACGAGACAGAAAAAAGCTATCGAATATAACACTGATGTGACACTGACCTCCAACACTAACACTCAAATATGTTCCATATAAGATTTAGATTAAGTTATATGTCTCGGTTTTGAGAAGAATAAGAATGTTATACGATTTTAGTAGATCGGTACCACAACCTTGAAGTATGATAAAATATCCCACGTGACTAACAGAAGTATAGAACAGAAAACAGAATTGTCGGTGCATTATAATGTATGATTCCATTACAAACTTGAACATGATAAGGGACACAGGTGTAAAGAGCACAGCCAAACAAGCTGGATGATAGTTTGCTTGGTCACAGAACAATACAAAAGATCCAAGCAAAAGACAACATCGTATGCCTGTGGATGCACCCATCCCTCTATTCACACATTTCCTAACCTCCACAACATCAAAGATTCATAAACTTATTGCACTTTCTGAACTATCATTCCTTGAATAATGCCAAAAAAAAACACGAGAGACAGAGAGCTCATGGTACAGCTAGTTAATTTGTTGGCAAAAAAAGAAAACAGCTTGGTTTGGTTGTACAATGTCCTAAAACAGCCCATTCACCTCTGACTGAGGTAGCCATAGGATGGTTTATGGATTGCTTCTTTAACATTGTTCACTACTTACTATTAAACTTTTTCAAGAAATTGATAATGAAAATCGTAAACTCAAGCTCTCACTTAAACATATACATCAGTGTATAATAGTATTAACTAGCAATACTTCTAAACTATATGGACTTGTCATCCTCCAATTTTCATTAACAGATAAAACAAAACACCTATAGATAATTTTTTCTTATTAATTAATGATCTAATATTTCTTGAAATATATTAACTTGCACTAATTATAGTCTTGAAGATCTCGCAATTTCGATGAAAGAAAAACTTCTTACAACAACCCTTTTTCACCTTCATTTTCTTTCTTTCATTGATCAGAGAATGAGCGAGCACAAAAGACAATACAAAAGAAAAAAAAAATAAAAATAAAAATGAAAAACCATATACAGTCACTTAACAACTAATGACAGTTTTCATTATCTATAACAGCACAGAGATTAACCTAATTGACCTACTTTTGTCTCATAATTTTAACAACTCATCACGGGGTTGTCACTTTAGCCACGAAACTATTAACCAAAGCAAGTGCATTACTGGTCACCTCCCTCACTCTCACAACCCTATCACAGACGTCTGATTTCAGGGACCCATCAGGCACATCGTCAAATCCGTCCGTACAGGTGTCCTCATTGGTTAAAGCTGCACTCATCCAAGTCTGAACGTTACTCATTTGAAACCTCAGCGACTCGCCGGAGCCTCCGAGCTGGCGCATCTGCTTAAGCGAACCGCGAATTTGGTCCACGGCGTCGCCGAATACAGAGAAACAGTCGTGGAGAGCAGCTGCAGCTCGAGGCTGGTCTCCGTAGTCGGCTCGGCGGGTGAGGTTGGCGACGTAGGCGGACATGTGGCGGGCTTTGGAGAGGCTGACTCCGATGGCTACTCGAGCCAACCGAGCGGGGTCTTGTTGGACAGCGTTGGCGTAGCCGGAGAGGGAGGTGTAACAAAGATCAGGGTAGAGAGTTGTTTCGCAGCTTGTACGGATGAAATTGGTGTCGGTGGTGGCATCGGTAAAGGTGGTGGTGGCGGCGGTATTGTAGTAGTATCCGACGGTGGCGGTTGGGCAGAGGTGGAGGAGTAAGGCGGAGAAGAGGGTGGAGAGGAGGGAAAGTGGACGTTGGTTCTTCATGTTTGAACTTGTTGGAGAGAATGCAAATTCTTTTGAGGTTCGGACTTGGGATTTTAGAGGTAATAATATGGAGTATTTAAGAGCTTAAATAGGCTCGATGTTGCTGTTTAATGACCTTCATGCCCTCAATATTCTACTAAATTACTAGGATGCCATTGCCACATAGGTTAGTTTTAAATCTTTAGAGAAAATTTCATCTACACACCCTATAGAATATCTTATCTTCAGTAAGACCCCTTGTATTTTTTAAAATTTCACTGACACCTCTCGTCAGTGTTTGTCCCCTAACATAGATAACAAAAGTGTCTCTTTTCTCGATTTACCCCTTATCTTTATATAAATCTACATGGTAAATGTTCTTATTTATTTATGTACACATACTTAAATGTCCCCTCGTCATCAACTCTAGCTCCTATGCAACCATTCTATGGACTCCCAGCTCATTCGCCACCCTACCCAACCACACCCACTCCCACTTCCAATCCCACATCCTTTTCGACTTTTCACTCCCAATCATTTTCCACACATCACATACCTTTTTTCTGTAATGTTGCATCAAACTCAGAGTGCACTTCCAAGTTGGATGAATTGGAGTTCACCATTAGAAAGGGATTTTGTTTGGATGATTAAGCTAAATACTTGTATATTGTTAATCAAAATTTCTTCAATCCTCATTTTTCAATTTCAATCCTTAATCTCTAGCTTTGGGTGCAAAGTTGGAGAGATTCATTGGAATAGGTTTATAGCTTCAAGTTTGCGTGTAAAATTTGATTTCTTTGTTTGCCTCTTGGATGCGACCTAAGATGTCTCAAATTGGATTAGTTTATTTTTTTACCTCCTCTATCTCTTCCAAGAATATACTAGGGTTTTGGTTGAAGTGAGTTTTTTCATGATACGTCACTATCCCCTAATGCTTTGGCAAATTGACTCCACTCGGATTTCTATAGGAAATAAAATCTGAGTCCTAAGTTCTCTGAATACGGGATCATATAGTTACATCGTTGATGCCATCGTGAAGCTCGTTCTTAAATGTGATCGCAACTCCGCGAGGATCTACAACGACACTTTAACTTGCATATCTATTCTTAATGTGAATCACCATCAACGGAATTGATCACAAATTATTAGAAGTTTAAAAACTTTTTTCCACATATTAGCTAATCAAGACTTTGATTTTTTAGAGTATTTTTGACCTGAGGTAAGAATTGAAAGTTTTCATGATGGATTTGAGATGTATTTGTGTGGCCTAGGGGCATTTGTTATATGTGTTTTTTGGTGTTGGCATTGTTTTCATTCCCCGTGAGAATAGGATTTTAATGGTAAGACTATGATGGTAACGTTTGTGGTGATTTGTGTGGATTGCTTCTAGGAAAGGATTTGGAAGAAGGGTACAATTAGTATTTAAAAAATATATAGACATGACACCACTACTTTCTAGATTCTCAGTAACAATTGGTTATGATAGGGATCTTGATGAAGTGGACACATAAACTAGAAAGGATTGTAGTGAAATTTTATAAGATGCAGGGGGTCTCATTGAAGATAGGGTAATTTAAAGGAGGTGTGGATAAATTTTATACAAATGTTTAAGAGTTTAAATTGAGAATTAAAACATCTGTTAGGGTACAAAGTGAAATTAGTTCTTAATTTTTAATTTCTTTATTTTGACCATAATGACCATAATAATCATGCACTTATCTTAAAAAATGTTGCAGAAAACACGTGTCATGCTACAAAAATTAAATTTTATACAAAAATCATAAAAAAAACAAAATCCATCAATGTCATGGTATATTAAAAACTGCACTGCCACATTATTTTATTACAAAATTTTATAAAAACATTGATATATAAAACATTATTTTTGTCGTAATTTTAACACCCCCTACTTAAAATAATAATTTGATAGACTTAGGTAACCTCTTTTATCACATGCGGCTTTGGAACTCAATCAATGGGACAAACGAATGACGAAGGGCAGGTACCACTTTGTTCATATCCCCATTTTTTCATTGGTCAGAGTTACCATGTCTCCAAGTAAAAATCGAAAAGAATTAGCATAACCTATAATTATTTTATAATTAAAAAGAAATCAAATTGGATGGGAGTAATTAATTCCACCTGGTGGGACCTCACCCGAAGTGTAAGAACACGAGACGTGCACATTTTGTACGTGACGTTTGTCTGCCATGTAGAGAGAAAATATTAAATGTAACGATGCTATCGCATTATCGTTTGCAAGTGATATCATCAATCAGTTATAGAATTTATCGGTGGCACGAGGGTGGGTTGATGGTCTAGGTGATTATTAAGGATCGTCGGAGTTTGTATTTCTATGCATTTGATCCTCCTTAGAATGCGCAATAACAATGATCTTATGTACGAATTATCCTTTTAGATAATCATTAAGACTAATTAGAGTTGATGTAGCTTTAGTCAAAAAAAAAAAAAAAAGGAGAAGGATACAACTATGGCACCAAGTATAAAATAATTTTTCTTAATTATAGATGTTATATTTTGAATAATTGATGGTAAAAAAAATAAAATTATTAAAAAAAAAAAAAAACTTCGTAGTGTGATTGGATAAAAATGTCGATGTCATAGTCTTAAGCAGACTCTTGCAGCCAACCGTCACGAGTCACCACACGAGAGGCATCTTATGGGCCATCATCCTTATCTCTCATGTGAACCAAGGCGTGACACACTCTTGATTTGTCTTTCCTGTGGTTATGGCTTGTATGAACGTTGGACTTTTTTGTTTTCATTTTTGGTCTATTTTTTTTTCATTGCAATGACATATTGATAAAAAAAAATTTAAGACAACAAATATGGACTAAATGACGTGACGGCTAATATGTAAAGTAAAAATTGGTTTTTAAATTAATAAAAGTGGGACCAAAATTGGTTAGCGGTTATGTAGAAGTTTTGTTCTGGGGAGAGTGGAGTGCGTGTATGACGTAATTTCAAACTCAACCTCAAGGATTTGTCCAAGAAATTCAAAAAAAAAAAAAAAAAAAAAACTCTATGTAACCTCATTTTTGGTAAGTGACACAAATACACGTGGAGCCTACGAATTCATGTCGAATTATGTTACTCAAATAACTAAAGTGTCTATTATTAAGTAAATTAGTGAATGAATTATTGAGTAAAACAATCTATTTATTTGCAAATTTTAAATCTCACTTTTGAAACTTAATCCCATAGATTTCATCAAACCGTTATTTGAGGGTTCTAATTGACTATTGTTAGCGGGCTGAGATTCAAATCTCAGACATCAAATCTTGAACCAAATATAAGTTTAGAAGGTGCATTAGACTATTTTTATAAAACTCACTTTGAATTTCACCCAAACCCATATAACAAACACACCCTTTATGTTTACCTAGTGTATAAGTTTCTTGTCTATGGCATGATGTGTAATAAGGTATGTAATAGATAATCTTATCTTCCTTCTGAAAATACTAATTCTTAGTCTAGAATATCCAATCTATTGCTTGGATAGATAAACACCTATCCTGGTTTAAAATCTCTTCGCCAACTATTTAATATGAGCAGCAAGCGAGAGAAAGAAAAAAAATGATAATATCACATAATATAGTATTGATATAATATCACTGAATATTTTCTCGTAATTATGATGGGGAACGCGCGTGCAGTTGCAAAGTAGAGAGCCCCTTCATCATGACCGTCTATTTCGGTTGGCTTTCCATTTTGCGGCTACTAGTGGTGTATTCCTCTTGAGGAATTAACGGGCGGATGATGCTAACGTGGACCCACTAAATTATTTAATCTCGCAATAACTTCTTTTTTAATTTTAACCAACCCTCTCGAATCCTAAAATATCAATATTGCCCTTTAATTCTTTCAAGTAACTAACAAACTCCTTTAACGAATATAACCATCTGCTTCTCTTTTTCACATGGGTAATTTGCATATGCAGAGGCGTTTACGAAGAGTTATAATAAAGGTTAGTTTAGTGCCACATGATACAATTTGATAGCTTCACACAATTGATCAGACGGTGTATATAAATATTGGGCCCACTCAATCGTGCATATTTTTGCTCGTTCTTGTATGGTGATAGTGGCATTGTAGCCGACACACTTTTTTGTAGGCGGTTTGTGGGATGGCGGTGGTGGAATTAATAGAAGCCTTTTTTTCTTTGTTCTTTGTGACCTAACACTTCATCTCCTCAAAACTCCCGCGCCTGCAATGGTGTTGCTACTTTAACAGATAGTGGAACTCAACAACATAACTACCATCGTCATTATATAATTTCTCAGTCTCCACTACGTAAGAACGGAAATGATGGTGAAGAAATCTTGAGTAATCTGTAAAGTAATTGGTGATCAGAGGCAGTTAAAGGGGTTCGGGTTTGGATTTAATGTCCTTACTTGGTACTAGGAATGAAACCTGTAAACCTTTTATTTATAGTAGTAGGAAATTGTATCTCAAAAAAATTGAAACTCTAGATTATGATAAAATCAACCTACCACGAGCCCCTCAAAATTCGGAATAGTATTAAACTAGGACTCTTTACTCTTCGGTGTCTTTATCACAAATTCTTAAATATTTGAAATAGTATCATATTAAGATTGTTGAATAAGACTTGTCTAATGGAAATGTGAGAGAAAGCTAGTACTGGCTAAGTGGAAGTAAGCTGGGTGACCCTTATGTGCTGTTTGGTAAAGGCGCACGAGGGGTTTGGTCAGATGGGTTTAGAAAAAATAGTTTAAATGACTCTCAAAAATCATATGTTTGAATTGAAAATTCAGTCCCGGATTCTTAAACTTGGCTCGTAGTTGAACTGAAGATTAAACTCAGGATTATGAGTTTTGTCAAAACCCTAAGAGGGGGTGAGTTTGGACAGATGGGTAAGGGGTTAAGGATGCAAAAAATAATTGTACTCCTTAATATGAGTATAAATTAAATTGATTAAGAATAAAATAATTATTTATAGGACAAATAATTATTAATAATTATGATATATCTGTGAGTCCTACATGTGTATGTGTTATATGTCAAATATGTATATGGATCGAATTAAATATTAAATCACATCTTTATAAAAAAAAATTTTAATTTAAAAGAATTTGAATAAATCAATCCACACTCTTTGGCCTTTCCCATAATTTATTTAAACACACCTTAGGTACTTTAGGTAAGAAGAGCCGACCAGTGGGGACCTCACTAAGTGGGTGCTGACTGGCTGGGTCCTGCCCCAGTAGGTGCTGACCGGCATAGAGCTACCCGGGTAGGTGCCGACTGGCACGTACTCGCCTTTTGCCTCACGTTTTTTTTTTTTTTTGTTTATTGTTGTTATTTTATTTATTTATTTTTTTGGCGTGGCTTCTCGTCTGTCTGGTCCTGCAATATGGAGTAAATATTCAGTATAGCTGTTATACCACATTAATATTGCATGTGATTTAACTATTTAATGTTAAATAATTAAGTAAATAAGGTGACCTCACTTTTTTATGTAAGGTGATACTATCTTACATATGTGAGTAGTTATTTAAATGAGTGAAACCTCCGTTTTTTATTTTACGAGTTATTATTAGACGATTATATCACGTGATAATGTTAATGTAATGTTTCCATTATAATGAATATTTTCTCTCTAGCATGAGTATGGTAAAGGTTAATTTTGATTGGGCTACCTTCACTTCGGTCCTAGCATCAAGAATTTGATTGCTTGTTGCAGACTGAACTGAAAAATCTTTTGCAGGATTGAGTATAGTGGTTGGAAGTTCGCCATTACTCAACTATTCTCGTGGAAAATACCATTTATATAGTTGGTCTAGTCTCCGGGTTCAGCTTATGCGCTATGTAGGTGTACCCCACTTCCAAAACAAGTTCGATTTGTGTTGACATTTTTTTTAAAATAGATGAGGTAAACCTTTCTTGATTTGAAGATGATCTTCTATAACAAAAATGACTACTTTAGAAGAAAACCCAAATTCGAGAGTTGTCATTGACGATCACTGGTTTGAATCCACTGAAATTATTAGGTTCTAGAATTGGGGTAGGACAAAAAGAATCATAAAAAATAAGGATTAAGTAATAATATTTTTTGTCTCACTTTTTTTTATTTAATATTTAAGATTTATTTACTTTGACACACCATATATAGTTTTATTTCGATTTGTACACTCCTTCCAAGCGTGTGAACAAATTTTATATGTTTTGGAAGTCAGAAATGTGATCCCAAACATTCAATCCGACTCCAAGATGACCTCCCTAGAATTTTTAGGATATAGATTTGGTAATTAAGAGTCAACCTCGGGTCCTATTGTTTTATTTTTTTTCAAAAGAGAGATAGGGATAAAGGAGATCGTTCAGAGAGTCCGATAGGTTCTCATTGATGAAATTATCAGATTCTTGACAACATTCATTATTTTTCTTGAAAATAAATATATTTAAAAAAGCATAGCGATTAACCAACGAACCCCAATATTAACTTTAAATGTTGAATTTCTAACCTCAAAATAATAAATTCATCCGGTACTCCGCTGGCCCACCCCACTGCGCTAGTAATCTGAAACCTGCATATCAAGAAATGACTAAATAACTAACACATGAGCCCTAAAACCCAATGATGATTGTGACTTTGTGAGCTCTAAGGTGCCGCAAATCACGCCATCAACCGCCGAATGAATGAAACGGGGTTCAAACAAGTCTGTGTGGAAGCTGTGTTGGGTCCAGATGTTCCCTAATATACTAGGAGTGTGCACATCTCAAGGATTAAAATTTTGTATCTGGTCACTTAAGAATTTTGATTCATTTAAAAAATGTTTTGACCTGTTTCGAAAATAAAATAAAAATGAATAAAAAAATTTGAGAGTTATTTTTTCAAAACATTAGTCAAAATATACCAAAATATTTTAAAAACTTTACAACATTTTGAAATAATTGTGTAAATGCGACGAAATATTATGAAACAACTCAAAATATCAAATTTTTGATTTTATCTCTAATTTGCTTCGATTTACTTGAAAGTAGAAACGTTTCAACTGTTTCAAAACAAACTTTTAATCTTAGCAGATATGATATATGTGTGCAACTAGGCCGCGTGTGAATAGAAAGAAGTTATGTGAGTTGTAAGTGTTTAAGTGCAATTGATAATCTAGTTAAAAATAAAATTACACGAGTTATACCAAATCTTACCAGCTTCTTTTATTAATAGTAAAAAAAAATTCCTAATTTTAATTATAAAAAATAGTATAGTTACGACACGGAAAATGTAAGCAGAATATATAGAAAAAAAAGGCTTTACAAATACTCTAACTTTAGCCTCATGTATTTTTTGGATTGAGTGAACAAAATCTCAAAGTGTTCACAAAGATGGCGTAACGAAGAACTTGTAACAATTTAATGTCGGGTTAATACCATGATTTTCTCTACTTATATTTCAATCCACTCAAGTTGTCTATTACTTAGTTATGTAATGTGGGACTTGTGAAGCGTATAAATTGATTTGTGTCGTGTATTATAGATTATGTATAGTCAAGTTCATATGGATACACTTATTACTTGAGATTTACCGGTCAATTTGATTATAATTCAAATCAATTAAGAGCAACCTAGTATCTCATAATGTCATTGTAACTTTATGTCGAGTTTGTGGATTATCTTACAAATTGTTGTGATGTGTACATATAAAATTACACTTTTTTCCTTTTCCGGTAAGTAACATATAAAAATACAATTTTCCCATTATTAAACTGCATTTAGACAGTAATCTGGAAACATTGGATTCATTTGAAAGCTTGTACTAACTAGAAAACATAGGAGAGGGAAGCTGGGGCCGGATTTGTTGGCCTACTGCTGGAAGAGATGTTTCCAGTTCATTACAATTATAAGCTTTTTCTACATAAATATAATCTACAGATTCAATATAAATGAAATCGTGGGAGCAGAACTTTGATTTCTTTAGACCACACAAGAATTCGTCCTGAAAATTCCATCGAGGGTCATGGTCTATCGCAAAAATCAAAACTCTAATATGATATGCAAAATTAAGAAACGATATCAAATTAACATGTCTAGTAACAAATCATGTTTTGTTTCCAACATTTATCATATTGTTGGAAACAAAACACTCCAACATAGGTCGATGGATACGATTGCAAAAATAGAATCCAAGCTTATGTGATGCTAGCAAGCTACCTCACATTGTCCCCCAATGCTTATCCTTGGTTGGGTTGCTCCATAACTTCATGCTCATCTTCTCATTTATCACCGCAAATTTGGTTAATTTATTTTTGTTTTTATCATGTTTGTTAGACCTAATTCGGACATCATTCTGACAAAAAAACCAATTCAATAAATCACTGATTCAATTATTTGGGTGAATCGGACGAACAGGCGACACCCTATAAAAAATAATTCCCAAACCTATTAAATTATGTCATAAGTTATAAAGTTTTTATAAATAACATTTTATTTTCAGGGCATCAAATAAACACACGTACATAAATTCCAACAATATGATAAATGTTTGTGAGATAATTCAGAAATTTGAACTTTAAACCACCAATTTTAATCCTTTCACCAAGTTAAAATGTTGTCCTATTGGGTCAATGCACCATTAGTTCATCTAATCTTGTCATTCTGGTCTTAGCAGGTTTGTTGTTAGAAAGATCTAAATGTTAACCCCTACTAATCTAGGGATGCCAGACATAATCAGGTTTAATAACAATAATTTTTGTGAAAGTATTCACTACTATTTATAGGGTCAGTGATTTTTTTTTAAACCCAAATTTTGGTAGAGAATTATGTGTAATAAAATAAACATAGTCTAGTCCACTTGTTCATCCTTAATTTCTTAAACCAAAAGTCTAGGATGCCAGAGAACAGGATTAGCCTCTTATGCTCGTTTGTGGGTACTCTATTTGAGTCTCCCCCCTTCGGCCCGTTCTTTGTGTATTTTCTCGTGTGTTCATAGAGTAATTGGATTATAGTAGTGTCCTTTTGTGGGCCTTTCTTCTTTTGATTGCATGTTGATACACCCATGTACATTGAAAAAAAAAAGAAAAGTAAATATCATAGTTGATCAATGAAAAGAGTAAATATTATAGTTGTTCCTTGAACTCTGTCTTCGATTTTAATTTGCTTATTGAACTTTTAATTTTTTTTTTAATATTTTTTTTTTGGGGAGGGGGAGGGGGATTTGAACCCTTAATTTTAAGAAGACAAAACCTTTATAAGACAGTACTATTAGACTAAAGGCCCATTAGTATTTAACTTTCAATTAGGTTGATCATCTCTTTCTATTTTATCTACTTATTTTCCCAAAGAAAATAGGAAAAATTGTAGCCTTCACGCCACACAAGTACACATAATTGAGATAGATTTGCAGGGCCACTTTCAATTGTTCCGATTTACTTTTTCAACTATCAATTTTATTTCAATGAAATCCTTTTGTCTATTTTCACCATTAGATCAACGGTGAAGTAAATCAGATTGGGCTAGTCTTCGGTTGATTTAATAATAAAAATAGATAAAAGGACTTAATTGAGACAAAATTAATCATTGAGACCAAATTAAAATTGGAGATGAAGTTCAAAAACCAATTACTATATTTACCCCCCAAAAAAGAAAGAAAAAGGATGTATATAGGAAATGATGTCTGATTATCCAAAGATGACAGACGCAGAGTGAACTGGACTGGGCTCGGTCCCATGAAGGCCCAACTTATAGCAGTGGAAAAAGGGCAGGAAACAGATTTCATTCAACCCAGTGAAAAAAAAGGGCAGGAAAAGAGCGATTAAGTTCAGGCCACGTGCTTGGGTCAGATTTTTCTCGATGTCTATCTCTATTATCGCTTTCTCTTTACTATCTTTTCTCTTAATTTCTTAATTAGTTGATGTGCGCGTGTGTTGTATGCTGATAATTTTAAATTATAATTATAATTTTTTTGTTTTTTCCAAATCAAACTATATGATCACCAATGAAATTCGCTATTAAAGTTTTCCCCACTGATCACAAATGTATCAATAATTATGTCAAGTAATTTTTTTTTATGTAAATTAAAAAAAAAAAAATCTTCTAATAAATAGATTTGAATACACAAAAGCTGAATAAGAAAAAATATACAAAGTCAAACTCAATGGTGCTTAAAATAACATGCTGCTCTTTCAAATTAAGTAATTCCTAAGATATATGTTGAAAAATTTCGTAAGAAGAACTATAATAATTTCTGATTCTGAATTCACATGTCAATTCTAACTTGGTCAATTCAGGTACAAAATTGAATAAATAGAACTACTCAACGTATGACATATTAGCAATATTTTTGTTCCGTCTATGAAAATATATTGTTAGGAGTTTTCTTCTTTGTTTTTACTTTTTTTTAGGAACATAACTATTTCAAGCATTTAAATATACCCGAGAATTACCTTGTAATACCATAGATAACTAATCTTTTGTAAAACTTGTATTTTCATTTTAGTCACCTCATGGGATTAGAGAGATGTCACATGGGAAGCCTTACAACATACACATACAATTAATTAAATATCACCCACAATATACAAATGATGATTTCAATTTTTTAGCTGAAATTTGAAAACACAAAGTGCTCATACTCATGAAGAACATAGACTATGATGGTTAGCCAATTAAAAGATATAATATGACACCGAGGGAAAGCTTGTGATAATTTGGAATAACGGTGGTGTCATAACATACATATTGCATTAGTACAAAATGATAAAGATGACAAAGCAAAAGGAATTAGAAATATTTGGTTTGGTTTGTGGCTGCAAATGGAGAGGGAAAACCTTTGGCTCGGGCTCCATCGTGGTGATGTGCTAGTTGAAACCTGCAAAAAATATCCAGGTATGGTTTATGAAAATTGGTTTATAAGTTTGGCAAACCAATCAACTTCTCACCGTTCCATGTTTTGGAGTTATGGAACTCCAAGAATTCTATAAGTTACGTCTCTTTAATTGACAATAACTTGTGAAAGAGATTTCTGAACTAGTAAAAAATCACAACAAAATGATACTATTTGATTGTTAGAATGTTTTAAAGATATTAGTGTCAATCAAAAAATTTGCATAACTATTTAGATAGATAGATAGATGGATAATATAATATTGAAGGGAGGTTAAATGATGCAATAGGACATGATTGACAATAAAAAATTAATTAAGGTTATAAGTAGTGTAGATATATATGTTTGTGAATGTAATTAATTTTAAAAGATCATGAAATATGACATGTTTATGTATTTAATTTAAGAAGTTAAAAGGGTATGAGGGACATAATGGACTTTATTATATTAATTGAGGGTAAAAGATGAAATCAAAAGTTTTTCATTGTTAGTCTCTTTTATAAATAGTATAGATATAGATTAATCTATGAGTTAATTGTACTTGAGGACCCTAAAATATAAAGTTTGTTTCATTTTGGTCTATAATATTTTAATTGCATTATTTTAGTCTTTAAAATATTGAATAAGTTTCTATGTGGTCTCTCAAGTAGATAACATATAAATTGCTAATGATTTTTTAGCATAAACTTATCATGTGATACTTAAATATGGAAAAAAAAATGAATAGCTCTTGGACCAAAATGTGTAATATGAGCAGTTTATGACCAAAATTTGGATAGCTCATAATCAAAACTATGTACATTGTGTAGCCCTTTGACCAAAATTTGGGTAGAAATTTGGTCAAGAGTTATCTAAATTACTTTTTTGCATGTATTTAGGTATTATATGACAAGTTTATAATAAAAAATTATTAGCAATTTGGACACTATTTACTTGAGAGACCATATAAACATATTAGTTATTGTCTGTGGCTGAAGGCACAGAGTAATAAAAAATGGTAAATAATAAACATATTTGTATTCACATCCAAAATTAAATCACAAACATCAAGGAGAGATAAATAAATTTAAGTATCGGTTGTAGTGGGGGTGAGATATGGTGGGCGGTAGTAGTGGTGGTAGGAGACGGTGATGGTTGTGGTGGATGGTAATGACCGTGGTGGCGGTGACGATGGTGGTGGTGATGGCAGTAGCGACGGTGACGCTGGCGGCGACGACGACAGTGGTGGTGGTACAGGTAGTGGTGGTGGTAGGACGACTTTAAACACTATTTTTTTAAAGTATTTATGATAAATAATTTTTAAAAATACTTTTAAAAAATCACTACAAACACACCCTTAGGACTTATTTTTCCTATTAAATTTTGTGTGTTAATATTAGCCATTAGATTAACTTTAAAGTAAAATTTAAAATGATTTAAACTGCGAAAAATAAAAATAATTTTATTTATCTTTTAAAATTTAAATTGTAAGTTACTTTATTATATAGATATTCAATATTTTAGAGACCAAAATAATATAATTAAAATATTAGAATATAAAATGAGATAAATCTCATACTTTAAGGACCTCTAATAAAATTAACCCGTTCTCTATTTATTCTTTATATCCTTCGTCTCTCGTCATCCTATTATCTCTTTAACCTTTCTCTTTTTAAAATTCCTATCTCTTCTACTTACCTTCTAATTCAAGTCATGTCGTTCAAGCCTGAGTATCTTCTAATTATGAATCACGAGCTTCGAATTAATCAAGCAGTCATAAATAAACTAAACACTCTCATTGTCACTTTATGGAGGTGTGGGAAAAGGGTATCCCAACTTGTCTTGCATTCAAAAATACCTGTATATGATGACATTCATAGGTCGTAAAGGTAGTTTAATTTTATCAGGTTCTTTCCATCGAAGAATTTACAACTAATCTGATAACCAACACCTTGTAGTGGATAGATTGACCATTTTCCAATTTCCAGATTTTGACTCAAAAATTATTCTCATAATTATAAATATAATATTATTAAAAAACTATTGTGACATTGGTCCACTTCAAGTCTCCTAGTGGACACGTGCAAACATTTCTCCCACTTTGCACATCTTAATACTTTATTGGTAATTGGAACTTGACACTGAATATGATCAAACAAATAAGAGTAATCTTAGATTGATCAAATTTTTGGATCAAATTTAGAGTCTAAATGATATCATAGTTGATTATTTGAAGTTTTTATTGGGACCCAAATGACATAACACCAATCAAAGAAGTCTAAGTCAACTGTCATGTCATTTGAGCTCTAAATTTGATCCCAAAATTTAGTCACTCGCATTACTGAACAAATAATTTACTCAAGTTTTATTAAGGTACAAGACACAAAGGTTATGCTCTTAGAATAAACACTTTCTTCCATGTATTAATATGCATCACTTTCTTAAATATTTTGTGGTATCACACTTTATGAATAACTTCCTAGTAATCATTTTGAGTCCAATAGTCGCTATGGACCTACAGTTCCAACGGATTACAAATTAATCCCAACGTATGTCAACATACTTTATGTGCATAAATAATTATCATATTCGTTCACTGAAAATAATTAAAATTATTCATAAAATAATCAGAGAATAACAAAACAAACTTAAATACAGGGTGAGCCAATTAGTCCTATATGATCCACATGACTTTATACAATTTAGCCGACAAACCTTTAGTCATGAGATCTGCTAACATTAGTTCAGTGCTAATATGCTGAATAATTACCTCATGCTTATTAATTTGATATCTGACAACCAAATAATTAATGCCGATATATTTACTTCGTCTTCCACTTTTTTTATTTTTAAAGAAGAAAACTACAGTCGAATTATGATAATAAATCTTTAAGGGCTAGACAATAAATTTGACCACTTTCAGCCCCATTACAAAATTTCTCACCCACAATGCCAATGATATAGTTTCATAACAAGCAGTGAATTCTGCCTCCATAAGAGATGAAGTAACTGTGGTCTCCTTAATGCTTCTCGAAGATACAACTCATTCATTCTAAATCTTTTCAAAACCTTTCTAATGTAAGCTTTTTGAGGCAATTCTAATGTTCTTTTAGATTTGTCTTTGTGAATCTCTATGCTAGTGACATAAGAGACTTCATTCACATCCTTCATTTTAAAGTTTTGGATAAAAAATTTATTAGTCTCATGTTGCAAACCCAAGTAATTACTTACAAGTACAATATCATCCACATATAGGATTAAAAATATATATTTGCTCCCATTAACTTTAAGGTATATACATTGATCAACAATATTTTTTGTAAAACCATATGAAACAATCACAATGTGAAACTTCAAGTAACATTGACGACAGACTTGTTTTAGTCCATATATAGATTTTTTTGACTTGCAAACCAACTAACTTTTCTTATCATTAAATTCTTTAGCCTGTCTTATGTATACCTTTTCTTCAAGATCCCCATTTAGGAATGTCATTTTCATATCCATTTGATGTTTCTGTAAAGCAAAATGAGCCACAAAGGTCACAATTATCCTAAATGAATCCTTCTTAGATACTAGAGAGAAGGTTTCATGATAATTGATGCATTCTTTTTAAGTGAAACCTTTGACTACAAGTCTGACTTTATATCGTTCTATGTTACCAGACTCTTTCTTTTTGGTCTTGTAGACCCATTTATAGCCAGTGACTGAGTGTCCTTTTGGTAACTCAATGAGATCCCAAACTTGCTTTTGAACCATAGATTTCATCTCTTCTTTTATGGCATCATACCAAAGTGTGGAGTCGTCTCCACTCATAGCATCTAAAAACGAACTTGGATCATTCTTAGGTCCAATATAAAAGTTAGACTCTTGCAAGTATACGACATAATCGCTAAAAATTGATGGCCTTCTTGTTCTTGACAATCTTCTTAATTTTACAGTCTTATCAACCGTTTGTGAGTTTTGTGCTGTAGGCTCTAAGTGGACTTCCTCTTTTAGTGGTGGTTCCTGAGTTGCTTGTTCATCAAGAAAATTATTGTCAATACCTTGACGAGCAACCACATTATCTATATCCACGAGTGTAGTATCCAAATCCCGTAATTCTTCCCATTCAACATTACAAGGATAACTCTCACTGTTGTAAGTATTCTCAATGAATTTAGCATTTCCAGCTTTGACAATTCTAGGTGTATTTGAGGGGACAGTAAAATTTATACCCATTGAAGTTTATTAGATAACTTATGAAGTATCCATTTACTGTCCTTGAGTCTAGCTTCTTTAATTAAGGATTATAGACCTTCACTTCAACTGGACAACCCCATATGTGTAAATGTCTTAAACTTGATTTCCACACATGTCAATTTTAAAAGGTGTTTTAGGAACAACCTTAGATGGAACCATGTTTAAGATATACATACAGCTTTCACGACTTCACTCCACAAGTATAAAGGGATATTAGAATTACTGATCATGCGGCTCACTATGTCTATAACTGTACGGTTCTTCTTTTTGGCTACATTATTTTGTTGAGGTGTGCTAGGCATTATATATTGTGCAATAATGCTTTCTTCTGTGAGGAAAATAACAAATGGACTTGTCATTTGTTCTTTTTTTTGTAGACCTCCCATAATATTCCCCACTCCTATCTGACCTTAAAATTTTTATTTTTCTCTCCTTTTGTTTTTCTAACTCTGTCTTATAGGCCTTGAAGGCATCTAGTGCTCTTGCCTTATCATAAAGAAGGTAGAGATACATGTATCCAGTATAATCATCAATAAATAAAATGAAATATCTCTGACCTTTCAGACAAGGTGTAGGAAATGGTTCACATATGTTAGTATGTATAATCTCAAGAATTCTAGAACTCCTTTTGGCTTCTTTAGTGGTCTTGTTAGTCTACTTTCTCTTAATGCAGTGCATACAAATGCCATAGTTAGTAAAATCAATAGTATGCAAGACTCCCTCATTTACTAACCTTTTAATTCTTTCATTGAAGATATGTCTCAATCTCCTTTGCCATAACTTAGAGGAATTCTCTTGACTAATGTCACGCTTAATGCCAATATCATCAACATGCAAATACCAGTACCAATAAAGGTACTACTATTGAATAAACAAAAACTAGAGTTTTAAAAAATAAATTTAAATCCCAAAGGCATGAGTCTTGAAATAGAAACATAATTTCTAGAAAACGATGGAATATAAATTTTTTTTTGAAGATCTAAATAAAAACCAGATTTCAAAATGAGTGTAAAGGTTCTCACAACTTCCACATGTGAATGCATCCGATTTCATGAATAGATGCTTTGTTTACTTCCCCTCAGTTTTCGTGGGCTTAGAAAACCTTGCATGATATTGTCACTATGAATTGTAGTACTAGAATCAATCCACAGTGTATTATTAGGAGCATTAATAGAATGAGATTAATAACACACAAAAGAGAAAATAGAATACTTTTCTTTTCAAGCTTTTCTTGTATTTAGTGCGGTCCTTCTTTACGTGTCCTCTTTTCTTATAGAAGAAGCATTCATCCTTATTGCCATATCGCTTTATTGGCATTTTCTCATTCTTCCTTCATTTTAGTAACACCTTTACCCTTCTTAGTATTTCCCTTAACATGAGTTGCTAGATGTGCACTCTACAGTTTCTCATGTTTCAATCTCTCTTCCTCTTGAGCACACATGGTCAATAGTTCATTCATTGACCATTTCTCTTTGTGTGTTATAAGATATTTTAAATGGTCCATACTCCGTAGAAGGAGAATTGAGAATGAAATGAACCAAGAACGACTTTAAAAGCTTTATCTCCAATAACTTAAGTTAAGCAACAATGTCCCTCATCTCCATGATGTGCTTATGCACACCTTTAGAGCAGTTGTGCTTCACGCCCGAAAGTTTTTTCATTTGGGTGCTGGCTAGTGCTTTATCAGAACTTGCAAACTACTCCTCAATAGCTTTCATGAAGTCTTTTATCTTATTGCACTTAGGAATTGACCTCCGAATGCTTATATTGATGTGAGACTCGATGAGCAATAGACTCAAGTGATTATATCGCTCCCATCGTTCATACAGAACTTTCTTATTTTGCGTGCTTGATTCTGTGGGAATGGCTGATTCGTCCACGTGAAACCCCAAGTTAATGTCCATGCACCCAAATGTTAAGAAGAGACTTTGTCTTTCTAGTCCAAAAAATTATCACCACACAAGATGAATCATTGTAATTAGAAGCAACTACAAAACCAAGAAACACATACATTATTGCTATGCAATATTAACTTTAATCTAAATCAACCAATGTTGAATTCAGTAACAAAATTTAAACCTTCCTATGAGCAGAGGTCGGTACATGCGTTAAATTTGATATTACTTATATAATAAGACTAGCAAATTCTAGAATACTATGAAGAAAAGAACTCATACATGTGGGCATAGGGCATCCAATCGTCATTGTACATAATTCATTATTTCATTGTACCCAATACCCTATGGGGCCAAGCAATTACTATTAATAACTTAATTGTAATAAGAAAATACCAAATATTATTTATTTTATGTGATCAAAATATATTAATCACTAATCAAAATGACTTAAGGTACTGTGGCTACTCACAAGTCAATATTATATTTTTTATGGCATAATTCATAAACAAATTCTTAAATTTATGTCAAATAATTTTTCAAGACTACATACGTAGTACAAGAAAAATTGATTTTTGAGTCGGTAGTTTGCTGACACAAATAGCCTGCCAGTCGACACAAAAAATATTTGCGTTGACAATCATGCTACTTGTTGACTAAAAAAAGTATTAACATCAAAAAATAGCTGACGCAAAAAATTTGAGGCCAAAGTCTGTTTGGCGTTAGTTTTTTTGTGTCGATAACTATTGCTAAGGCACAAAAAAACATTTTTGCATCAGTAAATTGCCGATGCAAATAATGTATTTTTGTGTCAGTAAGTTGCCGACGCAAATAGTCATTTTTTTGCATCGGCAATTTGTCGACGGAAATAGTCTTTTGTATAAATTTGCCATTTTAAATATTCATCTTTTCCTTCGGTGACTTGCTGACTCAAATACTCCCTTAAATATTTTTTAATGTATTTGTTGGGCATAATCCTGTGCATTCATAATTATACACATTTTCTATGGACTTTAACTGCCAAACAAATCAAAAAAAAAAAATTATAAATTATAAATTTAGATTATTCAAAATTTACATATCTACTATAGAAGTCAACAACCACGCACTAAGGATTATAAACCAAAAAAAAATACTTTACTTGAAGCTTTGTATGGATCATACATATCTACTGTCCAGAGTTCCTCATCTTCTTTTGCTTCACTTGGAGCTTTGCATTTTCATTGAATGCATTCTGATATTTTTCTTCCAATACTCAAATGTGTTATGTCAATTTCTTTACCTTAGAATTTCGAAATAGAATGTGCAAAAAAAAAAATTGCAATTAAGCATCAAACTTGTTGCCTAATAGTTGCACACACGACCACATACAAAAAAGTGTGTGAACGTGCGCATGCGCGTACACACACACATAGAGCTCATAATATTGCCAAGTCAAGATTAGTTTTTAAGGAAGCTAGCTCTTTAGCCAATTTCTATGTTCAAGACTACAACTATGTATTGATGTATTAATAGTAAAACAAAACTTTTCAGAGAAAAAACTACAGTGAGCTTCAAATTCGCAAAACTTCTCGATAATGCTGAATCCAGGTAAACGCTCGAAGAGATAGATATAGCTTTCACAAATCCTATAATGACTTGAAATGCTCCATAAAACCCTAGAAATTGATTTTCAAAGCTAGAAATTCTAATTACATAGATGAAATAATCAGAATTTATCCCTAGATTGAAGCTAGAACATGACAGAATTAAAATTTATACCTTAGAATCTAGCAAGAAATTCTGATCTCAACGAATTAAAATCTATTTTTGAAACTCTAGGTGTCAAGAGAACTGCAGAGTTTAGTGTTTCAAATCTAGAAATTGAACGATTTGAAAAGGAAACACTAGAAACGATTTTAAAATCATAGGAATCTGAAACCCCAAGAATTGACAAGGTGAGGGATTGAGAGAGAGCATGAAGCACAAGATTGGGAGAGAGGGAGAGGGGGAGAAAGAGGCAATTGATCTGCAAGGATGCCAAGGAACAACGTCCAATTACAGCATGTTATATTTTTTATTAGCTGATACTACGACGTTTTGTTTATATAATAACAAATCAACGCCGTTTTATCTAAGACTATTTGCTTCAGCCTACATACCGATGCAAAAAACTGGGTTTTTGCATAAGCTTTCGTTGCATAAGCAAAAAAATTGGATCTTTTGCATCGGCTTCCATTGCCAACTCAAAAATGCCTTTTTTTGCAGTGCCAAAATGTTGACACAAAAAAAAATAAATGTGAAGCAAAAGGACTTTTTTTTTTCTTCTGGTAGTGATGCTTCTCTCACATCTGACATGCATATATCATAAGCAAACATGATCTAAAGGCATGCTAATATTCCTGAATAAATATCAGAAGCAAATAGTCTTGAAAGTCACCAAATAAAGTTTCTTGCATAGCAAATGAAAATAAAGTAATCATACTGTTCATAAAAACATGCATATGATACCAGGAAAAATAACAGAACTTCATCCATATATTTTAGTCTTGAAAACCAGTGACAAAAACAAAGCCAAAATAAGGCTCAAGTCTGATCTAAAATTGGACTCGTCAGACATAATTGTCATAAAAAGTGGATTAGAGGATCTACCACCAAATTTCTCATTTGTTTTTCCTAAGGCCACATTGTTGAAGAACTATTGAAAAGCCTTAAGAAATGTTTCAACAAATGTCTTTTTTTCTTGGGTAAGTAAGTGAATTTCTTAGATAAAATTGATCTTGATGTACATGAGGAGGGGGTTCCCTTAAAATCCCCCCCCCCCTTTTTTTTTTCTTTTTTCCAGCACTAATTTCTATTGATTCACTCAATGTTTTAAATGGACATAGCGTGGAATAGCTAACTATAAGGTTGAGTTTTGAAAAAGAAATTAAGGATTAATTCAATTGAGTTTTAACACAACTAAAACTAATATTTATTCTGAAATCTGTGTTAAGTATTAGGGCGAATTGCACTTAATATCTCGAACAATTTAAATTATTTTACTTTACACTCATAAATATTAAATTTTCTCTATTTTATCTTCAACGTTTTAAAAATGTGCAATGTGACCTTTCTATTATATTTTGTTGCTCTGTCGTCAAGGATTAATAGTACTTTTCGTCCCTAAAATATGTATTTCTTGTTAATTTAGTTCTCAATGTGTCAATTTTATTAATTTGGTCTCTAAAATATTCAATTTGTGTTATTTTGGTCCCTAAATAGACGAACCGTTAAATTTTTTGACGGAAGTGGTCAGGTGTCATTGTTTTAGATGGTATCACGTACTTAACCTGTAATCATTCTGTTAAAAACTTAAAGTCTGTTTATGTGGAGATTAAAATGACAAGAATTGAATATTTTTTGGACCAAAGTACTATTACTCCTTTCGTCAATTTCAATGGGCAATTTTAAATGGAATAAGTAAAGAAAGTTAACGGACTTTTGATATATTGATAATGTAATAAGAAAAATTCAATATTTGAAAGTACAAAATTAAAATTTTTAAAATTTTGGTGAAGTATGATTTTTGCACGATCAAACGAATTCGACAGAGTGATGTTGATCTGATAGCAATTTCATGCCCTTTTCTTATTTTCAGTCTATTTCCTCAAATATTTTAGCCATTAAATTCCGGTGGTCAGCCCTACCTCTTCATGTATAAAAACGATTACAAACTCAAACGTGACGCACATACTCAAATGGTTCTCATTCCCTTCTTCCTGACCCTTTCCATATATTCAGATGTCTA
The DNA here is from genome assembly GCA_963454935.2 of Ilex paraguariensis. NCBI lineage: Eukaryota > Viridiplantae > Streptophyta > Magnoliopsida > Aquifoliales > Aquifoliaceae > Ilex > Ilex paraguariensis. The sequence continues at coordinate 180,182 of CAUOFW020000392.1, forward strand.
ATATTTCAATGCATCTTGTGAAAAACTTTTGCAAAAATAGAGAATACATTTTTTTAATGAGATAACACCTAGATAAACATTTATTGCATTATTAGATTAAGATATTTTCCATTACATTTTGCTTATTTTTAATAACTAGTAGATCATGTATCATAGTTTCAAGTGGGACCCGACTACAATTAGTAAGTAACAGGCATACATAATGAGTGATGTGTAATAAAAAGATCTGAATGCGACATCCAGCAAAGTGATACATCGCAAGTTTTAGTTTGGGATTCAATCTTAGGCTACTTACCATCTACTTCCTCCACAAATTTTTTTTTTTTTCACGAAAAATTTCTTATTCGTGAATATAAACTTATGAACATTTTACCCATTGACTTGATCAGGTGTTTTTGTGAGTGTGTACTCATCTAGGTAGGTCCAGTCAAATCATTTGTTTGAAAGTTTCTTTCATGCTTACGAAGTACAATTTTTACCACTAAAGCATGTTGATATCTAACACTATTTAATCATTTAGAGGAGATGACTCTGACACTTGATATATTTGTGAGTGAAAGAGATATTTAAACTAAGAGTAGAGTCTAGTATATATAATTAAATAATAATATATAATGACCTGAATATTCAGTTTGTCTAGAAAAAATAAAAAAGTAATAGTAAAAGTAAAAAAGAGAAAAAAAAAGGAAACTCTAATAAACTAGACTATAACTCTAACATTCTCCCTCAAGCAAGGCACAAAAATATTAACTAAGTCAAGCCTGACAACCGAGTCCTGAACAATGGATAGAGTGATAGGTTTGGTGAAAATATCTGAGATGAGATTCAGCATTCAATGTTGTCCATACTTATGTTTAGTATGCGCAGGGATAAATGACTATTATGATAATAAATTTGTATATAAATGAATATTGTATCCCTTAACTAATTTATATATATAGGATATATATGATATATGAGGGTATAAACGTTATTTGACTGTTAAATTCATTAACTCCCATATACCCCCCCCCCCCCCCACCCAGCCATGACCAAATCGGGTTTCAAACTTTACACTAAATGTATAGTTGTCAAATATGAGTTGAAGGAGATTTATTCCCTAACCAATGTTCCAAAATTTTCCCAAACTCACGTACCAAACTGACCCTTAGATTCTTGGGGAACATACCATGTGTCTAAATGATAACGCCACTGCCGTAGCCTGCCTTGCTGTGACTGGTACCCGGAAATAGACACAGGATGTCCCTTCCTACTACACTTGATTGCATGATGATGAGATGAAGTGTAGACCGTAATAACATGCTCGGTTGATTATTCAAACTTAAACATGTGTTCGAAAGATAACCGTCCATATACATTGATAAGGATATATGTGAGTAGATGTTGATGTTTTAAGTCTTCGTTGCTACGAATTTCACAAACCATTGAAAATGTGGCCATGTTCCTCTCCTAGATGTCCTATATAATCCCATCTTTGGGGTTCATAATCCCATAGCCCAACAATGAATCAACAAAAAGAAAATGAATGGTCTACTGATCTCTGTGACTGCTTGTCGGACTGCCATAGCTATAAGTTAAAATCTTATTTTATGGGGGTTAGATTTCAGTATCCAAATCGTATTTTTTTTTCATGAAATCACGAGATGATATATGAAAATTTTTACCGCTTATTTCATTATTTCAATGATCAATGATTATAAATAATTCCCCAAGATCTATCGATATGATCAAGGCTCTCTCGGATACTTATTGCACTGTTTGGCATGCTCATTGAAACTAGATTACAGCTTCAGTTCTTCATTTTTCATTTTCACTGATTTTGGTTTTGCAGGCTGCTTGACATTCTGGTGTCCCTGCGTTACTTTTGGGAGGATTGCTGATATTGTGAACAAAGGTTCCCCTTGTGAGTATAATTTTCATCTTGATGAAAAAATATTTATGGCAACCAATAATATGTAGACAAATAAGAATTTAGATTCTATATAAACCAATAACTACCTAGTCTATTTAAACAGATTATTATTTACTCATCTCCTATGCAGACCAATAATTATTCAAGTAAGATTCACTTTGTCCATTTAGAGTTTTATAATACAACGGTGATACCATGTCATCATATATTCTCTCCATCTTGGTGGTAGTTATGTCGGGACCTTAGGTGAAAAACAAAATCCTTCATATATTGGATGGTAGAAAGTGTGTATACAAAAATCGGAACAAAGTATTCTACGAAGTTGGATTCATACACAAAATTGAAGCAAACTATTCTCAATTTTTGAGCTTAAGTTTTTGAATTTGTTTCGATCCCAATTACGTATGAGCCCTGATTCAAACAGTGGCACGCTCCTCGCTAGTAAGTGATCCAACCCAAGTTAAGCTCATATACAAAGATTGATACAAACTATTTCAAGTTAGAAGTTAGAACTGAAGTTTTTGGGTTCAATTTAATAATTCTAATCATACATGAGCTCAGATTGTAGTAGTAGTGTGTTTGTGGCAGCTTGTTGCTCAAGCGCAATAGTTTGCACGATCGTTGGTATACACCTTGGTTGTTCATGGCTCTACACTTGCGGTTATCGTTCTCAGCTGTGGAACCAGTATGGCTTAAAGAAGACTCCCTGCAATGACTGCTTAGTTCACTGGTGTTGCGGACCATGTGCCTTGTGTCAAGAGTACCGTGAGCTTCAAAACCGTGGCTTCGACATGTCCATAGGTCAGAGTTAGAGTCTCTCTATCTCTGTTTCAATCACATACAACTTAAGTATGTAAATGAATCTGTGTTATAACCAAATCAAATCACAAGTTTTCGTTAGAGATGGGTACCTAATGGTACGTGGTCTTGAATTCTATGCAGGATGGAGAGCAAATGCTGCAAGACAAACTGGAGGAGTGGCTATGGCTCCGGTCGTCGAAAAGGGCATGGCACGTTAGAGGGAAATATCTACATATCACTTCGCAAAATTAACTTGATAAATTTCCGTATCGTACATGATTTGATATCAAAATTGTACTCATGTTTATCTTGCATCTAATGTACTTGAATTATACTGAATAAAGCTTTTAGTTTGTTGCACAATGCTATTGACAAATATGTACCTTCTATTGTGTATGGCTCATATTGAAAGCATGTGCATTGGAATTTTCATATAGAATAAAAATATGATACTGACTTTGACAAAAATTAGAAATAAACACAGTTAATTATAAATCATTTGAGGTTAAGTTGTGTTGTGTTTCAGAACGTTTATTTTGATTTTTTGAGATTAAATCGCGACTCAAAACAGTTTGAACTCTAATCCCAAAATGTTAGGTTGTATCAAACATATTAGGATAGGATTGGTTCCAAACAACATCATCTTCCTGTTTATGCCGATTGAGTGTTGGCATCACCTCTATTTTGAATCAACTTTTGACATGCTAGCAAAAAGACCTCTTCGGCACCCTAGTCTTACCCTTTCATCTACATAATATTTGAGTCAATGTGCACACCATTGATACTGCTCACTATGTTTTTATCAGTTAACATTGTACAAAAAAAATATAGCATTATTGATCCTTAATATAGTCATTGTTTTTTTTTCTTTTTGGGTAGAACTTCTTTCAACTTCTGTAAGTGGTAATTGAAACATTTCTTTTCTGTTTGATCAGGAAAAATAGAATAATGCTTCCTGAATCTGGTTAGATAGCCTATTCAAAAAAGAAAGAAAGAAAGATTAATCTAATTTCTTGACCTAATTCATTATGTAGTTTTTTGATCAGCATAGCACATGGTATATGGGGTACTGTGGTTAGGAGGAAGAGCTAAGTGATGAGTTAACTCCATTGATTTTTGGGTTTTTATGGATTAACTAATTAGTCAAACAGTTAATTTTTCAGCATCAATTTGTAATTAAACATAAATTGGGTATATTGTATAAAACTGTTGTATAAGATTAGCTATTTTAGGCACTAGCTCTAACGTAGAAATTACACATGCTTTTACTTTTTTTGACAAAATTGTTTTCTGCTTAAAAAAGCTTGCTTAAGAAAAGTGTTACCAAATGATACCTAATTTCTTTTATCTGTCCCCTGCCTAAGCACGCCGTATTATTGCTCTTTATTTTTTTAAACTAATCCCAGTACAAAACTAACACTAAACTAGTAGATATCAACAGATCTAACAAAACTGATAAAAATTGTGGGTGGCTCATGTTTACTAGGCTCAAAAAGTCAACTTGTCATCTTTTGTTTTTTTTATTATTTATTATAAAGCAATCAATTATCATATTAGGTGGAAGGTGGTCTGAAAAGTATTCCCTTTCACTTTCATTTTTTTCTTAGAATTTTTAATTATTTAGTTACTACGCATGTTATTAACCAATTATATTCTAGCACTTGTCCTGTAGAACTATCCCTCTGTCCCACTAACTAATTACCATTCAATTAATTTTTTTAAAAAAAATTCACCCACTAATTTGAATTTTACCAAAAAAAAAAAAAGGTTTTACTACCCTAAATTTTCATAATTCTTCTATCACCCTAATTTGTCTTTGATGGTGGCCGGATTTGCTAACCCAAGTTCAATAGCTTACCATGATGGCCCAGAAAGAGCACATGACTTATATAATGGATGGCAAATGATAGAACGATAAAGACAAAATCAGAGCACAGCGTAAGTGGTTCACCTTAACTGAAATACTAAAGCTACGTCAACTGTAAAGAAGTCTCTTGCTCCTCAAGTTAGTATATTACTTGATTTTCAGTAACTACAAGGGTATAACTGGCTTGGGGGCCTTTACAAGAACTATGTGCAAAATAGGCTAGATTGTATTGATGTCTTAAGAGTGCCAATGTAGGAGATCATCCCTTCCTGTAGCGTAATAGTGTCTTATTTATATAGGTGATTGTTTTGGACTTTCTTGAGGCTCTTTCTTCCTTCTTATTGATTCTGTGGGCCCCCCACCTTTGTCCTATAGTGACCTCTGGCACACGACGCCACTATTCCCATGATCTCTGGACGGCTATGTGCACAAACACTCTCTATGCCAGGGAGTGCGTGTTGGTTATGGGTGTCAGAAGTGGTCCTCTTGTCCTTAAAACACGTGGTGCGACAAGGGTATTTTTGGACGAGCGTTGGGCTGAGCTCCCCTACCCGAGCTGACATATGGCTGAGTTGGACTGGGTCTGGGCTGGAGTTCAGATTCTCTGGTACCGTTGGGCCTTTCCCTTTAGGCTTTGCAAATTCTGCTCTTGGGGTGGGCAAACTGTGGGCCCTCCATTTGAACCATTACGCAATCAATGGTTTCTTGGGCTCATTGGGCTATTTGATTGCAAGGGTCCATACTCAAAATTCTGTCATTATCAGTTGCCCCCTAGTCCCAGGTTATGAGGGTGACGTCAACTCTAACCTGGGGTTAAAAATGTCTTTTTTGGATCTAGCACGGTTTCCTTAAGTGGCGGTTACACCTGATCGCTGGCTTTGTCCTGCGTTGTGCTTTAGTTAACCTACATTGGCTATAACGAGACGGTTATGTAAACGTGTCATGCATAGAAAAACCTGCTAGTACGGCTCATTTTGCACGTTCTTTCATGAATTAAATGCTATGTATAAAAAGGAAAAAGTCCCCTCGTCTTTCCCATTTGGCTTTTTTGAATTCACATCCTTTCATGCCTTCTTCCTTCGGTTGGCTTTGAGGCGTCTTGTCCCCAGCTCTTCGGTGATCTAAGGGTTTATGTATTTTCGATCCCATTGTGCTTCTAGCATTTGAATTTGGTACATCTCTTTCCCTTCTTTTTGCTCTATCTGGATTCCTTCAACCTTCTCTGGTGGGGCTTTAGGTTCCGTTTTCTGGTCTGGCGTTTTAGCTACTTCAGGAGTTATTCTAATGATTTTCTTCCCTTTCGCAATTTGTAGACCGCTCTTTGTTGTCAAAGCTATCTTTCTTTAGGTCCCGGTGCTTAAATCCCTTGTTTTGAACGGATTGCGTCTTGCATTTTCCTTCATTTTATACTAGTTTGCGAACTGAGCTATTGATGGGGAAAGTTGTCGTCTCTTCTTCCAAATTTGAGTTCGAGGAACAGGGTGACGAGGAGGTTTCCGCAGCCTCCACTAGTGGTTGCTCTAAGGAGGGCGGGAGTCACGCTGGAGCATATCGGGGCTATAACTCTTGCAGTGGGGATCCCAGGTGGTCTCTGACGTTGCCTCTTTTGTTAGGAGAAGGTTCTCTTCTTTTCCTCGGAGAATGGCCTCTTCTAGGGGACCGATCATTTTTTCTCTCCTTTCTGCAACTACATTCCCTCTTCTTATTGTCTCCTTCTACCGACGTCAAACCTCCTTTTAGATGAAGGGCCTCCTCCCCGTTGATGCACTTTTCAGCTTTTGCCAGTACCTCGGCCATTGTGGTTGGAGGGTTTTTTGCGATTAAGAAGAGGAGGTCTTTGGATTGAACTCCGAGCCCAGACATAAAAGTGGTCAGTGCGAACTTGTCTTCCACACTTTCCACCTTTAGGCATTTTTGATTGAAGCATTGTACATAGCTTCGGAGAGACTCGTTGGGCCTTTGTCTGACGCTCAGCAAATGGTAGGATGGCTTCTTATATGTCCTTGCTCCGATGAAGTGTGATACAAAATTTATAGATAGCTCCCTGAAGGAGGAGATCGATGTTGGTTGCAACTTGTTAAACCAAGCAATTATCGACCCCTTAAGGGTGATGACAAAAGCTCGACAGTGAATGGGGTCTGGGTACCCCTAGAGTTCCATCTAATTTTTATAGGAGTTTAGGTGATCAATTGGATCTTTGGTTTTGTTGAACACCTCTATTGAAGGCATCTAGAATTTCTAGGGGAGAGGAAAATCAAAGATCTTGAGAGCGAACGGTGACTTAGTTTGCTGGACCAAAGCGTCCATAGTGTCGGGGGTCTTCCCCTTAACCACTTCTTTCATGTTACCCAGCTCTCATTGGTGCTCGTGAAATCTTTGCTCTAATAAATGATCTATGGCATCTGGCGGGGGAAGGGGTCTGTCTTCTCGATAGGCGGATTTGCCCCGACTGTGGGCTTCATCTTCAGTGTGCTCCCCTAGATGTCTCCTTTGGTGATTTTCCCCTGAGTGATTGTGCTCGTGAAGCTCAATGACGCCGTTAGGCAGAGCCTGGCATTTCAGAGGAAGGGCATCGTGTTGAGTTCATATCCCCTACTCAGATATTTACTATCTCCATCTTGTGAAAAAAATTTGCAAAAATTAGAGAATACATTTTTTTAAGGAGATAACACCTAGATAAACAAATATCTATCGGATTATCAAATTAAGAACTTTTTCATTACATTTTGTTCATTTTTAATAATTAGTAAATCACATATCATAGTTTCAAGTGGGACCCAGCCACTATGAGGAAATAACGGACATAGATAGTGAGTAATGTGTAATGAAAAGATCTGAATCCAACATCCCGCCAAACGACACAGCACAACTTTTAGTTTGGGATTCAATCTTAGATTCTTTACCATCTACTTCTTCCAGATCTTTCTATAAGCAAGAATGCATGGGTACAAATTTTTTTTACAAAACATTTCTTATTCGTGAGTATAAAGTTAGGTACGACTTGATCAGGTGTTTTTGTAAGTGTTTAATCATCTAGGTAGATCCAATCAAATAATTTGTTTGACAGTTTCTTTGATGCTTACGAAGTACGATTTCTATCACAAAGCAAGTTGAAATCGAACACTATTTAATCATTTGGAAGAGTTGACCAAATATATATGGTTTGGTACATTGTATTTACATTTATTAACCAAATATTCAATAAGCTTAGGGGTGGTCTTATATTGAAACTCGCTACTACAGTTTTTAAAAAAATTTTACATGTTAGAACTAAAATTTCTGCACATGAGGGACGTGTTAAATTATAAACATTTAAGTTATAATATCTCTAACACCTTAAACTTATAAAATAAAGGGTGGTTTAACAAGTTCTTTGAAACAAATTGATTTTGTGATGAGAATTGTATAATCAGAATTTAATTGTATCAATCAAGTTACAGGTGGTTCGTGTTTTACCAATGATTCTCACAACTCATTTGATCAAAATTGACAATCTAAATTTCCGTGCTTAGTGAGAGAATCGAGACAGGCCATAGCTGGGAGACGAAAGATTCATGGAAAAAACTCAAACGCGGGAAGATTATTTTTTTAGTAGTGATTATTGAACATTGACTCTTTCCTAATCAATGTGCGTGTGTGTATATATATGTGCATGAAATGCTATGCATATGCAAACCCAAAAAACATCTCTCTCCGAACAACCCCAAACCTTCTATTCTCTTTGATCTATTGGAAGAATAATCATGTATTCCACGGCCACAAAGTCTCCACCACCAACAGCACCGCCAATGTATGGCCAGCCAACAACTGGCTTTCCGGTGAAGTCCGCCAACTACTACCCTAATGACAACTTCCAAGGACCACCTCAAGTTCTTCCCAGTACTCCTGCCCAGTGGTCGACCGGTCTCTGTGACTGTTTCTCCGATGTCCCAAACTGTAAGTGTTGGTACATCTGAATTCTTTTGTGTGTTTTTTTCTTTATTTCTTTGTAATTGCTTCTCAAGTATTGTAATTTCACCAATAGTAAGTATATAATCTCAAATGATCTTCCTAGTGCCTACTTTTGCACTTTTTATTTTTTTGATTTTTTTCTTGTCTGGACTTACTCCCTACATCTAACCTGAAATTATATACACTCATTTAATTTCTTTTCGCAGGTTGTTTAACATGTTGGTGTCCATGCATTAGTTTTGGACAAATTGCAGAGATTGCTGATAAAGGATCATCCTGTAAGCAGAAGAGATTGTTAACTATGCTGAATAATTTTTATTTATTTTTGGTCATTGATTTTGAATGATTAATTCATTCTAAATGTGGTATTGCAGCTTGTGGTGTAAGTGGAGCATTATATGCTCTGATACAAATTCTCACTGGTTGTGGATGCATTTACTCTTGCGTCTACCGTTCCAAGCTGAGGCGACAGTACATGTTGCCCGAAAGCCCTTGCGGCGATTTTCTAGTGCATTGCTGCTGTGGACCATGTGCCATATGCCAAGAGCACCGTGAGCTTCAAAACCGTGGATTCGACATGTCCCTTGGTAAACCTCTCTCTCTTCCTCATGAATAATCTGTCTTTGACTGAATCGAAAAAGGGATTAATAGAAGTAAATGTAAGCTAGTTTGAATACCTTTGACTGTTGAACAAAAAAAAAAATAGAAAAAACCATAATATGATCAAAAACTCAATCTATATGCATATCTCTAACTTCTATTGATGGGCTTTTTATTGTTTAGGGTGGCATGGAAATATGGAGAGACAGAATGCTGGAGTGGCAATGGCACCAGCAGTTCAAGGGGGAATGTATCGATAAATTGCAGGCGACCTACTCTACATGGTTCAAGACTAGAAAACACCTCCTGGATACTATTATTTTACTTATTCCTTTCGTGTATAACTGCATTTTATAGAGTGGGTTGACCCCATGGGTTTGTTTTGTTGAACAACCAAAGACATTGTATGGTTCTTGTAATATGGAGTGATTTAATAAATAATTTCAATGCTCTTTATGGTTCCATGATGTGGGATGTATGATGTTAAACGAAAATTTGTAATTATTCTATTTTATTTTTAGTATTTATTCAGAATGAGAGTTATTTAGGAATATTTAGAGTTATTTTAATTTTTTTAATTCCATTTAGACGTATTTTATTTGTTTCTAGTAACTTTTCTAAGATTAGGGATTTAGGTTTGTTTTAGAAACCTTTAAGGATTTGGGAATGCCTATAAATTTCCCCCTGTACTCCAAGTTTTAATCAGTTAATTGAATAAATCATATTTTGAGAGTTTTCTCTTCATTTTTTCTGTAAATTCAGAGTGTTTTTGTTCTTTGTACTTTTTTTTTTAATTTACCATTGCATCAATTGATATGAAAGTCTTGACTGACCTAACATGATTTCTAATCACGGTAATATTAGATTGATGAACAAATAGGATCTAACAAAATGGGACTGAGAAAATGAATGAAATGATATCACACAGAACAGTGAGAGGATAGTTTGAATTTTAAATAAGTAAAAATGCATCCAAACACACCACAAGTTAGTGTCACATTATTTGATTCCAATTTTAGTGTAAATTCTTCAGCCAGCCTAGCCTTATTCCCCATTGTTACAACATCACGTAACATGGGCAGTCTACAGTCTATGAGTTAAAAATAGGGCAAATTACACTTAGACACCTTAGAAATGTCTTCTATTTCATAATAGTCTCTAAACTGTCAAATTTTTCACACTATACCTTCAACTGTTGGTCTGACTTTGATATTGGCCTAATTGTTGACGTTTGTCCAATTTTCACAATATATCAGGACAAAAGCATAATCTCACAATATTAGACGATGCAGTTTTTCTCTTCTCAACTGGGTAGAATTCCATTATTGTCCTAATTAGCAATTAAAAATAGGACAAAAGTCGGGGCAATGTGAAATTCTAACTAATAGTTTAAAGTGCAATGTAAACGATAAAATAGTTTCAGATGCAATATAAAACAAGGAAGATAGTTTAGGGCGTCTAAGTATAAATTTCTCTTATACAAATGTTATTTCTTGCTCATTCTAGGCTAGCACTTGTTGACTATAATTTACTAACATAATTTGTTGACCTAATTCATTATAATCTTTGGATTGACTGTGGAGTCCATTAAACATTGGAACTTGGTGTTGATCCAATGATTTTGCTGAAGTCACATCATTATGTCAACAAATTTGATCAAATTTTTAGGTCCAAATAATTTTACTCTTTACATAAATCTCTACCATGTGATGAAGATCGCTAATAAATCTCCCATAAACCATGATAAACTAACCATGTGATGCCAGCCAAGGCGCTAGAGATCGGCTTCATTGAGAAACTAATCTGTCTGTCTCACTTCTTATCTATTTATGTATATAAAAAAATCAAATTAAGTGAGAGGTGACTTGAAAAGTCTTTCCTTCCACTTTCTTTTTTCTTGGATTTAGATTCCTTCTACTACCCACGAACTCTTTAATAACTAAAGATTATTTTTTAAAATTTTTCAACAAAATCACTTTTTATCAACCAAAAAATTATATATAATTATTTATTTAACTTCACAAGTACTAAAATAAAAAAATTAAAACAACACAAATTATAATCCAGTGCCTCGCACGGGGCCGGCTACTAGTTATCTTATAAAACAATCAACAATCAAATTGTTGCTAAACTCAATCTGCTTCCTTCCTTCACTCTTTACTTTTTTTACAAAATTTTGATTTTCTTAATTAACAAAACTCTAATCAATAACTAACACTAGTATATCTTTTTAAATTCCTCTAATATCCATCTTAGAGTATCTCTAACCTTCACCAGTTTTTTGTACCGAAATTTAAATTTGGTTAAAAATGATTTAAAATGCTTCTTTAATGCTACACTCATACTCATACCAAATGAAAGGAACTTTTTTTTTAAAATCCAAATCAAGAGAGACTTAAGTTTGTACCCAAGATTTTAATGGTGAGATTTTACTATCTATTAAAGATTCAATAGTTATATTTTATGTTTTTTTAAATTTGAGTTTGTCCTTATTTAAATTTGAGTTTCTCTTCCTTTAAATTTAAATTTCTCCTTTGGAGAAGTCTATACTAAATCAAAATTTTGACTTAAATTTAAGTAAGGATTTGAGTTTCTATTGAAAATAGTCTTATTGTCCCATCTTCACTCAACTGTTTGCTAATATCTCTATGAAGTTATTTAACCACTCCATCTCAAATTCTTTTTTCCTCTCCACCACCTTGCCTGCTCACTTTTTTTTTTCGCACTCCACCGCATAGCCCATCTTTCTCTTTCTTGATCTGACAGTGTCACATTGTCGAGATACCATAAACTCACAACCTAAATATATACTTTAGACTCAAGTTAAAGAAAACGGTATATGTAGTGTGTATCTTTTCAATATCTTTACTCGGATATATGTACTATGTATTTTCTGGATCCATTCTATAAGATGTATTCTCTTATTTTTGAGTTTCACTTGATTTTGCTTTAATTGTGAGAAGAGACGAATATATTCCAATTTTATACTTGCCCGCACATAATCAACACTAGTATGTATATATATATATATATATATATATACAACAAACAATTTAGAGGATAGAGGAGTTGAGAAGTATTTCCTCTCCATTTCTTAAAGTCTTAGATTTAAAAATTTTTCAATTCAGACCCTAATATTCTCTCGACTCGAAGCAATTATGTGTCAGCTATTATATGTCATTCATAACCACCCTCTACTCCCCAATAACCTATCACTCTTGTTTTCAATTTCTTAATAAAAAAATATCACGAATTATAATTCCGTGGATGAAAGGACTGTTGGTGTATTATAACAGTTATCTACCAAACCTTAACTAATCAGCCCGAGTAAATAATACACATGATCAATGCCTCCCCATGGTTTGATCTATTAGAATTTTGCCAGTTTTATTGTAAGGAATAATGTTCTTTTAAACCTAAAAATATGATCTTATATCGTGACCTAACATGGTTCCGTTGAAGAAGTCCAACAGTTGTGATTACGATAATTCTATTGGACCATGTCCATTGTCATATCACTCAGTTAGAGAATTAGGTTATGTTGGGATTTTTAGTGTTGGGATAGTTATATTAGATGCATACATGAAAAAATAATATTAGCCTAGATTTGTGATTGACAATTGAAGATTTGAAGCTTATTGGAGATTTCATTGAATTTTTTCACTAGGTTAGGTTAGTTAGTTGACCTACAGACCGAATGATCAATAGGTGGTCGATCAACTTAATTTGATTCAAATTGGATCGGATCTTAATTACCACATAGTTATGGATGGCTAATAGTTGTTTTGACCTACAGAAACTTCAGTATTTTACAACTCTGAAGGAAGGGAGATGGATCTGGTAAGACTTTACCTTTTGCATGGGCACAACTAGAAATTTGATGTGACCTAGTCTCCAAATTCTTTGACCAATATAATCAACCGAAATTTGAAAACAACTAGGCCCCGTTTGTTTTGTGGGTCTGGGGTATTGGTGATTCTCAAACCACATGTTTGGGGATAAAAATTTAATCTTGAGTTCTCAAAATTGACCCGCAACTAGCACGGATGCTAAACCCATGATTATGGGTTTCGTCAAACCTAGGGTGATATATTTAGAAAGATGGGTTAAAGGATGAAGGATGCAAAAAATAATTATACTTCTTAATATAAGTATGAATTGAATTGATCAAAAGACAAAATAGTCATTTATATGATAAATAGTTGTTAATAATTATGATATATCTGTTAATCCTACATATGTATGTATTGCATACCAAACATGAGTATAAACTAAATTCAATATTGAATCTCATAGTTGTAAAGAGGGGTTTGAGTTTGGAGAAGCTAATTCAGACCCTCCCAAAAATCCATCCAAACAATCCTTTACTTTCTTACTTTGCCCTTTTTCCTCCACCTCTCTACTACCACTTCACCACCGCCACCGCCACCACCACCACCACCACCACCACACACAGACCACCATCAGCGATGTTGGTGGAGGCAGGAGTGGTACTTAGGTGATGGTGATGGTGATGGTGATGGGGGTTCAATATTCTTTAATTTGAGGCATCTGCTAGATTAAAAATATCCCATCAGAGTGAGTTGGGCCGGCTGCATTCTTTAATCTCAGTTATTAAGTCAAAGTCAATCTTTTTTTGTCGAGAAATTTTTTCAATGCAAAAGTTCATATTTGTAAAGAGTAATATTATTTTAACTTAAAAATTTAACGGGATAAACATTAGCTTAGAACTTATCGCCATTTTGATCTTATAACAATGGATTAGCGGCACTTCCAAGTTCCAGTCCAAAATTCCATCTTTATTTGCACTTCTATTCTGTCCATCCATCCGACAATTTTTTAACACATAATGACAAGTCATCCTTTAAACCTCCCATCAACAGCATCAAGTTTTATAGAACCAGCCGGCCCTCGTGATAACAAGATTATGGCCCAAAATGACGTGTTTGTTGCTTTGCCAACCATTTTTCTTCTTGTAGTTTATTCGCTGTTTCCTATTCAGCAGTGCCGGCCCTACCTTTAGGCCACTTAGGCCATTGTCTCTTTCAATTTGGGCCCCAAATAAATAAATAATGATTATTGTAAAATATAATTTAAATACTTAATATATTTTAATTATTGAATTAAAAGTGAATGCTAAGTTTAAAAAAAATTCACAATTTATCTAATGTACTTAATCCTCAAATTAAGTGCAATTAGCATTATTGTAAAATTTTTAGAACCTCTTTTAAAAAAAATTAGGACCCTAAAGTTCAGCTTATTTTTTTATCTCACCCGATATTTATATTATATATATTATCACTTTGCAGTCTTCTTATTAAAATCAATTGTCTATCGTATAATAGGTACGAATAATAATTTTATATTTGTATAAGTTAAATTTGAAGTCATTTTTTAATAATTTTGATTACGATACACAAGATGACAATAAAATAGAGTGAGTAGAAATAATACACTAGCTATCTTAGATTGATTAACCATAGTTTTCTTACTACAAATTTTTATTTAAAAATTGCTCTTTTTCTCTATGATATCTAACAATATCTCATTTATTTTAGGCTACTCAACTTGTATAAATTTCTATTTTTATATACATTTATAAAAAAATTATTTTACTAGTCAACATAATTTTCAATTATGTTTCTCTTTTATCTTAAACAAATAGTATGTATTATTGCATTTGATCTTTGTATTTGACTTCGATTAACACAATTTTTATTTGTAAAATTTGAATTAAAATTTTGAATTAGTATGCTATATCTCAAAAGACAACAAATAATTTGTAAATAAATATATTTTAACAAGTATTTAATATTACTATTATTACTGAATATATATTTATAAGATCTCGTACAACATTTTCGCCAAGGCCCCAAATTAGATTGGGCCGCCCCTGCTATTCAGTCACCGGTGTGTGTGTATATATACATAGATGCAATTCTAACTCTAAGTGTCTCCAAACCTAAAGCATCTATCTAAGCAGCACTCCATGCCTTCTATTCCTCATCTATGTCACTAATAACTACTTCCATCTATTGGATACTCTACTTTTTGAATCATGTATTCCAGGGCCACAAAGTCTCCACATGATAACATCCAAGTCCCACCTCAAATTCTTCCCACCTCTCCAGCCAAGTGATCGACCGGCCTCTGTGACTGTTTCTCTGACGCCCGAACTTGTGAGTCTACATTCTTAAACAATCATTCTATCAGTGACAGATCCAGAAAATTAGTCTAGTAGAAGAATATATTGGAGACAATCTTTTAAATCTTTTTCAAAATATACAAGGAAGGTGAACTTGTGTAGTTGGAATCGAACATTTGTGGGTAAAACTAGTATAACAATGGAGAAATGAGTGGAGCTACATTGGGGCTAGGGATTCCCAGCTCACCCTCAATCGGTTGGAATTAACCTACGAGTAGACTTTATTTTTTTTTACAAGGGACTTGTATATAAATAAAAATAAATATACCATCGTATTTTTATGGATCAGAAAAAGCTAACCAAAACTTGCACTTAAGTTCTCTATCTAAAACTAGATTCCTGGTTTCGCCCCTAAGTGGAAAGTATTGGAATCTTCAGGGACCGTCTCTTGGCGCCCAATCCCACAGACACCGAGGCTGAGAGCTTATATTCTCGTGTTCTTGTTATTCCTGCAGCCTGCGTAACCTTACAGTGTGATGTATTATTTACTTTAATCAATTTTGTGACTTTAACAGTTTTTACTTTAATCAATTTTGTGACTTTAACAATTTATTCAGTGTGTTGTTATATCTTAACTTTCTTATTGTCATTTTTCATCTATGTCAAATCAATTTTAAACTTTGCAATGTAATGTCCTTTTACTGCAATTTTAAATTGCTAAACCAAACATATATATATTATATTTTTTTTTTTGAAGGGAAAGATGAATTTAAACCCTTGACTTTAAGAAGACAAAGTCTTACAAGATAAGAAGTACCATTTGACCAAAATTTCATTGGTAATCGAGTATATATATACAACCATTCACAATTGTGTAAATGCACCACCACCAAATAAAATATATAGGAGCACATTACATGAAGGTTTTTCTTCACACAATGATCAAAATAGTTCATCGTTGGCTAACAAACATGAACGCTCAACGGACAAATCAACATCGCTGAACAAAGTTCCTTCTATTGAATCATATACTAATTCCAGTGATGTAACGTGATATGGACGAAAGTGTGTATTCCGCAGTGAGTCTATCGACCCTTATCACCCATTTAGTCAAGCTGAACATGTAATTATTAGGTCTGCAACTGACTATCCACCTCCAGGTGTTCATATCAAACCCACAGTAAGATGTCGACAGTTATATGACAAAACGTTGTGACCTTGAAGTATTTTTTCGTTGACATAGACTTGCGGTACCAAAGGCACGTTCGACTAATATTTATAATACATAGGGTTCAAACAATCATGACGATATCACATCAAGGCTTGAACGTGAAAATGATCAAATGCAGCGTCATCTTAATCGTTTCTATGCACTCGACTATGCAAAAACATAGCATTTTGATCCTAAATATGCCGAAATTAAAATTTTAGAGGATCTATTACTTGTTTCTGATCTTAAAGTTTTTGATTTCTTTGATTTGAACGATGGTGTGTCTGACACTTTTATCTCATCATGTTTATTTGTATTCGATAATCCTTTATGTTGTTTTGAATATCAACCATATTTTTGACAGCCTTTTTTACCACCATCAGATTCACTACAAAGTGTTATGAAATAAAGGCTAATTTTTTTTGTTATAAATAACTTATATTTTTACACCGCTTAATAAACATTATTGTTGACATAATTAACATTAAAAATAAATTTTTATTTTTATTTTATGTATGCATGTAAAATTATATGATAAAATAAAAATTAATTATATGTATACGTTTTCGATTTTTAAAGATTGATATGCTCAAAATTTAAGTATTTTTAAATGATCAAAATTTATTTATTGAATATAATTAAATTTTTAAATAAATAAAATTAAACATTTACTCATAAAAAAGAGAGGAAGCAAAACAATTTACATTTTACTCATAAAAAAATAAGGGAGAAAAAACATTCACTAAAAACGTCATTTGGGCTCACGTTTTTAGAAAGCTCCAGTTAAACTGACGTTAGTCATTTCATTGATAATTATTTTGGTTACAACCTTCTCAAAACAATAACCTTACTTGGAGTTAATTTATTGATAATTATGTTAATTTTGTTTTTATCCGTTAAGTGAGAAGTTGTATAACTGGCTTTTATTTTTCCTGCAGTGATTGATCTTACGATGTAATGTGAAAGGGAGAGTGAGCTTTTTTTGAGGCCATCTAAACCTTCCAGGACTAAATACATGATATTCATACCACTAGTAAATTAACTTTGATTGAAAATACAGATTGAGTTTTAATTTGGTTCAAAATGTTTTCTTAAAATATCCTCTTGCAATGATTCATAGAACAAAAATAATTTTCACTCATCAATCTTAGTTTAATATCTAACCATGATCATTAAAATTACAAAATAACATGAAATAACAAAATAAAAAATTTTACACATTTCATGTTTGCATTGGTGAAAAAAAAAGAGGCATAAAGTAGCTTTTCGATATTGTAAGGAAAAAATTAAAAAGAATTTTTAAAAAAATTGTGATCTTGGAGCAACTTCAATCTAACTCTTTATTTTAAATACTCAAAATATATTTGAATATTACATTTTTTATTTTAAAGAGTCAATTTTACAAGTTCACTTCAATCACGTTTTCTATTTTAACTGACTACTTTACATAACGTTTACTAACTTCCAAAAAATTAAAGGGAATTGCAACAAATATATGGAGAGAGATAGAAAGAGAAAAAGGTAGAGAGAGAATTTGGAGAGGCTCAATGACTCTCCACATTTGTAGAGTCATTTGGGTGAAATAAAAAATAGAGAATGTGATAGAGGGTTTTTTTAGTTTTTGACTAACTAAAATAACTAAAAAAGAAAAAATAAAGAGTAAGTTTGAGTTGCTCTTACAAACTACTCGATTTGAGGCGCAAGCTTTCTACCTCCAAAAGGCTTGAGTTTTCCACCACAACAAGGAAAGACAATTACTTGGAATTTGTAATGTCATTCCTATGCTCAAATATTTTCCAAAAGTTAATCTAATGAAAATGTATAACCTTGTAGGCATTGACTTGAGTAAGGCCTTGAGGCTATGTTCGGTACTTGCTTTTCGAATTGTTTATTTTGATATTGGTCATTTTCAAAATGAGGTCCATGAAAATATAGAAAATATTCATGTTTGCTAATTGAGTTCCTTCTTGTTAGGCCTATTAATGAGGTCCATGAAAATATAGATCACTACCACCACCACCATCACCGTCACCACCACCATCGTCGTCGTTGCCTCTATCGCCACCGCCACCGCTACCCACACACCACCATCACTAACACCACCATCGTCGTCGCCGCCACCGCTACCCCCACCACCACCACCACCCCACCACCACCACCACTGCCACCACACCGCTGCCACCAACCCCGGTCGTAATTGCCACCGCCACTATCGTCGCCCACGCTGCCACCACGGTCATTGTCACCCATCACTACCGCCCATCATCTCTCACCCCCACTACAAACTGATGCTTAAATTATTTTATTTCTTTCTCTATTTTTGTGATTTGATATTAGATATAAATACAAATATATTTATTGTTTACTATTTTTTATTACTCTGTGCCTTCAGACACAAACAATAACTAGTACTCTTATATATATGGTTCATTTTCACAATTTTTTCTAGAATTAAAGTAAAATATTCTCTGTCCACATGCATGATGCAATTTTAAACTAAAGAAAAAACAAACTACTACTTTATTATTGAAGCTATTTTACGTCTTAATAACTAACATTTCACCAACCATCTTATAAAATGAATGGTTGCACATTATATATGTATCATCGTTATTGTGCGTATAGATTTTTACACAATAGTAGAAGTAGGAACAGATATCTCCCACGATGAACTATGGTTCATCAAGATAGTAATTCTGAAGGAACAAGAATATGTTCAACGGGACAAAGGGAGCCAGGGTGGTAGTGAAAGTTTGCTTTCAAGATGTCTGATCACCTCTGGCTGAGATTTGACCCATCTGAACGTAGGTTCCGACAACAAGAAGTAGGTTGAGAAGGACAAAGGGGCCCTAAGGACTGGTGATGAATTGTATGTTGGGTCGCCTGACCGGTCCTGACAGACTATAGGTGGATCCTGTGACATAGAAAAACCAGTTAGAAAGGTACCAGACTGCTCTTCAGCGTATCCCCTTCGACGATCAATTCAGTTCTTTGAGAGAGAGGAAATAACAAAACACTGTGTAGTTCTCTAAAGAAGTCTTTGCATATATTTGCAATGCATTTTTGAGAACTATTTATACCTTCAACAGTTCATGATTGCTGACAGTCCATCTAGCAGGTATTTGTCAGAGATGGGGCAGTGTGCCCCTCATTTTTATGGGGAATGTGCTTTGCTTTAACTGATCGGGACGCCGAGCATTGAATACTCTCTCCTCGATCTGTTGAGCATTCAATTTTCCCTCTTCTCGGCAAGGGTGCATTAAATGCCCAAGCATGGAAGTCTTTAATGTCCTTCACTTCTCGGCCCCCCATGCCTTAATCGTCGTCTTATCAAGATGAGGATTCATTAAATGCTTACTTGCTCTAGTCATGTGTCAGTAGAGGCATCTAGGTCTTTTTACTACTAATTTGATATCACATTTCACGCGTCCACTCCTCCTTAGTTGTATGTCCTGCATTCCTGCGCCTCCTGACACCATGGAGCAGAACGTCTTCATGATGGCTAGCCTAGCCTGGCCTAGGCTAGTTATCTGTCAATCATTAGTTTTTATTGAAACAGGAAAGATGGGATCTAGCATGTAGAAGGAACACCTCGGTGCTGAGGGATAGTTGCCTACCTCGGGGTAGAGGATTTTCACCGAGCCGAGGGTATATGTGTCAGTTACACCGTTTGGGGGGTCCCTCGACTCCGAGCTTTATCACCTTGGTAGACGGGGGTGAGCGACTCCGAGAACACGTAACCATGTCTTACTGGGAATATAATGATACCGAAAACACGTATCGCCGATCTATTTCCTTCCAAAAATGTCCCATCAGTTATCATCTCACACGTACTCACAAATGGGTGGGTCGTTTTCCATGCTTCTCTTTCCATTTCTTTCCTTTACTAAATGGGTGGGTCATTTTCCCTTTCTTGCCTGTTCTTTCTTTTGTCTAAATTTATAATGCACGACGTGCATTGCACATAAATAAATATAATTAATATTTTTTTATAAAAAATATAAATTATGTGAGTAATTATATTAAATAATAAGTTAAGTGTCAAATAATTAATTTGTATTTTAATTATTACTAAATTTTAATGTTAATTTATTATATAAGTTTTTGAATAACTTATCCGTCACTTATTTAGATATCCTTCCAATCCCTTTAGTCATTTGTTTATTTAATTATAAAATTTTTAATTTTTATTTTGTCAAAAAAATTATTAGATCACTTATAATATTATTATATTATTGCATATTATTTTATTCTATAAGTCTTTGAATAGCTAATCAGTCATTTATTTAGATATTCCTCTGATCTCTTTAGTCATTTGTTTATTTAATTACTCCCTCCATTCCTAAATATCTATCGTTAAGGTTTTTGCACAGGGATTAAAGAAGTTATTAAATAGTTCTAATATGAGTAAAAAATAATTGCACAAGACTAAATTACCCTTATTCAATACGTATTAAGAAGGAAACGAATATGAAAGACAATTAGCCTACACTTAATCTATTAAGTACTTATTGAAAAACATAGATAAGGATAAATTTAGAAGAAAAAATATTAATGGTTTCATTAAACAAAAGATATTGTGGAACAAAAAAATTGTATAAAACGAAAAATATTTCAGAACGGAAAGAGTATATTATAAAATTATTAATTTTTATATTGTCAAAAAAATTGATTAAATCACTTATAATATTATTATATTATTACATTCTAAAAAATAAAATATAATATATATTTAACCATAAAATTCAATGTGATAACTATATATATATATATACACTTTACTTCTTTATATAAATATAAAAAATTGTATGTAACTATACTACTATTACATGACTTCAAAAGAATTTAAAAATCCTTATAAAAAAAGTCAAAATAAGTTTAAAGTCAAATAGGAGTAAAAAATAAAAATTAAGTGAAATTATATAAGTAGGGATAATTACTTTATTATAATAATTAGAAATAAAATCAAAAATCCAAAATTTTTCACATAATTTATAAATAATATAGATAAAAAAGCAATCTCAAATATTGCATTTAGTTTGTTATGTCAGATGACATGACGAGACTTGAATGTCATGCTAAAGAATCCATCAGAGGCACTTATGCTGGTAGTTCAGTTTTGATTTTTTTTTTTTTTTTTTAAAAAAGAGATTAATATAACACTATGGTAGAAATATTTTTTAGTACTTTATCAAAAATTATTATTTTTTAAGATTAATTTTTTTTTTAAAAAAAAAAGTCAAGTTATAAGGTGGGACGTCTAATCTCTAATATGGGCATTGGAAATTTGTGGATCATCGGCAAGTCTACCGCAGGCCTAACACTCCCACCCAACACCATAAACTATTCAATGTAACGATGTCGCCATCAACCGAGCAGGAAAAAATTTTCATATGTGTTTTCACTATTTATGCGAATACTACCCATTCTTGTTTGGGAGTCTTTAAGTTTTTCATTCCAACTTCCATTTCTCACGGACTTAACTATCTTCCTCTTTTTGCTGTAGTATGGCTGGCGCGCTCCTATATAGCTTGTTTGACTTCGACACACCTAGCATCACTACTGATTAATATGCACTTCTTGCTTTGAAAACCCAAATCACTCATGCCCGAGATGATCCCTTGACAAACAACTGGTCCACCGCTGCCTCTGTTTGCAGTTGGATTGGAGTCCCTCGCAGCTCCTAACCAGGGTTTTGAAAATCGGCTGTTACGTAATAGTAACGGCAGGTACCGATTTCATTACGGTCCGATATAATAGAAAGAATGAATTTCACAGACATAACGACTGCTATGACTCTACAACGCTGATGTAACGGCCGTTTTGACTCGTTACGATCAAAAAAATAATAATAATTTGAGTATAAAACTCAAAGTTCAGCCCCCAAAAATTGATTTCATCTAAACTCAAATTCAACCTCCTTCTCTCATCTATCTTCATTCACTCAAATCTCAAATACATGGTTTAGATCTAAAAAATCTGTTAAATAATCACTTAAAAACGCACCTATAAATCCAGATCTATCTTCTTGATGTAGTTTTCGAAATTATGTCCTCCTCTGCTCGAAAGAGTTAAACTCGAACTGTGGCTGCTGGACCAATTATCAGATCTGAGCTCTCCTCCGTTTGGCCTGGTGTGGTCTCTGGTTGCTTCGGACGATCGAAGACGAGTGGATCTTCATTGCATCGCTCCATTCGAATTTCTCACTTATTTGGGTAAACACTCCGGTCAACCACCCATCGCCTCTCTCTTTTTCTTCTTCTTTTTTTTTTTTTTGCTTTGAGGATATAATATGTGTGGTCATTGTGGTGTCCACTTATCTGTGCAAAACAGCCACCGACTCTTTTTTTTTTTTTTTTTTTTTACTTTTTTAAGTTCTACTTAACTGTGCAAATAAGCCACCGTTTTTTTTTTTACTTTCTAAGATCTACTTACCTCTAGACTTCAGTCACTCTCTCTCTCCTTTTTTTTTTTTTTTACTTTTTAAAATTGTAGTGTTGTCTTGTCTATTTAAATATTATAATATTGTATTTGAGATATATTTTTGATCAAATAAAACATGTGTTTAATTAAAAAATTTTAATAAAATTTATTAATTATTTTAATAAAGTTTACTTAGGTATCACAATTAAGAATATTAATCTTGTCATGTTCGTGTCAAGACCCACGAAAAAAAATAATTATTATGTTATAAATATTAAATATTAGTCTAGACTCACAGTCTCCTATAAAACATGTATCACTCAGATTTGCATGATTTTAAATTTAAATATGTAAATATTCATGTTTTATAGGAGGTTGTGAGTTGAAAAAAAAAATTCACGCATTCGATTTCTGTTACCATTACATAACACTTGTTTCAACTCGCATCCGTTACAATGTTACCATTATCGTTACGATACCGTTATTCAGAAGCATGCTCCCAACACCAAAGAGTCACAGTCTTGAATATTTCTGGCATGGGTCTTACAGGTAGCATTCCTCCAGAATTGGGAAACCTCTCTTTTCTCATTCAGCTAGACGTAAGTACAAACAGTTTCAATGGCAATCTGCCTCAAGAGTTGGGTCATTTGCGGAGATTGAGATTAATGAGTTTAGGCTACAACAACTTCAGCAGAGAGCTTCCATCACAATTAGGTCTCTTAACTAAACTGCAACATTTGCTTCTTGCAAATAACAGTTTTACAGGTAAGTTCCCGCCTTCCCTCTGTAACATATCAAAGTTGGAGACCTTGAATATAAAGTTCAACTTTCTACAAGGAAGGATTCCAGAGGGTATCGGCAATCTTGAAAACTTGAAGAGTTTAGACATGCAGAATAACCAGCTTATGGGTTCTATACCAGACACCATGTTCAACATTTCATCCCTGGAAGTTATTAGTTTAACATATAATAGCCTGTCTGGTAAGCTTCCAATGGACATGTGCTTTCATCTTCCAAGACTTGAAGGGATTTATCTATCTTGGAACAAGTTCAGTGGCCAAATTCCATCGAGCTTATTGGAATGCTCACAACTTCAAATTGCTTCGTTGGCATTCAACAAATTCAGCGGACCCTTACCAAGCAAGATCGGGAACTTCACTATGCTTAAGGAATTATATCTTGGCGTCAATAACTTTAAAAGTAAGATTCTGCCATTCATTCTCATATAATGCATGCCTATTAAAGAACTTACTAGTCTTAATTGCTTGCAATTTCTTTAATCTCATACAATGGTTTCTGAATAAAGTTCCAAACTAGTGTTTTGGAAAATTCTAAAGCGATAGTGTTGGGCGTACTTAACAAAGTAGTACGATCAGAAGTAAATAAAAAAATAAAGTAAAGAGTAACTACACTTTGACCCTGTCTAACATTGTGCCATCAACTATCGTGTTGCTCGCATGGCTTCAACTATAATTATTAGTTTTCATATTACCCTAATGATTAATAGTCGTTATAAATTTAATAAAAAGTTTTTCAACTATAATTATTAGTTTTTATATTACCCTAATGGTTAATAATCGTTACAAATTTAATAAAAAGTAGTTTCATTACACTTTGGAACCAGTGATGTTTCACTTTACCACATACACGCGGCTTTTTTTGTCCATAAGGTTTGTAAAGGGAGATTAAAAAAAACTTTGTAATGATTGAACTGTTAAATTACTTAAATCACTTATCTAGTTGATGGAGGAATAGCATAGAAGGGCATCTCCAATAGTGCTCTCTATTTTAGGGAGTTTCTTTTTGGAAAGATTAATGTTATTTGGACATAAAAATTTGATTTAATTTGTTGATTCAATTATGTGACTTCATTAAAATTATTGGATCAACATCAAATTTCAATGTTTGATGAGCCCCACAGTTAGTCCAAATGTTATAGTAAAATAAGTCAGTAAATTATATCACAATATCATTGCTCTTTTTGAAATAAAGAGAATCTTTGATAAAATTTTTAAATAGAGATTGAAATATTTTTGATAGCTCCAATGGACTCTCTATTGTAGAAAAAAAATAATCTTGCAGTCAAATAACATTTAATGAAAAATGTATATGTGTCACCTTGTCATTCATCAATAATAGAATAGAGAGTAAGTTTGGTTGTCCAAATGTTGAGAGTCAAATTAGACTCTCTATTTTAGCTAATCTGAATAGAGGAGTGTATTGGAGTTTGATTTTTGGTGATTAACTCTCTAAAATAGAGATTTGAGTGGAAATAATGAGCTTATCGGAGATACTCTAAGGACAAAATAGAAAAAAAAAAAAAGAGAAAGAGAGAGAAAGAACGTACGTACGTACATGAGAAAGCCAGGTGTACATTGTTAGTCCTTAAAGTCTGTGTTTAGTTGCGTTTTTGTTTCCAAAGTTTTTGAGGATGACAGTTAGGTCCCTAAATTTTTAAATTTTCTTGGACGATCCAATAGCTAGGTTTTGTTCAAATAATTAGTTAATGTGGAGATGTGGCAACCATCAATAAACATGTATTGGTAAAATATTTTGGTAAGAGTCAGGGTTTGGACTATTAGTAAATGAGACTACACATATTTTAGTGACGCCTTTGCTTTACCTGGAAAACAATGTGTTGGTCCGTAATTCATGTTCCCATTGTGGTATATATTTGTGCTTTGCTAGACCTATCTGTTGGCTTTCAGAATTATTTGCAGAATATTTACTCTCACGTTTAGAGGTGCCAATGTTAAACCATTACTTTAATTCGCCTAACTCACTCATAAATAAATGGGTTAGGTACCTATATTAATTAATGTGAGTTATAAATAGGTTGGATAATATGATTTATTTTAATTAAACAGGTTAATATTGATTATAAATGGGTACCCATTGGATTGATTATTTATCTTTCTATTAAATAATACAAATAATAAATTAAATAAATATATTAATATACCAAAAAATACACACATTAATACACTAAAAAATACACATATATACACTAATACACCAAAACACAAACACGCACACACAAAAACCACCTATGACCACGATCTACCTACAACCCGTAACCCATAGGTTGACCCGCGATCCATGTGCCGATCCACGACCTGTGGATTGACTTGTGGCCCACAATCGACCCCGACCCATTATGCGTGTATATTTTTTTTTTTATTCAATGTGTTTTAGTTTTTGTATTAGTATATGTTTGTGCATTTTTGGTGTATTAGTATGTGTTTACTTGTACACACGTGCGTTACACGTGAATAATATTAAATTATTCGTTGTTAACAGTTGATGTTATCATTTTGCAAGTTCATTTGTTGTGGTTTATATTTTGACTAATGAGATTTGAACGAAAAATGAAAGAGCTAAACAAATATACTAAGATTTAAAGGACAATATTAGTTCATGGTTGAGTGACTATAGGAGATGGAGGATGGATGAATTAAAGGGAAGAAGTAGTCATTTCCTAACGATCTATGCATAGCCCCAGTTAGCAGGTGTCACAAAACTGCATAGGTGAAAATTTCAGTGGTAAAAGTACACATATTTACAGCATATAACCAGTATGGTTATGACTTTTCTCTTTTACATTTGAGTCACATGAAAAGCATGCATCATTATCATGTCCACTGAATTGAACTCATTGTCATTATAATTATGTGTGAATTGATTATAGTTATCATTCAGTCAGTTAGGTACATGCCTAGACATGATATTAACAAAATTGATAGTCTAACACATCAAAAGTAACCTAAGGAAAAACAAACTAACCTGCACACGTTGTAAACCCATTAAAATTTATCAAATCATTATTAACCCAACAACAAGACCAATAGAAGACCCAAAAAAAAAACTGCTGAATCAATAGAAGGGTGAGTAACAGCTAAAATTACCTAAATCACTCAAGGTCCAAAAGAACTCATTCAGGGTTTTGCTTATGCTTCTTTGCTTAGTGCTTGTTGGATTCGCTTTTCATCTTAATTTTCATGCACTGCTCCATCTTTTTTCCCTTGGATTTTCAAGTAGAAAAGATAGATAATGTCATTATATCTAACTTAAAAAGAACTTCTTATGATCAAAAAGAACTTCATGATTGTAGCCTAAGACACAAATATGGATACATCACCATTATTTACATATAACTTAATCTATAATACAAAACAAAGCAGATTTCAATAAACTCATCTAACGGTCTCAAATAGACTCATCCAACGGTCATCAATATCTCTCTCAAAACTATTCACAATGAATTTTCCTTCCCCTCCAAATCCATCAGTTTGTCTATAAATATAGACACACAAATACATACATATGTATGCATATATGTATATCTAATCTCTCATTGAAATCTACGCTTTCTAGAATTAAAGTCCAAATCATTTTGAGCATATACAAAGATTAAGGACGGCAATAAGTGTGGATATGGTCCCCCAACAACCACATAAAACAACTAGCAAGTTGTTAATCTTTAATGTGGCGGATTCGAACTTTGTCACCTTCTCTCCGTAATAGTAAAAAAAATATATATGGTAAGTGGCTTAGGGTAATGGAAAAAAAAATTCAATTCATTTTAGGAGATTCAATGATTCAAGACAACGATAATTATGGATTAGGTCACCGAAAAACAATATAATGGATAAAGAATTCATTTTCATAAGTAAGGCATAAAAAATGCTTAATAAGTCCGTCTATTTACCAACAAATAAAAAAAACTTGGGAAGAAATAAATTATAAAAAAATACTTGGTGAGGCTATTCTTTTCTTGACCTATTCCTTTGATATTAAATTATCCAAGTCAAGTTTGGATTTTTTTTGGTTGTTAGATCAACCGGATTTGTTTTTTTTAATCCCCAAAAAAAATAAATCCGGGGTACCATTTATATTTTGTTTAGAGGGGAAAGCGGGGGAGAGGGAGGTGATGAGGTTTGAACCCATAATCACTTGCGGGCGAGAGTAAACTCTTTTCACTAAGCCACACCTCCACCTCCCATACATACTTTTCAATTCGTATACGACACGATTAATAAAATTGTCGAATTAGTGTCATGTTTAATAAAAGAGATTAAGTTAGTATTAATAAATATTTTTTTTACTCAAAATAGCATGACATGAATATGTTACTATGTAGTCTAGATGCTAGTCAAATACTATGTAGTCTAGATGCTAGTATACACATATAACAACCATACTTGCATTAACAGGGATGCACAAGGATATACCCAAAAAATTTATTGGTAAGTGTGGACTTCTGGTAATAGAATATATATGTGTGTATGTGTGATTGTGTGTGTAAAGTTACAAGGATTTGAAACATAGTACCAATCCTACCTTGTGATGAGTCTGCAAATTGAGAGGAAAGAGCACTGAGAAATCTCTCCGTCTCTGTCTTTCTTTCATTTTAGTTTGTCGATCTATCACTCTTTATCACGTACTGGTAATGTTCAAAGTTATAGTGATCCAATATCTTCCTTCCCCATATATTAGGGACATGAGTGATAAAGGAGTTGATGTGACGAAGTTGAAGCAGTACATTGGAAGAATAAGGAGCCAGTTTTTAAACTATATGCAAAGTTATTGAATTTGGGAAAAGAATCTAAAGAGTTGAAATGACTAACATTAACTAAAGATATGAAGAGTTGTAACAACCAAAATGACAATTATTTACGTAAAACCAAAAGACATTTTCCTTAATGAAGGAACTCGGGTAGGTTATCTGCCACTCAAATATAACCTCAAATTGTATGATGCCAGCAAAAACATTAACTAAAATAATCATCAACTAATAGATATGCCCTATTAGATTGCATATATTGCATCTGTTGAGTTTAATACATAATTGTGCTATTATGTCTAATCACCCCCACATTTCTACTATCAATGGAGTACAAATGGCATAATTCCTAATATTAATAGAATTATTAATCGGTGTTCTAAAGGGTAGTGTTGTGTTTATATAATAGTTTAAGGATATAATAGTCATCCAAAAGTTTTTCTTAGATCTTGATATTTAGAAGTAGTATAGATTAGTATGTGTATTTTTAGTGTATTAGTTTATATGTTTTGGCGTATTAGTGTGTGTGTTTGTACTTTGGTGTACTACTAATGTCTGTGTATTTGATGTACTAATGTATGTCTATTAAGAATTTAATTATTTTATGGGTCAATGAATTTAATTCAATCCGTTATAAACCCGACCTAATATAACACATTTAATACGTGAGTAAAATATTGATTGGATTTATTTTAATACAAACCAATTTAACCCAACTCATAACCAACCCACCCACCCATTTGCCACCTCTACTCACGTTTCTCTTTAATTGGCATTATAACAAGGTTTGGTTGCGATGAAAACTTGCAAAAATTTCATTAATAGCAAATTGTAGCATAGTAAAATCCTTAAAAAGTAGGGCTTTTTGCACCCTGTACCTTGAAAAATTTCAAGTTTTTTACTTTATATCCTTAAAAATTAAATTTTTTGCATTTCACCAATCAATGTATCAAAAGTGTTGCAATGTGACATTACAGAAAGTTAACAGAAGTGTCACATTACAACACTTTTGATAAGTTTAGGGTATAATGTGAAAAATTTAGTCTTTGAAAGTACAAAATCAGAAACTAAAAATTTTTCAAGGTGCAAAGTAAAATTCACCCTAAAATGTAATGTTGAAGATTAAGATGTGGGTTTTGATTCAGATTAAGATATGCCTTGGAGATGTTCAAACCCTTTCCTTCTAATGGGTTCAAGAAATTTCAAGGTATTTTAACTTAAAAGTCTAAGATTGAATTTCCAAGATTAATGGGTATAGTACCATCTATGTAAAAATAAAAATCAATACTTTCAATGACTTTTTTTTGGTGCATAATGAACAGTATAGATAAAATTAGAACAGATCTAAATTTTTGAAGAAGTACAAGAACAAGAAGAAGAAAGATTATACCTAATTTGTAAGACTCTTGCTTAAGTGGGATTTGAGAGAGATAAATGATAGACAATCTTATACCATTCTAGAGAGATTCATTTCCATAGTTAAACTTGTCACATCTCAATTGGATAAATTAGTACCTATTGTTGCTACTAAAAGAAAAAAAAAACTGAAATGGAACTTTTTTCTTAAGTTCCCTTTTTACAGTAAGTAAGACTGTTGCGTCCCTTTCCACTCGTGTTTTGAATTCTAATACCTTGTGTTGGGTCTATGCCTAACCTTCCAGCTATTAGCTGTTTATTGTTTTTCTCTAATAGATCTCTAACCTTATACTTTAGCTTGCCGGCCCCATTCCCCAAAAATCATAGTTCCCCTTGCAGAAATTCCTGCATCATTGGCTATTGATGGGATTTCCTAAAACTGAGAAGCAAATTACAAATAGCTGAAATTACACACCAAAATAGTTCGGGCTTAGGCCTGGATTAGCTCAATCTCTTTAAGGAGATTTAAGCCTTATAGATGAAAAATCTAAAATCGTGCTAGCAGACCTTCTCGTTTGACTTATCCTTCTAAAATACAGCAGTCCACAATTTCATCTCACAATTCTAATCAACTTTAAAAAGTGGTTGAACCCAAAACTTCATCAATAAAAATACCTTTTTCTAGCTCGAACTTTTAAGTGTTTTTCTGTAGTATATTGTGATGTGTTGCAATGTGTTAGATGCAAGTGCAAACTTAAAAATCCTATTTATAGGGGATGAGGGAGATTTAGAGTCCTGAATGCATCTAATATAACATGTATACGTTAACAGCATGCATGCAATAACTTATAATGTATGTATATAGTAGTCTAAATAAATATGTTCATGTACACAAAAATAGATTCGTACATGCATGGGCAGAGCCAGCATATGCTGCCCACCCTCAAATTTTTTTTTTCTTAAAATTACCTATATGTATTTTAAGTATTTTTTCAATATTTTCAATTAGGCCCATCCTATTTTTTTGACACATCAATTAGTGTACGCATATCAAATGAACTTGAACAATCAACGGCAACGCTACAACGCTAGTTAGTTTACGATACTTTTTGATCTAACATTTTGGTGACCTAGTTAAAAAATTGGTTAAAACTAAAAAGACTTAATATATATATATATATATATATATTTGCTAATTTACTTATGTTTTGGGCATTTATTTTACTAACTACGGTATATATTATAGAGTGCACATTTGATTGCATAATCGAATGAGTGATAAATAGTGAACTGATAGCATGATTTTGTATATAGAGAATAAAAAGTTGTTATGAAACGATTTCAAAATATGAAAATTCATCGAGAACTATTTTAAATGATTTTAATTAGTCTATATTTTGTAAAAAAATATAATTAGTCTTTTTTTTTGTTGTTGTCGTTTGTATATATTATGTTTACTAGTTTTTGTCTATTGAGTTTAATGACCTTTAAATATTAAATAG
Organism: Ilex paraguariensis; assembly: GCA_963454935.2. Taxonomy (NCBI): domain Eukaryota; kingdom Viridiplantae; phylum Streptophyta; class Magnoliopsida; order Aquifoliales; family Aquifoliaceae; genus Ilex; species Ilex paraguariensis. Next base: position 211,512 of record CAUOFW020000392.1, read on the forward strand.
AAAGTAATTAAATATAAATTATTATCATATTTTTATCGATTGTAAGAAAAAAAAATTAAAGCTTAGTACCCACCTAGACATGATTTTTTGGCTCCACCCAGTGTTCATGTATCATAAAGTAATTCGCATTGAGCATCTAGCCATGGAAGGATATATGAACCAATACCAAATTATAGAATGAATTATATGTTTAATATTAAAATGTACTAACATTACTCCACTTATTGTACTATTAAAAATGTATAAATCAAGAGAGTTTGCCAACCAAAAGAAGGATAATTATTCCTCAAGAAGGTATGCTCTGCATTGTACTTTTACTTACTGAACAATCTAGTTGTTGAGATGAACTTCAACAGTTTGGGTCGACCTTGTGTCCATTCCAATTTTCGTGAGCATATTTGTGAATTAGCCTAATTCAGGCATCTGCCACACTCCCATGCTTATATACATGAAAAATTAGTCAATTGCGCTCCTGTAATTCTGAGAGTCCAATCATAAGAGGTACATACTTATGTAAAGAGTTTTCAATAACTCAATGGAGATGTTGGATTAGGCATTGCAATTGACTTGATTGGATAATCACAGCCATTCCATACCAATTTAGCTGAAGAAGAAAGACAAATCTAAAGCTCATCGTTTTATTGGTTCAAGTATTGAAAAGTAATAGTTTAACACTCATTCCATACATAACACTTTGTTTGAATGGGGTATTGAATGATAGTATAACCATTAAAATTACCAAAAAAAAAACCCAAGTTAGTCTAATCCATACCCATGTCTTTTGCTTCTGAGGGATAAAAATGTATTTTCCTTCAATAGTACTCCAACCCAGACTCTTTAACCCACAAAATAGGTGGGTTAAATTTAGGTGTATGTGAGAATATAACTACTATTCAGGCGGGCATGGACTATTTTAAGTGATAGTACCAAGCTCAAATTGTGTATCCAATTGGAAAAAAAATGTATAAGCTGGGCTAGGGGATATGTTTTTCAATCTTCATTCCTAATACCTATCTAAACACACCCGTACAATTGAAGCAAAATAGGACCCCAATTTGAATTATTTAAAATTAACATATTTTTTGTACATAATATCCTAACTAAGCTAAGGACTTTTATTGATTGGGTTGAAAGCAAAAGATATGTTGAATTGTATATAATATTTCAGAGAAAAGAAGTTAAGAAGTTCGAAAGTTACGTTACCCAAAAAAAATTAAAAATTGAATTAATTAGTATCAACAATTCATTATTTATAACCCATCAAAAGATCTCTATTTGCTCTTCTCTAGATACGACACAAAGAGAAAAAAGAAAAAAAAAATTTGTTGTTTATTATTGGAATTTTAACAAATAGTTTGATGGGGAAAATAAAACTCCCCACCCTGGAAATGGCAACACATACTAAAAGAGGGTTAAAACTTTGTATCTAGTGTTGATTCTTTTTCAACCAAAAAAAAAAGGCCTTAGCTATAGAAATCATTAAGCATACGAGTTTCTATTCGACATATTATTAGAGAAAAGAAAAAAAGGGCCCATTTAATATTGATTAGCTCAACAATAATAACCATAGGTTATTTAAATTGTTAATTTTTAATTATGCAGTATACCTTTTTGAGTCAAATCAATTCAAATTATTCCAACATTTTGCTACTTATTTGGTTAATTATATATAGAGGGATGTATGTAACAATTAAATAGACCGAATTATACAATGAAGTATACGTTTAATTTTAAAATGTACCAACATTGTCTCTATGAACATTTACATTTTCCATGCAAAATTTCCATAGTTTTCATTGTTTCTCAATAGGAGAAAGAAAAGAATATAAATGATATATGCTTTGTGATGTAAGGATACTGTTGTACAGCCTTCGTGATTGAAATACTTACATTAATTTTTAATTTTTATTTTTTATTTTTATCGAGATTCTACTGTTAGTTCCCATATATATATGCTTCCAGTCTTATTTTGAAAATTCTTTTACAGGTGAAATTTCCCAACAGATTGGTAATCTTAGTATGGAGATATTAACCGCAGAGCAAGCTGGCCTCACCGGTAAACATATAATCTTCTACCTGTAACAACATTGTGCAAAATGGCTTTAACCTCACCGATCTGATTTAATATTCAAAGGCACAAAACTATTTCTAATTGTCTTTCTTTTGTTATTGTCCTTTTTCGTCGGGGGCATTAGAGTGATTCTGCTTGCCCCTCTTTTAGTATCTGGTAAGAAAGTGGTATCGAGTTTACTATAGTACCAAAATTTAGAAAATAAGTACGGGTTAGTTTTTGGAGATCAAGTTAAAAATGAAAAAGATTAGTTACAACTCAACGTGGTATTGTAGTCTTACACTTATCGTCCATTAAATATATTTATAACTTTGCAGAATTCCTTGACGAATGAATTTATGGTAGTGGTTTCACATTTTGGCAGGAGCTATACCAAAAGAGATCGGTAATCTTCGCAATTTGGGAGTATTAGAAATGGATTTGAATAGTTTAAGAGGTCACATTCCAGCAACGCTCTTTAACGTATCTACCCTACTGGCCATTTCTCTTTGTTTACAATTACCTTTCTGGAAATCTTCCATCAAATATAGGCCATGGACTACCCAATCTAGAACAACTTTGTTTGGGTTCCAATACTCTTACTGGAGTTATCCCCGACTCTATTTCCAATGCTTCTAAACTTACTAAGCTTGATCTCATTTCCAATAGATTCAGTGGCCCAATTCCGAACTCACTTGGCAGTTTAAAACTCCTGGAGATTCTAAACTTGGGAAGGAACAATTTAACTTGTGCATCTTCATCGTCAGAATCAGAACTGCGCTTCATAACTTCCCTGACAAATTGTAGATTTTTGAGAGTGTTATGGGTAGTTGATAATCCTCTAAATGGCACCATTTCAGTTTCCATTGGGAATTTCTCAACTAGTCTTCAAAATTTTGCCGCAAGTAATTGTACAATCAAAGGAGACATTCCTGCAGAAATTGGTAATTTGAGCAATTTGCCATACTTGATTCTATATGGAAATGACTTGACTGGCTTCATTCCGGCCACAGTCAGAGGATTATTGAAGCTTCAGGCGTTAAGTCTTGAAGACAACAGAATTTGAGGATCCATTCCAGAAAACCTATGCAATCTAAAGAACTTGACTTACTTAGGTTTGAGCAGAAATAATCTCTCAGCTTCAATCCCTGCATGCTTAGGGAATATCACTTCTCTAAGATATCTTCATTTAAGCTCCAACAGATTAACTTCCAGCATACCTGAAAGTCTGTGGAGCCTCAAAGATCTTTTGAGGATCTAAGTACACAAAAATTTCTTAACTGGTCCTTTATCCCCAGGAATCGGTAGTTTAAAGGTTGCAATAGTTATAGACCTCTCATCAAATCAGTTCTCAGGTGATATTCCTAGCACAGTTGGTGGTTTGCAAAACGTCATTAAACTCTTTTTAGACGACAATAGATTACAAGGATCTATTCCTGAGTCATTCAGTGGGCTGATAAGCTTGGAATTCTTGGATCTGTCCCAGAACAATCTCTCTGGCGTGATACCAAAATCGTTAGAGGCACTCCAACGGCTTACATACTTCAATGTTTCTTTCAATAGATTAAGAGGGGAGATTCCCAATGGAGGTCCTTTCATGAACTTCACGAAGGGATCTTTTATGTCGAATGAAGCATTTTGTGGTGCTCCTTGGTTGCAATTCCCGCCATGTGATTCTAATTCTCACCATAGATCAAAGAACAGGAGAGTGCTTCTAATTGTATTTGCCTCGTTGGGGATTGCATCTTTAGTTCTTGCTTTGACCATTGTATTATTGCTGATAAGAGGTCGAAGAAGGAATCACACACCGGCCCAAAATGATCTTTTACCCAAAATAGTGCATGAAAGAATTTCATACCATGAACTTCGAAGGGCAACTGATGGGTTTAGTGAAAGCAACTTAATCGGCACAGGAAGTTCTGGCTCAGTTTACAAAGGGATACTTGCGGATGGGACGTCTTTTGCCATTAAAGTATTCAATATGCAAATGGAAGGTGCATTCAAGAGTTTTGATAATGAATGTGATGTATTACGCAACCTTCGCCCCCGAAATCTAACTAAAGTCATTAGCAGTTGCTCTAATCTTGATTTCAAAGCCTTAGTGCTCGATTACATGCCTAATGGGAGTCTCGAAAAGTGGTTGTATTCTCACAACTATTACTTAGACATTACACAGAGATTAGACATAATGATAGATGTGGCATGTGCATTGGAATATCTTCACCATGGTTATTCAACACCTGTGGTACACTGTGATTTGAAGCCCAGCAATGTCTTGCTGGATGTAGATATGGTGGGACACTTGACTGATTTTGGCATTGCAAAGTTATTTAGTGCGGCAGAGAGTCTTGTACAAACCACGACCCTTGGAACAGTTGGGTATATTCCACCAGGTGACGCTTTCGGCTAGTAGTTTATATTTTCATCTATCCTTTCTTCTGTGTTTTTCCTTTTTTTTTTTAATAATTTTTGTTTTTGTTTTTTGCTTTTTTTTATCAGGTCAAATGTAATAATTTTTGTGGTATGTTATACTTTCTGTGGTATGTTATACTTTCCTAACCAGAATCTTGATTCTTTTGATAAATGGATGTAGAGTATGGATTGGAAGGATTAATATCTACAAGGTGTGACGTTTACAGCTATGGTATTCTGTTAATAGAAATGTTTTCAAGAAAGAAGCCTACTGATGAAATGTTTGCTGAAGATTTGAGTCTGAAGGGTTGGATAAATGAGTCACTGTCAAATGCAATCAGCCAGGTGATAGATGCCAACTTGATAAGACCCGAGGAACCGAACTTAAAAACCAAGGTCCAGTGTGTATCATCCATCATGGAGTTGGCTTTAAATTGCAGTGTAGAATTACCAGAGGAGAGGATCTGCATCAAAGATGTTCTGTCAGCCCTCAAGAAGATCAAACTTCAGTTCATTGCAAATTGTAGAACGGTTTAATGCATCATAAAGGTATCTAAATTACAGTATTTTACACAAAATAATTTGGCCTGGGTGGACTTTTTGTAGTTATTCTCTCTGTTTCTCTTCTCTGTAGTTGCAACAGTTGAAGGGATTGGTCGGGTGGAAGCGCTTGCAACTTGTATTCAGATTTTATCTGAATAATACAATTTTTATGTGGTCTTAAATATGCACTGTTCCTTTTCCCTCCACATGTTGAATGTCTTTCCATTCACCATCCCCCCCCCCCCCCCCCCCCAATTAGCTGCAACACCTATTTAGGGTCAACATATAAAATATTGTATCTCCATTTTCCTTATATTTTTATCTCAGTTTGCATATCTATATAATAAAATACAAAATAATTCAAATTTTAAAAGATAAACAAATAATTTTTACTTTTCGCGGTTGAGATCGTGTTAAATTTTACTTTAAAGTTAATCTAATAGCTAATATTAACTCCCCAATTTTAATAGGAAAAATATGATCCCTAAGAGTGTGTTTGATGTAACTTTTTGAAAGTGTTTTTAAAACTTATAACTTCTTATAAGTACCTTAAAAAGAAAAAAAAGTAGTGTTTGAAACCGTCTCACCACCACCATAGCCACCACCCACCACCGATTGTTACCACGGTCGCCTACTGCCGCCACCCACCACCATCATCATCTCATTCTTATGTTTATTACCACAGTGTGTTTGGAGTGATTTTTCAAAATTGCTTCTAAAACTTATAATTTTTCCTAAGTATTTAAAAAAAAAATAGTATTTGGAATGACACATTAACACCACCCCCACCCCCACCCCCACCGCCCCACCACAATCACCATCACGGCCACCCCACCACCACCACTGTTGCCCCCACCACCATCACCATTACCACCATCTTCACCATTGCCACCTCACCACCATCACTGCCCCACACCACCACTACCACAACCATAACCAATTTTCTTGTTTATTTTAATATTTTATAACGAAGTTTTATATGGAACCAATCATTAGACAAATGTGAATACTTATAAATAACACAAAGAGTAGGATCTCACACACGATCAAATGAAATCATGTTATAATCCATCAGGTGTCACTCACTTACGCAATTTCTATTGTAAAGTTATCAGTGCTTCATATAAGCCCATGGCAAGAAGTGCAATATTTTATCCTATGAGAAAATTAATAGGCTGATTTTTATCACACTGTTTGTAATGGAATGTTAATATATATTAATTAATCCAAACAGAAAGTTGAAGTAAACTAAGTTCACTACTTTAGTGGTTTTTTTAAAAAATATTTCTCTAGACTAAATTATATGATCAATATAAAAGAACAAATTTCAAAACTATAGCTTGATCAACTTCAGTGGATCCAACTTTTACAAACATGTTCATGGAGTTCATGTGAGATAGAAACATGGTACGTTAGGAGGCTAAAGAATACCATGAGTTGTAAGAGTACAGCAAGAAGGTTCCTTATCTGGGTAACTTCCTTCTAGTTTCATGTGATTGTGGTTATGAATTCTACGAATCAAGCTTTATGTTTTTTGTTTTATGTATATTTTAAAAAAAAAAATTCTTCCTTTTTTTTTCTTCTAGTAAATACTTCTAATAAATACTATCTTCTCTTGTCTAGAGTTTTTTGTGTCATGAATCTACATAACGTCCCTTTAACTAATGTGATATTAGAGTAATTAGATATCACATGTATATGTTCATGTAATGAAGTGTAAACACATTAATCACAAAAATAATATCTCCAATAATAATGGACGTGTCCTTAATTTATAGAATAAACATATGGACACACATTGATAGATCTAACATTCCCCAAATAACTATTAGGTACCCACTAATTTTGAAACTTTAGTTAACATCTACTTACCTCATGTTATAATATATATACTAACGTTCGAATGAAGAATTACTTAGAATTCAAGGGCAAAGAAATAATAAGAGAAATGCAAATAACTTGTATTGAATTTAAATGTCAACTGTAACTCTATTTGTAACGAAATTAAGAAAACTGTTTGAATTATTGTAATAGCTCTTGAAACTTTAATTTTTTTTTCCAAAGCAAGTAGCTATATTTTTTTTTATTAAAGCAAGTAGCTACTAGTGTTTTTTTTTTTATTGTTGTAAATCCCTTTAGATATTCTATTACTAAAAAAAATTCAATAAAAACTTTTTTTTCAAGAAACTCTTTTCTAGAAAAACAAAAAACAAATTTTTTTTTCAAAAAAACTGATTTTTTTTTCTTAGTCTCTAGAGGACAAATTTTTTTTTTCTCGAACACTTTTTTTCTAGAAAATTCAAAAAACTGGTTTTTTTTTCCCAGAAAACAAAATCAGTTTTTTTTTCTCAAAAACAGAAATAAATTTTTTTTTTTTCAGAAAAAAGAGTGGTGGGTCTATCCCAAATAGCTCATTTTATGAGGAAAGCTCAATCTCAATTAAGGAGCCCAAGCTTGTAAAAGATCCTTCAAGCCCAACACAATCCAAGACCAGTCAAACTCTCTACTTGGCTACGTCATCAAGAGGGATAGCATGGAGGCCTTACCTGCACCGCAGAGAAAATAGTCCACTCTCACCTCATCTTTGACCGCATCTCATGGAGAGCTACTCAACCTCCTCGCCCATGGAGAAGAAGTCGTAAGCTCCACTAGAATAGTCATTTAGTTGTTGTAAAGTAGCCCCAATCTGTTAGGAGGCCACTATAAATTGCACACTCCACCAATACTTAGGGGGCATCACACTTTTACCTGAGTACGACTCTCTCCTCTCCCTCAAAGTATGTACTCTCTACTCCTCATGCCTTTGAGCTAATAAAGTACCCAGCGACCAAAGCCACTCAAAAGTGGACGTAGGTCATGATTTGACCGAACCGCTATAAATCTTGTCTCATCCATCTCTCTTTACTTTTAATTACTGTATTTATTTTTAATCACTTGACAGGTGGTGTGCAAAACCATTTTGCGCAATATCAGTTTGGCGCCATTTGCGGGAAAAACAAAATTCTCACTTCTAAGCATTTTATTTGCTAAACCAATGGCGATCACTACCAAATTCATGAACCAACCTGAAGACAATCCACCACAAGAGGAGGAGGTTGCTCTTCCACTTACCAACCCTGTTTCGAATGCTCCCCTGTAGGGCTGGGCGCCCTCTTTGGAGTCCCATTGGGCGCCCCACATAGGGGAGCTCATCATGAGGGATTTTCACCCCCTCCTCCTCTTCCTACTTCCCATGGTGAAGACTTTCATCTCCAAGAGGATGATGGCGAGAACCAAAGCATGGAGCATTGGAGTCATTTTCATGATCATTCTAGAGAAATCCTAAATCATTGGGATGAGAAAATCAAGAAAGTACAAAATCAACCAGGTGATGTCTTCAACGCCATGAAGGCACAGGGACCCGTGATAGTGGACTACCTGGTAAGGCGTATAGACACACCTTTCAAACCTGACGTGACCAACTATCCCCTCCCTCAAAAGTTCAAAATTACATCCGTATAGACTTTTGATGGAACGAAGGATCCACTAGACCACCTCACAATCAAGAAGATCAGCAACTCATTAGGGAGATCCACACCATCTCGGGAGGACTAAAAAGAGGCAGAGAATCATTCTCTGTAGTAAAGGCCCATGCCAGAAAGGCGAGACACTTCGACGAGTTGCGCCCATTCAAGGCGCCAAAGCAGGGTCATAGCGAGGTCATATCTTTCTCAAATAAAGACTTGGAAGGAATCCAGCACCCCCATGATGACCCCCTGGTGCTCACCATGACCGTGGTCAATTTTTAAGTGCGCAGGATCCTGGTGGATAGCGACAGCTCTGCAGACATCCTATTCATAAAGGCTTATGACAAACTTAACTTGGGCAGGGAAAAACTACAGCCTATTAGATCACCCCTCATTGGGTTCTCAGGGGAGAAGGTGTATCCCCTAGGGTCCATCACCCTACCTGTCATAGCTGAAATAGCACCTCAAAACTCCACAGTCATGGTCAATTTATTGGTAATAAACTGCCCATTAGCCTATAACATCAGATTGGGGCAACCTACTCTCAACACATTAAGAGTTGTGGCCTTCACCTATCATCTCATCCTCCACTTTCCAACCCCTAATGGAGTCAGAGAGGTCAGAGGAGACCAGGTAATAGCAAGAGAGTGCTATGTCTCCTCTACAAAGACCAGAAAGCTGCAGAAGGCGTTGCAAGTTGAGGTCCTTATCCCAAGGGATGACTCCACCATAGAGGGAGGAGAACCAGTCGAGGAGCTCACCCCTATGGTCTTGGATGAAGAACACCCAGACAGAAGAGTACACATTGGCTCTTCCTTTTTTGGAGATCGGGTTGACCTGCTAATAGATTTTTTGAGACGTAACATGGACGTCTTTGCATAGTCACATACAGACCTTGAGGGCAACGACCCAGAAGTAACCACACACCATCTCAATGTTAATCCACGCCACAAGCTTATTTGCCAAAAGCTAAGGGGGGCCTCCACTGAAAGGGCCCAAGCTATGGACAAGGAGGTGGAAAAGCTAATAGACAACGGGGCCATCAGAGAAGTAAAATATCCTAAGTGGCTCTCCAACATGGTGACGTTCACTAAAGCTAATAGGAAGTGGTGCCTCTACGTCGACTTCACATAATTCAACAAGGCGTGCCCAAAAGACAACTACCCGCTGCCATGGATCAACCTCTTCATCGACGCTACTGCGAGGCATGAGTTGCTCACCTTCTTGGATGCTTACTCTGGGTATAAACAAATTAGCATGTACCCCCAGACCAAGAGAAGACATTATTCATCACTCCGAAGGGAACCTACTGCTACAGGGTCATGCCCTTCGAACTAAAGAACGCAAGAACAACCTACCAACGGTTGGTGAACAAGATGTTCCAGTCTCAGATCAGGCGAACGATGGAGGTGTACGTAGATGACATGCTGGTGAAAAGTCTCGTAGCAGTAGACCACATTGATCATCTCTAAGAAACTTTCAATGTCCTGAGGTCCTATCACATGAAGCTAAATCCTAAGAAGTGCGCCTTTGGCGTAGTGTCAGGAAAGTTCTTGGGCTTCATGGTCAATCAGAGGAGAATTGAGGAGAACCCCGATAAGATCAAGGCCATCCTCGACATGAAGTCACATTCCTCAACCAAAGAGCTCCAACGCCACAATGGGAAGATCGCAACACTCAACAAGTTCGTCTCCAAGTCTACAAATAAATGTCTCCCCTTCTTCAAGATTCTCCAAAAGGCCTTTGTGTGGGAACCTGAGGCAAATGAAGCCTTCCAAAGGCTCAAAGCCTACCTGGCTACACCTCCCTTCCTGTCACATGCCACTCCAAGAGAAGCTCTCCATCTATACTTTTTTGTTTCCTCATCAGCAGTAAGCTCCGTGCACGTTAGAAGTGATAATGGAGTGCAGAAGCCAATTTATTACGTGAGCAGGGCATACCGGGGGGTAGAGGTCAGATATTTGGGGCTAGAAAAGCAAACGCTCACCTTGATCACGACGGCAAGAAAACTACGACATTACTTTTAGAGTTACAACATAGTTGTCATCATAGACCAACCTCTGAAAAGAGTCTTAGGGAAGCCAAACATATCTGACAGACTTCTTAAGTGGGACAGTGGAACTCGGTGAGTTTGATATTCAATACCAACCAAGAGCAACCATCAAAGCACAAGCCCTAGCGAATTTCATTGCCGAGCTCAGACCAGCAAAAGAAGAGAATTGCAAGGATACCCAGATCGAGGACACCCAGAAACCTAGCAGAGACTCTTAGGCATCCAAACTGGATGCCCAAGTCAGTTCAGGCACCCAGCCTTTATCTCTAGGCACCCAGGCTACACCCCTAGGCACCTAGACAACCCCTGGCCCTCGGAAAGGTGCCCAGGCCCCCTCTGGTACCCAGTCTGCTCCCCCAGGCGCCCAAGTAGCTTTTCTAGTCGCCCACTTTGATTTCCAAACCCTTTTCTCTTCTTCTCTGGAAGCTCTATGTAGATGGCTCCTCGACTAGTGAAGGAGGAGGAGCGGGCCTAATCTTGATCAGCCCAGATAGCACCATTCTCAAGTATGCGGTGAAACTCCACTTTATTGTTTACAACAATGAGGCAGAGTACGAAGCCCTCCTCTCTGGATTAAAATTGGCAGTAGAAATGGAAGCTCAACACCTCACCACCTACAACGACTCTCAGCTGGTAGTTAATCAAGTGAAGGGCGAGTTCGAAGCCAAAGGAGCCAAGATATAAGAATACCTTGGCATGGTGAGAAGCATGATCACAAAGTTCCACTACTTCCAGATAAGCCACACCCCAGGGAAGACAACATGGTCGCCGATGCACTCGCAAGGCTCGCCTCATCCGTGGAAACCCCATCAAGGGAACCAACATTTATTGGTCACCAGTTTGAGCTGAGCAAGTTGGATGGAGGCCACAAATGTTAACTGTGCATCAGTTGAGTCAAACTGGATGACCCTCAATAAAGGCATACCTCTAAGAAGGTGTGCTGCCAAATAATCCTCTAGAGGCCAGGAAGCTGAAGATAAGAGCCTCCAAGTTCGCCATCCTGCAGGACACTTTGTACAAGAAAGGCTATTTCTTACCGTTGTTGCGGTGCCTTTCACCCGAAAAAGCTACTACGTCTTGCGGGAGATCCACAAAGGGATCTGTGGGAACCACTCTAGAGGGCGCTCCCTTGCTCACAAGGCACTCAGATAAGGGTACTTCTGGCCTTCCATGGTAAGGGACGCCCAGGAGTTCTCCGAGAAGTGTGACATGTGTCAATGCATAACAACTGTGTCCAGACAACCACCGGAGGAGCTAACAACCATTTCAAGTCCATGACCTTTCTCCAAGTGGGGCATTGACATCCTAGGCCCCTTGTCTCTCAGCAAAAGACAGTGCAAGTTCGTGGTAATGGCAGTCGACTATTTCACAAAGTGGGCAGAGGTCAAACTCTTAGCTAAAATCACGGATGCAAAGGTCAAAGATTTTATCTGGAAGAGTTTGGTCTGTCGCTTCGGAATTTCCCATGCCATTGTCAGTGATAACACCGAGCAGTTCGACAACAAGCTGCTGAACTCCTTCTGCTCCGACCTTCAAATAAAACAACCTCACTCCAACCCAGCACACCCATAAGCAAATAGACAAGTAGAGGTCATGGTGAGAACGGTGCTACGCAACTTGAAGACAACGCTTGAAAGAGCGAAGGGTCTTTGGGTGGACGAGCTACCAAACGTATTGTGGGTCTATCGAACCACGTCAAGAACTCATACTGGGGAGACCCCTTTCTCTCTCGCCTTTGGAACTAAGGCGGTCATCGCTTTGGAGATAAGGGTACACTCTCTAAGGGTCCAACACCACAACCCCATCACCAACGAGGAAGGACTCCGCATCAACCTCGACTTGATAGAGGAGGCAAGGGAAATGGTTATGGTCCGCAACACGGAGTACAAATAACGCATGGCGAGGTACTACAATTCGAGGGTGAAACCTCGTTCCTTCCAACCAGGGGACATGGTCCTCAAGAAAGTGATCCTAGCCACAAAGGATGCACGCGAAGGGAAGCTGGAACCAAATTGGGAAGGACCCTATCTTATAACAGAAGTAGTAAAGTCGAGCTCCTACAAGATCCAGAATTCTGAGGGGAAAGTCTTACTCCATCTATGAAAATGCGGAGCACTTGAAGAGATATTACCAATGACACCTTGAGAGCATCAAAGTAGTGGAAGTTGAGACTTGATTTTATTTTTTGGGTCATTACCCAATATTCAATGTACTTTTTTTGAAATTATTACCCAATATTGCTAGATCAATAAAATTTTCTACGTTTTTACTCCAAAAAGATCTTTTTACATTTCATTTCAAAGGAGTATCAATACAAAAGTGAGGCTATAAATCACCTTTCTAAAAAAAAAATCAAAAGTCTCAAACACTCTAGCTGCTCTCACGGTCGTCCTCCACCTCCTCCTCGTCATCCTCAGTATCATCAAAGCCCCCCTCACTATCATCAGTAGGCACGAAACCTGAGAAGTCAATATCAGCGAAAGCAGCAGAGATTTTCCCTCGGAGCTCCTCGTAACCATCAACGAAAGCATCTGCGAGGCCAATATCCAAGTCCACCTCAGCACGAGAAGCCCTCTCCTAAACGGCCTCCACCTCTGCCTCCGCAGCAGCCTCTCTGAGCATGGCACTCCCATGGGCCTCTGCAAGCTCAACCTCCCTAAGCACGTTCCTCTCGTGGATCGCCAGAAGCTAAGCCTCAAGCTTAGTTGCCCACTCACGGGCCTCAATAAGCTCATCATCCCTGAGCGTATCCCTTTCACAGGTCGCCAAAAGCTCATACTCAAGCTTGGATGCCTTTTCATGAGCCGCCACAAGCTCATCCCGAGAAGTACTACTAGCTGCCTAAAACTCGGCAATCCTCCCCTAAGCAATAAGAAGCTCCTTTTGCACAACGTCAAAATCCAGCTTTAGCTTGTCGTGATTATAGGCCCTTGAAATCAAGAAGATAGATGAAGTCAAAACCTAAAAAAGGTAAAAGGTGGAGAGGTGACAAAAGACATAAGAAAGAAGTGGAGAAAGGGAAATAGAGGACCCTTACCTAAGCTAGGCCTTCCAAATGTGTTGACAACCTTCTCAGTGCCTGAAGTACTATGCTAACAGACTTCGGGTGCAAACACAAACCTCACAAGCCTTTCTCTGATGACTGGCGGACTGCCCAGCATGGGACCAAACCAAGTCGGTCCTCTTGTGAAAGTTCCCATGTAAGGAGGGGACAAAGGAGGAGCAAAAGGTGTGCCCGATAAAGAAGACTCCAGAGTAGCAACTGGAGAAGTCGCCAGTTGAGGAGGCATCACCCGTCCTCGCCACCTTGGAAGAAGGAGGGCTCCTACTGGAATAGCAAGACACTACCACCCTTTTATTTGCTGTAAAAGCAACAAAGTGTCACGAAAAATACCAAGGGAAGGAGGAAATCAACTCACATTTCTTCTTTGAAGAGGAGCCATCAGATTTCAAAGATGAAGCAATAGCCCTAGCAGCCTTGGGTAGAAGAGCTCTCAAATCTTTGTGAGAGCAAGCCTTGACGGCCTGCAACTTCCACTCTCGGTATTGAGAGAGCACAGGCATGTCTGCAAAGTAACAGTGAGTATACATACATTAAAAAAAAAAAAAGAGCAAATGTGCGGCATACCATGTTTTCTGGTAGCACCCCACCGTATTGGCACCAAGGTTCTGTCGATTTCTGCAGCCCACTCTCTGCTGACAAATAAGAAGCGAGATTTCCAGCCGTGGCAATTGGAGCGTAGTCTCGTAAACACCGTACCACTTCTTATGATAAAATAGTACCACCCCTATTTGGTGCAAGAGTTTCGCTAAATTATAAGTTGCATGGAACTCCACAGGAGAAGCATCTTCATGATGCACTTTCCTCCATAATACAAGAAAGCACAACAGAACTCTCCAACCATTAGGCGCTAATTGCCCTGGAGTCTAGGAAAAGTAATCCAAAATACGACAAATAGGAGAGGACACGGGAATCTTAGCCCAGCCTCAAACATCTCCTCATAAACAACAATATCACCAGAGGAGTCGTCACAAGCAAGCTTGCTAGTCTCAGCCCGGCGACACAGCACTGTTGGAGGAATATGACAAGCAAAAACAAGCCTCAAGATATCTTCATTCGAATTGAACAAACTAGAAAGGGTACTCACCTTAGACCCATCATCATCAAGTCCCACTTTACCTTTGCGCTTCTTCTTTTAGGGTCGTAAGAAGTGATCTGAACCACCATCTAGGAGGTCTTGAGGGATTTGCCTTTGAGAAGTCACACTTGGATGAGTCAGATCGTGATCACCAAAAGCGACACCCAAAGCTTCCTTGTCACCTTCAGTGTTTAGCCCAGCACCTGGAGGGGTACCTGATGCTTTATACTTGCCCAAACGAGGCAACCTAGCACCTAGAGAGGTGTCTGACCACCTTTGCTAGCCCAAATGGGGCAGCCCAGCGCTGTCTGGCCCTCCAAAGTTACACAAAACAGCTCCAAAGGTGTCCAGATCAGCGCCTGAAGTGGCGCCCAGATCTGCCCCTGCGCCCAGGCTGTTGCCAAGCTCCCTTGCTGCACGTCTGTTGGCCTGGGCAACCCCTTTCTGGCCTACTCGCGACTGTCCAACTCTCCAGTCTGCGCCCCCAAGCTGTCCAGTCCGCCTGCCTGCACGCCCAAGCTACCCAATCCATCTGCCTGCACGCCTAAGCTGTCCAACCCACCTGTCTACGGACCCAAGCTGCCCAGCTCGCTTGTCTGCGAACCCAAGCTGCCCAAATGGTCTAACCCAGTGCCCTTAATACTCAGGCAGCCCTTTACACTCCTCCTAAAGCTGAACAACTCCTCTAAATTGTCCAAACCAGCGCCTAAAGTGGCGCCCTGTTCAGCGCCTACTACCTCCCTCCCTTCGATCTCCACCATTTCAATGGAATTTCACACATCTCCCTCTTCAATCGACATTGCCCACTTAGATACTCCACCCAAAGTTTTCAAGATTGGGTGCTCAATCTCAAGGTAGGTGAAATGGGTAGATCTTGGGCTCTCAAGATTTTCAAGAATAGGTGTTTAATCTAAAGGTGAATGAAATGGGAAAAATGAAGAAGAAGGTTATATTTATAGCCTAGGGTTTTCAAAGAGGGAAAAACCCAAATTGAAAATTATGAGCCCTCTTAAAAATCCTAACAAAAGTGGGAAAGACTTGAAGTGTGCACCAAAGCAAAAATGCATCATGCAAGTAAAGAGTCATCTAGCAAAAGAAGTCTCCGCCACTTATAACTCAAGATGCAATGCACCTATCTCCAAGTTTCTTGGACACATGGCATTGGGGGACAAATGATTGGTCAATCCCAAATAGCTCAATTTATGAGTAAAGCCCAATCCCAATTAAGAAGCCCAACCTTGTAAAAGACCCTCCAAGCCCAACACAATCCAAGACCAGTCAAACTTTTACGTCATCAAGAAGGATAGTATGGGGCCTTACCTGCACTACAGAGGAAATAGTCCACCCTCACCTCATCTTTGACCACATCTGATATAGAGCTCCTCAACCTCCTCGCTCGTTGAGAAGAAGTCATGAGCTCCACCAGAATAGTTGTTTAGTTGTTGTAAAGTAGCCCCAATCTGTTAGGGAGCCACTATAAATTGCATACACCACCAACACTTGGAGGGCATCACACTTTTACCTGAGCACGATTCTCTCCTCTCCCTCAAAGCTTGTACTCTCTGCTCCCCACACCTTTGAGTTAATAAAGTATCCGGCGACCAAGGTTATTCAAAAATGGATGTAGGTCACGATTTAACCGAACCACTATAAATCTTGTCTCCTCCATCTCTCTTTATTTTTAATTACTACATTTCTTTTCAATCACTTGACAGGTGGTGTGCAAAACCATTTTGCGCATCATCAAACAGTAACTATTTTTTTTCTAATATCTCCACCGACAAGATGAGATTCTAAATGTAATGAATAATTCCCTTAAGGACTCATGCTAGATCAATGGACTAGTGTTTTCTAAACAGTGGTCTACACTCCTCATGTCATCCTTAGTGAAATTTCATGCATATCAGTAGGACACTATCTATATATACAACCTTTTGCTATAATGCATATTTGTACTCAATAAACAGTATTTAGTATATCATACACTCAACTACTTTAGATTGTTGGAGAAAATTAGCATAATTATACATAATTTTAATTTTAAACTAATATCAATATCACATAAACAAACACAAAATAACAATGAATTTAAAATGAAATAAAATAGATAATATAAATTAGAAAGAGTTGACCTACGAGTTCGAGAGTCGTGTGAACACTGTTCTAAAGCAATTGAGTCTCCCCGCGTGAGGATACTGAAGGACACCAGTGACTCCAAGATCAAACTCAAACACTCACTGTAGTACCTCCTTAATGGTCACGTCCACTAGAAGAAATGGGTGAACATGACTCGAATCGAAGTTGCTCAAAACCATAATCGGAAGATACATCTACAATATATATGAAAAATGATACATACTACAAAAACATATATATCTATTAGATCATATGAGCTCCTTTTATATATACTTGAGAACGCTAGCCATTAGAGTCTTTTAAGGTCTACCATCTAGTAACCCCCACCACATAAAGGCATTCAAATGCCCAATTAAAATAAAATATAATTATTCAATTAAATTATATAAAAATAAAATTAAATCCTAAATTAAAAGTGATTCATTAAAACATATAAAATAAATTAAATGAGAAATTTTAAAGCTTTTATTATTTTATTTTTCAACATATAGAATACTGCGAAATAAGATACAACACTAGCTATGACATTCTGTCCACAATGCCTCTATCCATTATATTTTCTATGTGTATGACGTGTCACACCTACGCATCACTAAATTTATTCAACTAGGAAAGCAAGATTACATCAAAATAGATATGTCGGACATCACTCTGTGTAAATTAAAGGTTTTTTGGTAGACAAAAATTATTCAACAGAAGCCATTGTTGTCGCAAAATTTCTCCAATTAAAAAATATCTCATCTCCATGGTTTACAATTGTCAAAATTTGTTTGAAACCTTAGATAACAGAGTTATGAAACAGATGGCCTGTTCTAAGCATAAAGCGCCTGCACATGCACTCAGTTGCTGATCCAACACAATCTGGAACCACTGTCATTAGGGGTGCTGTGAATACTGAGCGTCACAGTCATTGGCGCAAAGTTTGTCTAAGGGTATGTGGTTGTGTGTGAGTGACTGGTTCTGGGTACAGAGTTGAAGAGCTTTCTAACGCTGTAGCAATATAAAAGCTTAAAGAAATGCAATGACAAAGAGAATACAGTGGTTCAACAGGCTGAAAAGCTTGGTCAATTCACTCTAACGGAGACTCTTACTATATTACTCGGATAAAAAGATTGTTATAATGAGATTTTCATATATCTTTCTTGAGGGTGTATCCTCCTATTTATAAGAGGTTAACTTTTTGTTCTTATCTTAGATTGTGTGGTCCCCTCAATCGATAAAAATTATTAAGAAAATATCTTTCCATTAGAATATCTCTGACTATGACGATACTCCGCGTCCTTCTAAAAACAGGGTATTGTCATCTGGGAGGGCTGAACTCTTGAGGTCATTAGATGAGCTGGTTGAGCAGTGTTTGGTGGTCTGTAAAATTTTTCCTCCAGAGAAGCTTGTTGAAGGTAAGAAATCAGCTCGGGAGGTCTTGCATTGCATGACGCTAAGCTTTGTTTCTGCCATTAAGGAAATCATGCTGCTTATTGGCCATCTCAGCCCCAGTTTTTGAGGTCGGCATGTTCAATGTCGAGCTAATTAATTTCTGCACTTGATATGAAATAAAATATTATTCTGAAATATTGGTTGCTGATAAGGGCAATGGGCATTCATTCTTGAGAATTTGTGGAGAACGATAGACAAACACATATGATCCAAGTCCCCTAGTGGTATTGCTTAATCATAATTGCATTAAATGAAAAAAGTAATTACAAATGTGCTTACTAATTAAATCAATGAGATAATATGGATAACATATAAGTAATTATGGATTTATAACCTATAATACAAATAAATATAAACAAACAAGCTATTGATAGATTCACACCATATGCAATGCTTGATGTAACAACTGAATATTAACACTATCATTTAAAAGAATTAATTCGTGCTAGCGGCAATGTTGAGACAAACAAAATTTATTTAATTTTATTAATATCAAACATATATGAAATCATTATAATACTAAATTATTATCTCATTGTTCATTTTTTAGTTTAGATAATTGCAATTTTAGATTCTCCTACTAAAATTGAAGACAAAATTTAAGGGTAGGGAGTTAGGGTAATTTGGGAGTGAGCTACGTTCTAAACAATTCTTCCAAAAGAAATTCTTGGTAGATCATATATCACAAATTGAAGTAGACATCATTACATATAAGTGAGTTTCTCATTAATACATAGTTACTAATCTACTGAGGGAAGTGTAAGAACAAATATTAGAGGGGATCTAAGTCGAGTAATTTATATGGAAAACTTCAAATATGACTTCACTGAGTCTCACTCCAAAAGTCTTGGTTAACTCAACACATGTAATTTGTAGGTGTTTAGAGTTTACATTCCCAACTATGAATAAACTTGTATAATTGGAACGACTCTCAATATTGTAGAAAAAAAAATTACTAAAAAAAAATTTACTGAAAAAAATCTACAAATGTTAGGCAACACAACAACCTATAGGGAAATGGTCAAGCGAACAAGCTCTACAATTTACAAGGACTAGAAATCCGATTGAAGAAAATATAAACATGATAATCAACTCTATTCACATAATATGTACTAATTTAAAGGAGAGTACGGTTTATGGTGAACTTTTTCTTTTTTTTCTTGGATAGTTGGAAAGCTCCTCCAAATTAGTTTTCGGACCAAAGTAAATTATGCATAACATCGGACGATTCGCCATGAGTACTGATATGGAGCTGAGCCCGATCTATCCAATCTTCCACATCAAAATCACATGGCTTTAACATGTTCTCTCTCACCCACAGCAGAATCTGAGGAATAGGCACCACTGGTGTTTGCACAGCTTGGCAAACTGTAATCCACCACATTGTGGTGCATGGAGCTTTGGTTGTTCTTGGGCTTCATTCTCGTTTGATATATCTTGCACAACACCAAATTTTCCAACTGTAGGAAAAAACAATGCTATGAGCTACTGTTGACCTATTGGTTAATCACTTATAAATCCATAACATGCATGTAATGGATCATGAAAAAAGAAAACAAATCATGGAAAATCAATAATTACCACTTTAGAGCTATAGATTTTTGAATCAGTTATACATTGAAAATATAAGTTATTCAAATTTTGAAAAAACCTAAAGAAATCATTTTTTTTTCTGGAGTAAAAGAAAATTTTATTATGCTACACTTTGAATATACCACATTATTAGCCAAGTTCACAAATTATGATCACCAATCCAGATTTAGACATAAGTAAAATTACTGCATAGTGCATACCTTTATGTCACCTGGAGCCCTACTTGGGGTATTCTGCAGCTTAACAGTGTACTCTTGCATTAGCCAGTTAGTCTTTCTTTGAGATCCATCTCTAGCATTCTTTTCACAAAAAACCAGCGACTTCTTGTACCCAACTACCCGACCCTTGCTACAAATTGGTTTGTCACCTCCTGAAGCCTTCCACCATCCATCACCAGTGTTTCGGTTTGGTCTGGTGCCATTAGCGTACCTCTTTTCCCTTGGGGTAAAGAAATACAACTCATTTTCTCCATATAATTTGTATCTCTCTGTCGTTCCAAGAATAACCACTGTTATTCATTCAAATATTAAAGATGAAGCATAAAAAAAAATAAAAAAAAGAACACTAAATCTAGATCAAAAGAGAAAAAGATTAAACTCATATACATAAAGAAAGAAGTGAATAAGTGTCACTTTGGCCATTCGGTTTATCAGGCCTACCAATAAATTAAATCAATTAATTAGATCTAAATAATATTATTGGTACGTAAATATGTACAATATAGACAGGTACAAATACTCAATGAACTCCTATATGGGATTTAAAACATTCACATGTGGATGCATGAATACAATTGCTATATAAATAAACACCTGCACGAGATATATTGAAAAAGAACTAACGAAAAAGTTGCTGGGGATTGAACTTGTAGAGATCGACATCTCTGATCCTGTTGGGAGCTAAGCATCGCTTCGAGATTTTGTTCCACAAGTAATGATCAATCAACTCCTGATCAGTGGGTTTAAACCGGAAACCAGGTGGTAACAAATCGAAGTAGTCGTCCGTGTACATTGACCCGCCCACGTTGTTCAAAACAGTTGCTTGTGACGCCATTGTGATTCGATTTTGTGTCCCCATTGTTGAACCCTAAAACAGAAAACTTGAACTGATTGAAAAGAAACAAAAAAACTGAGTGGATTTTGGGTTCAAGCGATTACCATTGCAAGGAGAGAAAAAACAGTATTTTGATTTTTGTTGACAGTCCCCATTGCGTGCGTTTGAATCACTTTCTCCATTATTGAAAGCTTGCGGTGAGATATTGAAAACGAGAGAAAGAAAAGACGGCGGTGAGAGGTTGAAAGTAATGGCACGAATACGAAATGTATACCCTAAAGAGACCAGTTTTTGTTGATCCTCAATTCTGATTGGCAGAGATATAACGCGGTTCCATCTATCCAACTTCTTTCATGAGCTTCCTCGATGTTTCTCTTCTTACATATCAGTAGGAGATTGGAGATGTTTGAGCTATGCGGCGGCGGGAAACACTTTTACTCCACTCAACCAATCCATCAAAGAGACCTATTATAGGACGAATCTAATTTGCCCTATATTTCATTTGGTCTTACAATGAGTATTTCTTATCAAGTTTTTTATTTTGAGTGATATGATATAATTTTTACTATTAAATAAGTGGGTTTTATTAGTATTCAATAATAGAAATTATGTCACATCATTTGAAGTGAAAAAAAAAAATTATTGGGGAGGGGGAGGGAAGGGGAGAGGAGGGGAGGGGGAGAAGAGGATTTGAACTTTGACCTCAAGAAGACGAAGTCTTCATAAGGCAAAGAGTACCATTTGACTAAAGGCCCATTGATATGAAGTAAAAAACTTGATAAACATAACATTCCCGTTAACTCATTGCATTCCTTCAAACAAATAATCTACTTTTATCCTATATTAAATTGATGATATGTTAGGCTCATTTTATAATTATTTAAGCTATGAAAAATGGTGAAAATTTGGTTACATAATTAAAAAATGATCAATAATAAATCACTTATAACTTAATTGTAGTATTGATAATGAAATTACCATTTTCAAAGTAACGCTTTCAAATTAAGAAAGCTTGTTGGAGTTAATGGTGTGCAATTACATTTCTATTTTTTTTCAAGGGTTCTAATTAGTCCTTAAGTATACGATACGAAAGGCTGTATTGTGTCTCCATTAATTTTGACTATCAATTTTAAATTAAATGTAATCTACAATTATTCACCGTCACAAAAAAAAGAGTTTTGTAGAAAAAACAAAAAAAAAAGAGTTTTGTAGAAAAAACAAATTATGACAGTAGTGTTGTCACAAAATATTTATTTGTTGTTTTAAATATTATTTGAGATGGGTCATTATTGCCATAAAAAATTTTGAGATCCCACTTATAGGGTTGAGATTGTGATAGCATTGACCGCTAAAGTAAGTGAAGTCTCAAAAAAATCTGTAAATATGTTATTGTCCTAAAATCAGGGAACTACTTTGAAATACGTTGTTGTCCAAAATACTGAGCTACTTTAATTTCATCATTATAGTCCACTGGGTGGTGTATTGTCCTCAGGATGAATACCTGGGCCACAGTTAATTTGGGTGGGTCCCTTCGACCCAAAAAGAAGCGAGCCCAACCTGACAAAAAATATTTAAAATAAATAATTGACCTTGGATTTATCTTGGTGTCTCTGGTGCA
>CAUOFW020000403.1:0-233946 GCA_963454935.2 Ilex paraguariensis
TTCTTTTTTTTTTTTCCATATTAATTATATGTCCTTACTCTGATGACTTTGTGTTGATAGACACACTGGTTATATTGTAGCAAGCTCTAATTCTAATTGTATTATCAAATTGACTTGCAGGCAACACATGTTGCAGCGCAATATGGTCAGACATCTTTCCTTTACCACGTTGTTACAAAATGGAACGGTGACCCTGATGTTCCTGATAATGATGGAAGAAGTCCTTTACACTGGTATATGAAAAATCTAACCATGCTTTTGTTTCCCAAGGCTTTTATCAAGAATTACAATTTTAGTGGTCTTCGTCAGAATAATGTTTTAGATGTATCACCTATCAAAAAAAAAATGTTTTAGATGTATCTGTACGTAAGGTGGACAAAATATTCATGTTGACAAGAGTATTATTTAGATTTATTTATTATCTTTGTCTGAAATTTTTGGTTTTCTTGTTTTCATAGACAATTGAGCATTAAGAATTGATTTAACAACCAGTCATTGGTGCTGAAATCAATGTTTCAAATTCTGTGATTTATGAGATCTCTTTTTTCTTCTAAAGCTGGTCTTTTGATGAATAGTATTTGACAATCAAAGAGATATGGACTGCTGGAACTAATCACAACATTTGCGAAGCTGCTGTTTCATATTTTACCTTTTTTTTAAACCTATTGCAAAGTGTTAATCATGTATCGTCAGAAGATGGTTAATCTACTTTAAAAAATGTAAAGATTAAAAGTGTTTATGCCATAATGTTTCATGCTTCATTTAATCTTTTATGTTCCGTTGTGCAATATTTTAGACATTATACAATAAAAACTTTAGCTTTACCAAAATCCCCTCTAAATCCGACTACCCGACTAGTAAAGATGTCAAATATTCAAGTGTTTGAAATGCAATACATATATTGCAGCTTTAGATGAAACATTTCGTCTATAGAAAAAATCTGTTTCTGTACTTCTTGATGATAAATTTTTAAACTGGTGACCTTATTTTGCTTTTTGCTTTCCGTAATGTTATTATGTGCATGTGCACAACAATTTTTTGGTTGTGTGCACATCATAACATGTAAAGCGCACTCCTGGTTACAATTATTATCATTGTTGAAAAAAGAGTTGTTCTTACGTGTTTCTTTGTTTAGTGTTTGAAGTAATGGTGGGTTTACCTTTGGGGAACTGTAGGGCTGCATATAAGGGTTTCGCCGATAGTATACGCCTTCTTCTGTTTTGGACGCATATAGGGGGCGCCAGGACAAAGAGGGTACACTTTCATGCTTTGTCTTAAAGTTTCTCTGGCTGTTTTGAAATTTTACATGGTTGCACTTAATAGAAGCAGCTGACACTTATTTAAAGGACTACCTTGGCTGATAAAAAATATCTTTTTCAATTGCTTCCCTTATATATTTTAGGTTGTACCCCTCTCCATTGGGCTGCTATTCGGGGGAACTTAGAAGCATGCACAGTGTTGGTGCAGGCTGGGAAGAAAGAAGATCTGATGGTGACTGACAACACTGGCCTTACACCAGCACAGCTTGCTTCGGATAAAAATCACAGACAAGTTGCTTTTTTCCTTGTATGTATACCTTATTACTTCTAAGTATCTGTCTTGCTTGTGGAAGTATTTTAGTCACGCTTTTAGCATGAGGTTACCCTCTTATAGAACTTCAAATTTCTTACTAAGCAAAGTTTTTTTGGCCTTGTTTTAATATGTGACATAGAATGAATGGAAATATCATATTTGTTGAAGTGAGTGACTTAAAACCAATTGACAATGAGTGGAGAGATCTAAAAGGCTCATATACTAGTTGGTTGGGAAGGGTTTTTTTTATACATGCGGGAGAATCTCTTGCACTCCTCCCACGTGTGATCCCCACATGCATGTGGAGAGATAAACAGAACATTTACATGACAAATTCAAAGGCATGAGAAGTGCAACTATGGCATGAACAAAGAATGAAGCAATTACTAAATTGATGAGATTGTGTCTTGCCCAAGTACTTCTCAAGCTTAACTTTGATACTATGGTAAAGCATTCAACTTAAAACAATCGGCAATAAGTGGAGAGGCTCACAATGTTCATGTGCTAGGATGGGAGGTATTTCGTATCAATTCGGGTCAAGCTACCAATAATGACACACTAGTGTACTGTAAAAATACTTTTTAACACCACTTTTTCTGATGCTTTTGTTAATCAGTGCCAGCCCAACCTTTAGGCCACTTAGGCATTGCCTAGGCCCCAATTTGGAAGAAAAATTGGGGCTCCAAAATAAAATAAACAATGATATATAATTAAAATTTTACAATATAATTTAAATACTCAATATATTTTAATCATTGAATTAATAATGAATACTAACTTTAAATAAAATTCACAATTTATCTAGTGTACTTGGTCCTCAAATTAAGTGCAACTAGCATCATTGTAACAATTGGTAATTCTGTGAAAATTGCACATGCCAATGTAAGATCCGGATTTCATTGTACATTGCGAAAGTTCCTCTACTTACTGTGTTTTTGCTTTCCTATGTTTTAGGAGGTTGTCTTGCATTCATTCTACAGATGATTGTAATTTGTTGTCCTCCCAACAATTTAGGGATTGGGTGTGTTGCTATCTTGTGGTGTTGGTGCTCTTAAGTCACTTCTCTGTACAGCGGTGACCAATTGGTTATGCATTTTATGTATTGATATTATTGAATTTGCAAGTACACATGTTAATCTTATGCAGATAGATGAACATTTGGCCTTCAATACCGTGGTATTCTGTATATATTTGAGTTCAGTTTAGGATATATAGATTTCATAACCTTCCTTTGTTTTTCTGTGAATAATATTCTTAGTGGAAAGTTGCAGCGTTTCTTCTAGCCATCACCAGATACAATAATATTATTGTTATGCATTTTGAACATTTTAGTGACTACACGTGGATATATGAAGGACTTTCATAATGTCCTTGGGATTCCCTGTGGGAAATTTCTGAGTCTTCCTGCATGAGGATCATCCAGTTGTCTTTGTCACTGATCTAACAATTGGTGGATTAGTGAGTCATGATTGATCTACTTTTCTTGTTAATATGTGT
The DNA here is from genome assembly GCA_963454935.2 of Ilex paraguariensis. Classification (NCBI taxonomy): domain Eukaryota; kingdom Viridiplantae; phylum Streptophyta; class Magnoliopsida; order Aquifoliales; family Aquifoliaceae; genus Ilex; species Ilex paraguariensis. Next base: position 3,070 of record CAUOFW020000403.1, read on the forward strand.
ATGCTTTGGATTCAATACTTTTGGTACCTATGTTTTTTTTTTAAGATTGGTTATTAAGTTATGTTGTTTGCAGGAATTCATTTTGTTATAATACTTCCTACTTTTGATGGCATAATTTTGCTTGTCATATTTCTATTCATTTTTTTTTTTGAAATTTTAATCGTTCTGGTGGTTGTAGAATTTGCTTGGACCCATCATCCTTGATGTTTTATGTGTTTTTTATATTTGACAAATCTGATTCTGCAGGGAAATGCACGGAGGTTGCTTGACAAACGTTGTGATGGGAACAGTCGCCTTGGGCAACTTTCAAAATTAGGACTTGCACCAATACTTTGGTTTATAATTTTCCTGCTACTTGTGACATACATTCATTCAGTCATCATGGGTATCTGCCCTTATCTTTGCATTCAATCTTAAATTAAGCTTTTTCTAGGGCAAGGCTTCATACTTGAAATTGTATGTTTTCTCTTTGGCTGCAGCTCCGAATCTGCCAAAGTTAACTGCTGGCTTTGGCCTTTTTGCATGGTTGGGTGTTCTCCTAGCAACTTCTGGATTGGCTATGTTTTATAGGTGTAGCTGGTATGCTCTGCAGACCTTTGCCTATTGGACTTAGGATAACCTTTTTATATGCTTGAATTTTAGTATCACTGCAATAATCCACCAAAGTTGGTTATCGACATTGATTTTTAATCCTTTAAGTGGTGGTACCATGAATGACGACATGGCTATGACATTTTGTGCTGGATCTGATTATTGCTAAAAGTTTACTTCTTTATGAAGTTGAATAATGAACTTACAAACTTGTAATATAACATGATAATACTGTTTATTTTTAGGCGGGCTTAAGTTGGTAAGCAATGTAATTTTTTTCTGTTTCGAAGGCGAAAACTACTTTAGTGGTTGAACAAAGTGGGTGGGCAAAAATCTGTACATCTTGAGTCCCTCCTGACCTTTGAAAATCCGGGGTTAGCCAATGTGTATGGTTTGTGACTAATTGCATGCATTTGTGGTTTTTGTTTGTAGCCTACAAAACACGGATATAGATATAAAATACGGGTAAGGTACAATATGGACACAAGGCTACTGCAAAACTGAAAATAATAGAATGCAGATACCATCAAGTTATGACTATAATAATATAATTATTTTGTAATATTATTTGACTATTTGATAATTGTGATTTTCAGTAAATGCTTATAGTAATAATACAAAAAATACGTAACTTTTACTTTTAAAGAAGCATAGATCATCTCATTATGGTCATATAATTGATTGTGGCTAACTAAAGGAATCAAGATTGACATTTCACTCAATGGTTTGTATAGAAGTACTTGTTGCCAAGAGATCGGGTGTAGTTAACCCTTTTAAGTTATTTTAATATGTGGTAGTAGAGAATTCTTAATAAACACCCACATATCTTTAAAGGCTTATAGAATTTTTTTTTTCAGTGTGTATATCATTGGATGTGAATTCAAGTGGAAAAGGTAAAGATTAAAACTAAAATTGGTTGCTTAGCTTTTCCTCTTCCATATTCAAAGCATATTCATCATGGATATCCATATCCAAGAGAGATACTGAAACAAAGTTATTTCGTTAATTATTAGGTATGTATGGTGCGTATTCAATAGTATCCTCGAGTATTCGATGAGAATAGTATCTAGAAGAGTATTCCAATATGGATATTTTGTATTATATTATTATGTTGCAGTCAGGAGTCCAAAATAAGCATGGTTAAAAGATTTCTCGTTACTAAAATAATTGCGTTGCCTTTATGTATTTAGTTGTGTATTGAAATTTTGGATTCTCAATATGTCAAGGAGATCCTACACTGGTGGGAGACTTGTTCACTGAGCTGCCCTAATATGTCAAGGAGATGATTTTTTTTGACAACTACATAGGACTTGCTTAATTTCTTAAAGATATGTGACCTTGGTTTTGGTGGTTCTAATGCCAATAGTGGTTTATTGTCATTCATATTATTGAGATATGCTGTCTCATTTTTGGTTGTTTTTTCATTTTTTTTGTTGATCAGTTCTCATTTTTGTTGAACTTTATTGTCTGGTGTTTACTGTTTCCTGCTGTCACCCAACTTATGTGGACAATTAGGTGGTATTTTCTAGTTGGTCCCATCTCAAGAAAGATAGTGTAAATATGTTGCCCAACTCTGGTAGCTGGACACTTACTGGGAAAAAAGAACCCTAGTTGAAATCTGTTACTTTTCACGCAAGCTCTCGTGGTTTTTCTGCCCACACAACCTTGTTTTCTTTTGTCTCCTCTTATGCTTCCATTTGAGTTGTCACCTGGCAATCTATTTTTTTTTTCTCCCAATAAAGCACTTCACTCTGAACACTAGCAGTTAGCTTTGTGTAGAGTCAACTGTAATTTTTGTTTTGTTTTTTTCAGAAGGACCCAAACTATGCTATTTAGAAGATATACTTTTCTGAAATGAATGGTGTGTGCTTGCAGATTGCATCGTTGTGTTGCTTGACTAATTTCTCTTAAAGGCAGATATGTAAAAAAACTTACTTGACAACAGTGTGACAGCGATCATAGAAGGACTTTTACTTGCTTATTTCTTGTACACCGAGCTTGTGTGAATTGTCTGATTAGAGTTTTGCTTGACATTTTTGTTTGTAGCAAAGATCCAGGTTACATCAGAATGAATGTGCATGATCCACAAAATATGAAAGATGATGTAAGTTTTTGCTGTTTTATATAACTTATTTCCTGCAATTGCTTATTCTTGCCTAAAATTATATTTATGGTTTGGTTTTTTTGTTCCTCAAAGAATCTTGCCTTTTTCCTTCATCGTCGTTTGTCATACTTTATACTCTTTTTAAGTGGGTTATAGGGGTGCTTTTATATACTCAGACACATACGTTTCAAATGTTTTTAAAAGTTTTTACTTTATTATTTTTTTACCAGGAACCTTTGTTGAAGATTGAGATAAATAATCCTGCCTTGCTTGCTGGTAATTGGTCTCAGCTCTGCGCGACATGCAAGGTGCTGTGTTCTCTTGATACTTTAACCTCTATGTACTACTAATTCAACACATTTTTGTATTGCTTGCTTTCTAATGTTATTTGATTTGATTTTTGTTAGATTGTCCGACCCGTTCGTGCAAAGCATTGTTCGACCTGTGATCGTTGTGTTGAACAGTTTGATCATCATTGCCCTTGGGTATCTAATTGCATTGGCAAGGTCTGTTGACACTGATGAATGCCTTACTTGATTTTTCACTTATCACTTGAATCCTAAAGGGATAGTAAAATCAGAATATTGCCATGTGGGCAACAAGGAGTATATGGCCAGATCAAATGATCTTAGGCATCCTTTTATTGCTTTGCCTGCAACTTTCATATTCACATGCAGAATTGCTTCAAAATGAACATTTTTTTTCATACATATGTGCAAAGATCAATCCAAATATACATGAATTTGTGTGTATATTTCTGGAGAGAGAATCAAGTGAGGATATTGTTCATCAGTGAGTATCGGCTCCTTCAGTAGATATATAGCGAGATATTTCTGCTTAGTGATTTAATGCTCTTTCACAACTTGTTTATCTATGTATAGTAAGATAGGGTTTCATAATCATGTACTGAATTTGCTGCTTTTCTTATAATTGTTGTTGATTTTTTTTCCCAGTCTGTATGTGTTGTATTTTGCTTTCACTTTTTTTTTTTTTTGACTGATTCTTTTGCGTCTTTCTGATACAGAAGAACAAATGGGATTTCTTTTTGTTTCTTGTTCTAGAAGTTTTTGCAATGATAGTAACTGGTGCAGTGGCTCTTACAAGTAAGTTTTTGGAAGTATAAAAAAAAGTCAAAAATGTCAACATTGTTAACCCAATAATAAGTCACTTATTGTATATCCTCCTTTTTGTTATGATGGCTTCATTTGCTGAAATCTGTTAACAATGCAGGAGTTTTGACTGATCCAATGGCTCCTTCATCTTTTGGAGCATGGTTGAACCATGCTGGTAGTCAGCATCTTGGTGCTATATCATTTGTCATTTCTGATTTTTTCCTCTTCTCTGGTGTGGCCGTCTTAACTGTTGTACAAGCTTCTCAGGTATGTTCGTAGTTGTTTTTTATCTTTCTTGTTGCACTCATAATAAGATTTCCAACTAGTTATTGGAAGCACATTTGTTTTTCTCCATGCATGCAGCATGCATAATATGGTGTCATCAACATGAGATCTTACAGCTGAAATTGTAGGTGCAACTATCCATGCTAATCAATAATCCGATACTTAAAAATGTGACAGAAAATGTTGCTTTAGAGTTCATTTTGCATGATGCTTTTGGTGAACCAATTTAGGGAATTATTTCTGATACACTTGGAGGGAATCTCGAGAAGTTTTCACATATGTTTTTAGAAAGGAATGCTTGCAATCATGTTTAAACATTTGAAAACTAGGTTTTGCACATTCGAAGTTTTTCTCAATTTTTTTCATCATATTGGAGAGAAACACAACCTGTAATATGTTTAGTTGTAAGGCTGAAACAGGTCCAGGACACTCTAGAAGTGGGTTGACTATCGTATTTTGTAGCTCAAAATTGATGCTCACTTGAATAAAGTTTCGATCAATTCCTAATATGTAGGAAAACCATTTAGAGGTGACTCCTCAAGTTGTTGACCAATTGTCCACGTCTTATTTATGTCACGGCTTTCAGAAACTGCTCCATGCAATCACTAATGATTAATGCCTATAATGAATGCTTCATACTATGATAATGGATATGCCTCATAGAATATGTTTGATTCCTAAAGACATGAAGATGTTGGTAACTACCGTCCTGCATCTGAATCCATAGCTTGTTAGGTTAAACAGGAAGGCAATTGAAATGTTATTTTTCTTACATGGATACCCATTTTTGTTGCTTCAGATATCTCGGAATATTACAACCAATGAAATGGCAAATGTTATGCGCTATAGCTACCTTAAAGGACCAGGAGGCCGGTTCAGGAACCCATATGACCATGGGTTGAAGAAGAATTGTTCGGATTTCTTGATAAATGGTTACAATGAAGATGTGGAGTACAACGAAGAATCAGCTCAAACTGAAGGGATTGGAATGGTGCATATGTCTAGGAATTCAAATCTGCAAAATGGGGTTGGTCATTCTCATCAAACCAATGGAAATGGCCATGTAGCTATTAATGTGGATAAGAACGCACAAACCCATTATGGTCACATCCATTCTTCTCATTGTAGCCATGGTAACAGCGGCAAAACCGATTCTGTTCCTTTAGGGTTGGGTCTTGGCCTTGGACGAAACAGTGCTCGTTCCGTGATAGCTTCATGATTGAATGATGTATCCTGTAGTTAATTGAAAATGCCTTTGTTTTGTATGTGTAAGCACACAAGGGTTTAGCTTCTATAAATCTGTTGGTAATTTCTCTTTCTTTCCTTGTTTTTTTCTCAATTTTATCTCGTCTAGTTCTTTCTTTTGATTTCTGTTGGCTTTGTTTTGCAAAAGTTTGCTCTAGTGATTGCGTTCATTTCCAAAATAGAATAATTATTTGGGTAGGATTTTGGTGCAATGGTTGGATTATTTTTGGCTTTGTCGTCATGAGTTCAAGTTATGAAAAATAATTTTTCCACAAGCGTGATAAAATTGTATATATTTAACACTTTCTTAATTCTACAATGGCAGTAGTTTGTTAGGGACAATGTCCTTGCGTCTTTATCTTCAATCATTTGTAGTTCAATTGCATTTTGGTTTTTTTTTACCTCCAAAGATCTTATTAAATTACCTATGAACTAAAACTTGATGGCTTATTTGAGTACCCTAATCATTAGATTAACAGTGAACTTTAGTATTTATTGGAATTTACAATTACTTAAATTATTGTAATGAATTATGTTAGTAAACGGGGAAAGTCTACGGACCAAAAAAAATATTTTAGTATTGTCCCAAAAATTATATTTTTTTATGGTAAAATTTAACATTTAAAAGGAAAAGTTGTAATTGTTCAAAAGAACGGCATGATCGATTATAGGTACTCATGATCAATTATCAACTTTTCTTAAGTAGTTATAACTTCTACTTTATCAGTTATAATTGGATCTTCAAAAATTGTAACTTAACTTTGAAAATTGTAAATTTCGATATCGATGGCAACCTTCTACGATCGATCAGGTCCTTTACAAGTTGTAATTTAACTTTAAAAATTTGTAATTTTTTTGAATTTTAGAGTACAACGGACTCACAAAATAAAAGGTAGTATAAAAATTGTAGTTGTTTATTAGCATGACATCATATTTTTTTACGATTATATTAACGGATATTTGACAATAAAAGGTTATGTAATACACATGCACAAATGTCAATGGGTGTAGGTTTTCTAAATGTGAGGGGATCAAGTGATCGAACATGAGAGGGTCTAAGTGAAATTTACCTATGTAGTTTTAGATGACAAATTGACGGTTGTTAACTTTAGATACAAATTCATACACTTAAAGGTGTAAATTGAGATTTTTGATCTTTGAGGATACAAATTGAGACTCAAGAAATTTTTTGGGGTGAAATTTGTGATTAACCAAAAAAATATAGGGTAAATTATATTTTATCCCCTTGAACTATAACATTTGTTTTACTTTGTACCCTTAACTATAAAATTTTTCACATTGTACCATAAAGTATCAATTTTATTTCATAACACTCTAATAGATAAGACTGTCAAAATTTTCACAATAAATAATAATTTGAGTAAGCAATTGTCTATTGCACATGTGCATGTCAAAAATTAAGAAAAATACTCATTCATGACTTTGCTCTTTTTAAATTCTAAATTTTCTTCATGTGGCCTATATTCTTTTTCTACCAAATCGTTATTTGGTTGCAAAAGAGGTAAAATAAAGTAGTACTAGACACTTGACAGGAAGCTCTATAGTATTTTCCTCCCTCATTTGACAAATTTTCAAGTTTGTGGGGCTGCAGCGTGGGTTTCAACGTAGAAGGCGAATTCTGACTTATTTTTGAGTAGAAATTGAACACTGACGCTACACACGTTAGGGTTTATATATATATATATATATATATATATATATACACGTAGAGAGAACCAAGGATTGATAGTGAATTAAAGGCAAGGATCAAAGGAAGCAAAGCGAAGAAGATTGAAATTGAAGACTAGAGAGAGATTGAAGATTGCAACATAGTTTTTATTCTTTTCTCTTACTTTTAGTTTTTGATTTTTTGAGATGTTGATTAATTTGAGGATGATGTTTTTCAATTATGTTGTGAACTAAATTTTTATTAAGATTGCAATAGAAACTGATGTTTAGTTGAATTAATTTACTCTCGTTTTCAGTTATCATCGATCATACATAAGTTGTTTATCATATTTTGTGCTTACTATATGATTGTTTTGACCATCAATTAATTTGATTTCTTAGATGAAATTGGAAGATGAATTCAAAGGTTTAGATCTGAATATGATAACATGCGTTTAGTTATTTATTCTTAGGATTGAATAGCTGAATTTGTGTATAGGAAGGAATATACCTGTATACCGTCTGTAACTTTTATGAGATTTTGAGCTTAATGAATCTGTTCAAATTTATTTTACATAAGAATATAGTGATTTAATTGGGAGAAATATTTTTATCTAACCATTGAAAAAGGTTTAATAAATACTTTTGAATTATCAGCTAACAACTTTTTTTGATTAATTAACTAAAAAAAGAGTGAAAAAGATTTATACAAAGCATTAGGTGATGTTATAATCTTAAGTTCTTTAATCTGGTGAAATCAGTCTTTGTTTAGTAATTTGAGATTTATTTTCAAATTAGTAATTTCATAGTTTAATTTCAATTGTTTAAATAAAATTAAATTGATATAAAGTTAATACTTAAAAATTATTAGTAAGTGGTAACAATACTCTACTTATCACTTTATTATTTATTGATCGTGTATACTTGCACATAAATTATCAATATCACCAACCAATAATATTAAGACAAATAAATGAATGCACCCCACAAAAATTTATAACCAAACATGTAAACAAATAACTCCTTACTCTTCCACTAAAAAGACCTAAAAATAGTTTATTTGGATAAGGTAGTAGTTACAATTAAGTTTGTCAATTGTGTCAAGTGAGACGAATTCTTGTCAAAAAATATTTCACCTATACTCGATTCGTTTATTTACTCATGTTTAACTAGTCGTATTATATCGGATTCATATCTTGTATGAATCATATATAACCGGTATATAAATAAGTCGTATATTTTTCTTATTAAATTCACTCATTCCAAATTTGTTTATTAATCGTGTCGTATCAGATCTACTCATTTATGAAACGAGCGGTTTAAAAAAAACCAAAACCCTTTAATTTCATTTCATATTAATGAGACATCTCATATGATTTTATAATTATTGATTAAAAATAATAAAATATAAAAACTCTACACAACTTTTTTTTAGAGGATGAAAATTGGGAATGGGACTCTAGGCCTGCACATGGGTTAGCGGAAGATGATGTAGGCGAAAATGAGTCAACACAATGTATTGTATTTTCTTTTATGTAAGCAAATAGATGTCGAACATGTTCGCAGTAGTTTAATAGACACGTCTTTTAGGTGGGACAGAACTCCTCCAAAAAATCATGTTCCATGGACATTATAATTGGATCAACCCATCATAAATGCCTTAGTTTGAGTCCATGATCCAAACCCAATATCTAATGCAAATCATTTCTAAAACCCCACACCCCTCCACTCCATAGTTCTCCGAGTCCAAGGATTTTGTCGTTCTGCAATACTTGATCCTAAAATTTAATGATAACATTTGTTTTTATATATTTTTCATACGGATCTCATGAGAAATTAATAGAACATTAGATAACGTTTTTTTTTAAGTATTGTGTTTAGTGCTTTGTTATTATTTTTTTTAACGTTAAAAAATAAAATTATTGTCTGGGCGTGACTATAGCCAGGGATGAATCTAAGGTTTTGTCCTTGGGTGGGCCAAGCATTATATACATTAATTCATATCAATCTTGAGAATTATTTGTACAGTTTATAAAATCATATCAATCAAAGAATATATTCAATATAATCAAAAATTAGTATAGGCTAAAATACTTGATAATAACAAGTGTGTGTCTGTCACTCGTTTATCAAAGTGGTACTTAATATCTGTGCTAAAATACCAACCACTTAATTTTATCATTTTGTTACTCGTGCCAATTAACCGTATTATTTTCGAATTTTGTGGCAGATAGGGTTCGAATCGTCTTATTTTTGAATTTTGTGTCAGATAGAGTTCGAATCGAGTTTGTGTTAATGAATAAAATTGACACCCCCGTATTAGAAAGTACAAGGCCATTGCATCGCTCCGTCCCTGACCAGTTCAAACCCACAATGATAGTCCACTGCTAGTGAGGCCTAGACGGTACTCCAAAAATTGCAAAGGTTTATTCGAACAATAGTCTAACTCCCGTACAACATAATTGCCAATAAAAATAACGAGAGTTCCCGTAAATCGAACAACACTAGCTAACCTCGTCGGGGTGTGGGAGGACTCTTACAAGTCTAAATGTCTTTGAGTTCTTGTGGCGCAGGAGCTAAAATTGAGTTTGCAGAATGCCGACAAAATTATTTCCTCCCCTATTGCACAAAAAGAGAAAAACATACAATCCCAAAATAATATTTAAATGTACTTTTTTATTTAAGTGTTTTTTGCAAAATAGTTATTAAAATATTTTTATTATTCGATAAAATTGATTTTTTTTCAATGAAACAAAAGTAGTTAAAAAAAAAGCTTTGCCAGACTGAATAAAACTTCAATTCTTATCCATTATTTACTGCTTTATTGGACAAAGTCCATCTTGTCATAGGACTGCATCAATTTGAATCTAGTATGGTTCAATGGATCAAAACCACTCACGAAGGGTAGATTTTTTCCTGCTGGAATGAAAACCATATTGCTCAAGGTTTTGGGAAAGTCTATACTGCCGACGTCAGTATAGTGTTGAAAGTTATAATTTTTCGATGTAAAAATTACAATGATCATAGAATTTATAACTTTTAAAAGTAAAATTACGTTTTTTAAAGGTGGAGTTACAACTGGTCAAGAGATGTTTATGATCGATCGCAACATGAACATCCTTCGATCAATTATAACTTCATCTAAAAAATATGTAATTTAACCACAAAAAATAATAGCTTATGGTAAAATACCATTTTTTTTTCATAGACATTCATTAAGTTTTTTTCCCATGAGAACAGTATTGTTTGTGTAAAACAATCTAAGGATTTTGTCGTTCTGCAATACTTGATCCTAAAATTTAATGATAACATTTGTTTTTATATATTTTTCATACGGATCTCATGAGAAATTAATAGACCATTAGATAATGTTTTTTTACGTATTGTGTTGAGTGCTTGTTATTATTTTTTTATCGGTAAAAAAATAAAATTATTGTCTGGACGTGACTATAGCCAGGGATGAAACTAAGATTTTGTTCTTGGGGGGCCAAGCATTATATACATTAATTCATATCATTATTTGCACAGTGTATAAAACCATATCAATCAAAGAATATATTCAATATAATCAGAAATTAATATAGGCTAAAATACTTGATAATAACAAGTGTGTCTGTCACTCGTTTATCAAAGTGGTACTTAATATCTGTGCTAAAATACCAACCACTTAATTGATGAGAGAAGAAAAAGATAGGACTTGATTGTTTTGACTTAGCTTTTCAACTGTGGTTGATTTTTTGTTGTTGTTGTTGTTGTTTTTTTTTTACGTCTAATTCAAATTTCTGCGGTTCTAAATTCTTTGAGACTGAGATATTTTTTTTTGGTGGGTGGGGGCTAGAAGCACATCAAGAGGTATAATTTCAATAGGATACCTATAGATCGTCTAGAAAGTAGGCGGTGTCAATATTGTCGTGTCGAGTAATTTCTGACCATGCTATTTTCATGTCGGGTCACTTTTGATAGGTGTGGGGTTCGTGTCAATATTTATCTCAATAAAAAAATTATTTAGTTCTGATGGGTCTCAAAAATCACAGTGCAAGCCTAACTTAAGCGAGATTATTGGGTCTGGTGTAAGAGTTAGTTTGGTAGATTGGATTATACATCAAAAGAGAAGAAACAGGAGGTAAGTGGTTCGGCTTAGCCGATAGACCAAGGGTACGTCCACTGTAAAGGAGACTCTTGCTCCTTGATTTTGTGTATTGAGATTTCGATGTATACTGCCGAGATTCAGGCGCTGAGCCCTTACTGGGGTTGGTATTTTGTGCTTATAGAATGGACACGGTTCATCAATGTTCTCCAGGATCCCCCCTCTCTTATAGGACACTGTTCTATATATATATAGGATGACTTTTTTGTGGTTTCTGGCGGTTTCTTCTATCTTTTTTGGATTCTGTTGGGACCTTCTGTCATTGTCCTGAAAAAGCCTTTTCCAGCCGGCGCTACTGCGCCCACGATCTCTGGGGCATTATGCTTCACCATCTTTTGTGTGCTGGAGGAATAGCTATGCAGGTTTCAGAGATGGCCCTCTATCCTCTGGACGCGTGGCAGGGCGAGGTGACTCTGAGGCAAAGATCCAATTCCTTCTCTTCGGATTGCCCTTTAGTTGGCACCTGATTGGGCTGGGACTGGACCACTGCCCCTCGAGTGCCCGTTGGGCGTTGCCCTTGCAGCTCTTTGTCATAGGTTAATCAGAGGCGCTTCATGTTGGGCCAATGGACTTTCCTCTAGTTCCTCATGGCTTTTTGGTGGCCCATGCCCAGAATTTTACTCTTATCAGTTGCCCCCCAGCCCCTAGTCACGAGGATGACGTCATTTGACCTGGGGTTAAAGATGTCCTTTTCGAATTTCACATTATTTCTACTTGGCGGGAATGCCCGACAATTGGTTTTGATATGATTGGGTTGTTGCAGCTTTAAATGTTGTGTATAAGAGGGGGAAGAATTCTTGCCTTTCCCAATTTACACTTTTCTTTTCTTTTTTGAAAACCTCTCTTCTCGTTTTCTCCCCTTCCCTTCGACATTCAAGGCGTCTTGTTCCTGGCTTGTTGGCAACTTAGGGTTTCCGTGCCCCCAGTTCTTTCCTGTTTTTAGCATCCTACTAGGTATCTATTTCTTCCTTTCTTTTCTTTTCTGTTCGATCTGGATCCCCTCAACCCTCCCTGGTGGGGTTTCGGGTTTCATTTTCTGATTTGGAGATTCAGTTATTTTAGGAGTCGCTCCAACGACCTCTCCCTTCTTCCGCAATTTGTGGATTTCTCTTCCTCAGATAGGATATCCTTTCTTAAGGATTGGTGCCTGAGACCTTTGTTCTTGACGGACTGTGCTTTGCATTTGCCTTCTCTGCACTCTAGCTTGTCAATTGAAACTGTGATGGAGAGATTTGTTGTTACTTCTTCTAAGTCGGGTTCAGAGGATCTGGTTAGCAAGGAGGTCGAGGAAAGCACCTTGGGTTCCCTCAGAGATTGCTCTTTTTCTGTCGAGGCGGCCTTTGGGTCTACCCTTGGGGTTTCCTCTTAGGCCTCCCCCGTTGAGGACTGTCTTCCTTCTTCTCTGGCCCCCACCGCCTTTACTCATTCGAGGGAGGGGAGGCCTAAAATGGTACCATCCTCCATTTCTAGGGAAAAACCCGTCAAGATCAATCCGACCTGTCCTGTTGTGCTGAGGAGACCTCTAGTTGCATAGATAATGACTATTAAAAAAAATTGAGGCGGGAGTATCATTTTCCCGACTTCGTGGAATTGCATTCACTTGGGGAACATGAGAGGTGCAACTCTTCTCTTCTCGAGTTGACTTGTTTCTTCAAATCAGCATTTCGGGCTGGTCTTCGATTTCCCGTTCATCCTTTTATCTGAAATGTCCTTGGTTTCTATAACGTTTATCCTGCTCGACTTTCTCCTAACGGTTGGGGCCTTTTAGTCGATTTCCTTGTCCATTGGTTCAAGAGCGGGAATGACTCTACTCCCTCCATTCGAGAGTTTGCTTCCCTCTTTCAGTTAAAATCTTCTCCCTCTTTGGGCTTCTTGTACTTTGCCAAGAGGGTGAAGGCAAAGTCTTTGATTTCTGGGCAACCTTATTCTAATAAGGGTTGAAAACCAAAGTTTTTCTTCGTTAGGGGAGACTCCTGGGAGTTGTCGGGGGAACCTGGCGACGTACCTCGTATCCCCTAGGTTTGGGGGGTCCCAAGGAATACGCGTAAGGCTGACCTACCGGTTGTGAGTTCCCTTTTTATTTTTATTCTGCTGTCTGAATTAACCATCTGGCCTGATTCGTAGGTTTTTTGTCCAACGCTCAACGAGGAAGAGACTGCTCGAGTTTCCAGGGCTGAAGCTCTGGGGTTGCAATCATTCTTCGACTTGGTGATTGACTGGAACCTTGCCATGTACGAGCTAGGGCCCTCTGTTGATCAAGCTCCAGAAGTTGCACTATCATTTGCCCCCCAATCCGATCCCATGGATCAAGACCTGATCATGTCGATGTTCTCTAATATTGAGCAGTCGAGGAAGATGAGAAAATTTGTGAAGGGGCCACGGCCGCCCTCCAAGGAGGCATCGATTTCTGGGTCGGTGTTCACTCCCTCAGAGAAAACGCCGGAGGACCCTCCTTCTCATGGGGATGCTACTGTGTCCACATCTCCCCTCGAACTTTCCAAAGGCCATACCCGCTCGGAGGGGATTGCAGCGGGCAAGCTCGGGGCCGAGGCTACTCATCCTCCAAGAAAAGCAGTTTCTCAGAAAGGCGAAAAGGGGGATCCCGTCCCTCCGAAGTCCAAGGTGCAAGGGAGTGGTTTTCTTAGCGATCCTAAGACTGCGGTGACTATCCGAACTGATCTCCACGTCGGATCCCAGGACGACTATGTAGGTTCCCTTTAAGAGGAAAGTTCAACATACCATCCAAAGCTTGGCTGAGCAAAAACTTGTTGTCCGAATTTGGTATTGATAATTTACGTGCAAGTATACACGATCAACAAGTAATAAAGTGATAAGTAGAGTATCATTCCCACGAAGAATTATTAGTAATAAATTCAAAGTACTAACTTTATATCAATTCAATTTTATTTAAACAATTGAAATTAAGCTATAGAATTACTAATTAAAACTAAATCTAAACTTAACAATCAAAAGTCGAATTTACTAGAGAAAAGAAGTTAAGATTATAACTTCCCCTAATGCTTCGTATAAATCCCTCTAACTCTCTTTCCAGTTAATTGATCAAAATAAGTTGTTAACTGAGAACTCAAAGTTATTTATTAAATCTCTTCCGATAGTTAGATAAAATTATCTATCCCAATTAAATTACTATATTCCTATGCAAAATAAGTTGGAATAGATTCATTAAGTTCAAACTCTTATAAAAGTTGCACACGGCGTATAGGTATATTCCTATCCTATACACAAACCCAGCTATTCAATCCTAAGAAAAATAAACTAGATGCATGTCATTATATTCAGATCTAAACCTAGAATTCATCTCCCAATTTCATATAAGTTATCAAACTAATTGTTGGCCACACAATCATATATTAATCACAAAATATGACAAACAACTCATATAAGATCAATAAGAACTAGAAACGAGAGTAGGTTAATTTAACTAGACATAGGTTCCGTTGCAATCTTAATAAAAATTTAGTTCATAATGTAATTGAAAGACATCATTCTAAAATTAAACAACATCTTAGCAAAACAAGAAGTAAAAGTAAGAGAAAAGAATGAAAACTTAGGTGCAATCTTCAATCATTCTCTAACTTTCAAGACCAATCTTTTTTGTGTTGATTTCTTCGATTCGTGTCTTCAATTTTCTTCCAATTTCTTGGTTGTGCCAGCCGTTTTCAGCCCCCAAAAGTCAGAATCCTCCATCCCCACACAAACCCTGGTATATATATAGCCTTAGGGTTAAATTTTGGGCCCAAAACAAGTCAAAATTCGCGTCACAGATTAACACACACGCAGGGGCGCTCAAACTGGCACAGGGGCACTAATTTGGACAGTGTTTGGGCGCTGGGGCACCCAAATTGGCGCTGGGGCGCAACTCCTTGTATTTTGATTGCTTCGGACCAGTTTTCGTAGAATCGTCATAACTTTTGATATAACCGTTTGATTGAGCTGAAATTGTGACACAATACGGAAGACATCCTGATCTACAACTTTCATGTTTTAAACTTTTTCATATTCAAAGTATATCATGGTCAAAATTCAGAAAATTGAGGTACTGCTACAAAATAGTACGCTATAAATACTCCATTAAAATGCCCTTTAGCTTCCTCTTCAAAAATCCAACACTTAGGCTCCAATTTTGACCTTGTTTCCTCCCAAATGGTCATTCCTACAAAATAACATCAAAACACACAAAACGAATAAAAATGAACATAAAATAATTGAAAACTTGCAATTTCATTAAGCCGAGAGCACTCAATTCGTAAGTATAAAATCCACTCATCAGTGGCCGTCATTGTCAATCATGTTTTTCTCTTAGTTCTTGAATTCCCTATTCATTTCATGTATTAACCTATCTCTTTGTTGCATATATTTTTCTCTAGTCATTCGCCTGCGTGAAAGATGCTAGATTTTCACCATGAGTAGGATCTCTAGGAGGCCAAAGAGGCCCTCGACACCATGACAGTTAGCAAAGATGACGCTGAGGGGAAGGTGAAGATTCTGGTGAGCGAGCCTGCTGAGTTGAAGAGGATCAATGATGAGCTAGACACCCGCCACCAGGACTTTGTAAAGCTCTCAGACACCCGAGCGAAGAACTGAGAAGTCGAGCTCAAAGCCAAGGATGCCGAGCTAGTGTCCTTAAAAGCTTGAACGTCTGATCTTTTGAAGGAAAATGCTTCAGCCTTTGTGAAGGGGTTCCTGAACTGTTTTAACCAAGTTGGCGACGCTTATCCTAACCTTGACTTAGACTCAATCCAGCCACAGCTCGATTTCAAGAAGAGATCTGAGGAGTCCAAAGAGGTTGAGGCGTCTTGTGTTGAGACGGAGCCCATGCCCAAAGTGGAAATTGCTGGAGAGGGAGTTGGTGGTGGTAAAGAAGCTGCCCCCTGACGTTGGCTAATGATGATTTTTTTTCCCCCTTGTCCCTTTTCTTTTTTCTTGAAGGTCAGGTAATCCTATGGATGATATATTCTTGTATTTCTCAAGAGTTTTGCTACCAGCTTCCTTTTTTTTTTTCTAAGAATGATGTGTATTGTGTTATTGTTCATTCCCGAAGAGCTGGGTGTCTGGTCTTGACTATACCCTCGTGAGTTTTGTTGTTGTCGTCCGTGAGACTTCGATCTCTAGGGTCGAGTTGTCTTCTGGAAGTTGTGATGAATGAATTCGTGGATTTTCGAGCTGTCCTGAATAGGTGAGCTAACCTGGTTTGTAATGGCAGAGCTGACCTGGCCGCCCAAGCTTGAACCTTGTCACGTGTCCCACTTTGGTTTTCCAGGGCTATTTAGGTCTTTTCACCTTTCTTTTTGTGTACTTTAGACGTGACAATTTTGCCCGATTCGAATCATACGCCGTCAGGGGAGGTAAGTGGCTCTTCGAACATGGTGCCTTGAAGGCCTCCCCGTTGTGCCACGTGTCTCCCTCATTGAATGCAAAGGACATGCATTAACTTCATCTGTCAAAAGCAACGGGTGTGGGCCTACGGGACCTATAAGTACATCCCTAGGGAATGATTATTTTTCTCTAGGCGTCAAAAAGAGAACCCTTGTCTCCTCTTCTTGGTGTAATACCTCCCTTTTTTGATTTCTTTGCTTCTTGTTCTCATGGCCAGGACTTCTTCTTCACCACGCGACGTAATTCAATGTCTCTTCCCTGACTTCGAAGTTAGCAAAGTTGGGGATGAAGAGGCCCAATCCCTTGCAAGGTGTTTTGACTTCCCTCTTGGGGTGGTTGTGCGCCCTGCCACCTTGCGTCGATTCCATTCCTTAGTTAGGGGTGAAGTTTGTTCCTTCGAGGCTCCTTTTCTGCTAGGGCTTCGATTTCCGCTTCCCTATTACATATGGGATGTTTTGTACTTCTTTAGTTTTTGCCTAGCTATGCTTCTTCTAGCGGCCAGGGCAACCTTGCTGGCTTTTTCGGCGGCATGGGGAAGGCTATTTCTTGGGTCTAGGGCCACCGTGTCCAAATATCTTCACTTTTACCATCCCGAGGAGGTTTTCGAGTTTTACCACTTCGTTCCCAGACGGGCGAGAGAAATTCCTATCCTAGACCTCCCTCTAGAACCGAAAGGATGGAGGAGGAGATATTTCTTTGTCTCCGGGGATGGCTGGGAGTATGGGGCTATTTTTCCAGCGTCCATGAGGGTTCCCACGGATTGGGGACAACGCAGGAATCTGGGTGAGTCCCTGTTAGCCCGCGACGTCCTTTGCTGCTTTTCTTAGTCTCCTTAGGTAATAATGCCCTTTGCATATTATTCTTCATATTTTTTGTTTCTCTTTTTATAGGTGAGCTTCCACCTTTGTCCGGGGAAGAACTGACTCGGGTTAATCAGGCCCGCGCTTGCCTTCCATTCTCATATGCTGAGTTGATGTGCCCTGAACTGGCTTCGTTGCCAAGCGATCGTGAGTACTCGATGGTCCGCCTAAATTGCCTTGCTCATATTCTTGTTTGGAAACTCATCCCCTTTTGCGTTTTACTTGTGCAGTTCCTTCATACCTAGCTACCCAACATACGGCGATACTAGAACAAGTGGGTCAAAGGAGGCGTACCAAGAGTTCAAAACCTGCGGTGAAAAAAGCCAGGTTGGGGAACATCAGCTCGGGCTCCCCGTTGGATGCTGGCACCAGTCCGGGGGCTCTTGTCGTTGGTGGCAACGTTTCAACGTCTTTGTCAACCCCGAGCTTCCTGCCTGCTTAGGCTGGGAGAGTTACTGTGCCCAAGCTTGAGTCTGCTGGCACAGTTGGGACCGTTGTGTGCAGTCTGGTGGCGGGACCAGTTTGGCTCAGTTCTTCTCAGGCAAGAATGGTTGGTTCCAGCTCGAGGCAAACTCCATCTTCCTTGAATGTTGATCTTAAGGGGAGTTTGATAAGAAATGTGGGCATGAGTAGTCAAACGTTGATGGAACTGATCCCCCAGGCGGACCTGAGGCGTTTCGTGGAACTCCCGTTCCAGACTCGAAGCCGGGAAGCACTTCATGCCCTTCTTGCGGCAAGTGTCGCCCTTCCCTTGTATTTCTCACTGTCTCTGGGTTTGCGGCGTTATGACTCTTTTCTTTGTTTATACATGGCGACGCATGTTTGTGAACTTGGAGGGAGATTTTTATTACGAGGAGCGACGTTCAGAGGAAGGTGGGCGAGCTCCAAAAAGCTCGTCAGCGAAACTCCGAGCTCCTAGGCTAGGGTTTGGCTATTGAGAGAGAGCTAGAGCAAGTCCTTACTCAGCGGGCTCAGACTTTTTGGCAATTGATTGCCAGTACTACCTCCGAAGTGTCCCTTTGGGATGAGCTAGCTTGCGCTACAGAGGACTGTGATGCTCGGATGGAGGACCTTCTTGATTCTTCTATCTCTCGAACTTTGCTGTCGGAAGAGTTGAAAGAGTCCCAAGCTGTTATTGCTAAACTAACCAAATCCCTGATTGCTGAGCACTAGCTGGTTTAGAATCAGTGAAAGGAGATCGAGGGAGCCAAGGTAGAAGTGGCCAGGGCCTTTGTCGATGGGTTTTTCAATTTTGCAGACCAGGCGATTGAAAAATTTCCTGGCCTGGATCTTGAGCAGTTTCAACCACATTTTGACGTTCCGCTTGGTGGTAGGGCTCCTGATGCTGCTTCACCTGCTTTTTTCTTTGGCCAATCTTACAAGACCAGACTTATTATCACTGTTCATTATTGTCTTTTTGCTATTTGCTCTTCTTTTTTTTTTCAACACCTGTAAACATTTTCTTTTGTAATGAAACTTATTTTTTTTGAAGTATTTTCTTGGTATGTTTGAATTGATGGCAATGTTATATGCCCTTGCCCCCTTACTCCAATGAGGCCTTGGCCTGGTTGGAGTAGTATCGTCCTTTGGGTTGCTTGTTTGTCTGGCCACGCGTATCCTTGTGTATTTTGGGTAACATAACTGGCGTCTGTTCGTGTGAAGCGGTTGTTCATTTAAGTGGGCCTTTAGGTGGCTCAACAACCTTTTCAAGTTTTGTGCCCTCATTTATTGTTACGGGATTCCAGTAGTCTTCCTCCGGAGCTATATAGTCTCAGGTATTTTGAGTCCCTGTATCCCATTGTTTTTCAACGCTCTCCCTTCTTCGACTCCCTAATTCCTTTCGGCGCTTAGCCTCTCAATCTCTTGGTTCAATGGCTCCCTCTCCACTTTTCAAGCAGTGTGCCCAGGAGTCTCTAAAGGGCGAGTGGTACTCCATCTTCCTGCTTTCATCTTTGCTTACTGCTGCGGACGTTGATACCATTAAGCATCAGTATGATCTCCCCGAAGGCCTGGGGGTTAGGGCTCCTACCCCCAATGAACCTTGCAGCATGCCTGCTCCAGGGGAGGTTGCCTTTTTCGAGGGGGCATTCGAATGTGGCCTCCGGCTCCCCCTTTATCGAGACTTTATTCGGATTCTCTCTCATCATGGCTTGTGTCCCTCTAGGCTTTCTCCTGAGGGGTGGGCTGCCTTGGTTAGTTTCTTCATTTTCTGGCGTATGCAGGGCTTTGAGACCTTCCCCACTGTCTCTGAGTTCTTCTATTTCCTTGACCTGTCTTTCGACTTCCCTCATTTCTTTAGTTCTCTCTATTTTAAGTGGTACTTTCATCTGTCGTTGGTTGCTGACATTCTTTCTTCCCCCGATGGATGGACTCAACACTTTTTCTTTGTCTCTGGGGACTCATGGGAGCCTGCTACAGGGAGAGACTATCTTGTCTGAGTCCCTCGTTCTTGAGAAAGCTTTTGGGAGAGGGGTAAACTTTTCCCTGTCGATCTTTGGTTTGCCCATACTCCTTTGGTAGATATCGTGCTAACCTCGTTTTTGTTGGCTTTGTGTTGTGCAGGTATCCCTGGCTTAACTCCGCTAGAGGCTTTCAATGTTCACATGGTTGAGAAGGCCTCCCCCCTTCCCTAATCTGCCCTTGTTGCCCCTCAGAACCTTGTTCGTTACGGGATAGGGGGAAATTCTACTCGAATTCGGCTCATGCCTTCCTTTTTCTTTGATTCGGATGTCCTTTTTGGCGACCCGGAGGTAGATCCATTTAGCGAGAGGGATGCTAAGGTGGAAATCTTGAAGAAAAAACTGGCGGAGATGGAGCGTGAAAGAGACATTCTGAAAGAAGATAACACCCAACTTAAAGGGGTGAATGCACATCTAGAGAAAGGAGACCGTAAGTTGAAGGGTGTTACAGGGGAGGACACAAAAAGAAAGAGGAGTTTGTGATGGTGTTTCTTCTAAGTCCCGAATAGTGCTGCTTCTATGTCCCGGATAGTGTTGCTTCTATGTCTGGAAAAATTCCCTCTTTTTTTTTTTTGCTGGTGTATCTAACTGTTTGAAATATGAACCTTCCTGCTCCTAATGAAACACAGTCTTTTGGGCTATTGATCTTGTATTTTTGTGCTTCGCGCTAGTATGTTGTATGGAGCTCACGGGCTCTTTTTAGGCCGAAAAGCCTTCATTTCGAAGCTTACGAGTTCTCAAATACTTAGGCTGAAAAGCCTGGTCATTCTGAGTTTACGAGCTTTCAAATACTTAAGCTAAAAAGCCTTTTCGATCCCAAGCTTATGAGCTCTTGAGCTTAGGAGCGCTTAGGCTGAAAAGTCTTTGCCGATCTCAAGCTTATGAGCTCTTGAGGTTACGAGCCTTTAGGCTGAAAAGCTTTGTCAATCCTGAGTTTACGAGCTCTTAGGCTGAAAAGCCTTTATGATCCCGAGCTTACGAGCACTTAGGTTGAAAAGTTTTGTCGATCCCGAGCTTACGAGCTTTTAGGCTAGAAAGCTATGTTGATCCTAAGCTTACGAGCTCTTAGGCTGAAAAGCCTTTGTGATCCCGAGCTTATGAGCTTACGAGCTCTTAGACTGAAAAGTCTTGTCGATCCTGAGCTTATGAGCTCTTAGGTTGAAAAGCCTTGTCAATCCTGAGCTTACGAGCTCTTAGGTTGAGAAGCCTTGTTGACCCCAAACTTACAAGCTCTTAGGCTGAAAAGTCTTGTCGATCTCGAGCTTACGAGCTCTTAGACTGAAAAGTCTTATCGATCCCGAGATTATGAGCTCTTAGGCTAAAAAGCCTTGTCGATCCCGAACTTACGAGCTCTTAGGCTGAAAAGCCTTGTTGATCCCGAGCTTATGAACAGTTCGATGTCAGCTTTCTCCTTTGCGAGGACTTTGGAAATTTCATTTATCTCAAAGGATGAAGTTTTACAATAGCTTTCTTTTCTATTACAAAAGGTTTTTGGGGAGTATCATTGGTAGTAACGCTTCAAATGATCTGCGTTCCATGAGTGTTGCAGGTCTCTCACCTCTTTAGTTTGTAATTCATAGTTTCTGGGTCGAACTATCCTTTTCACAATGTAGAGCCCTTCTCAGTTGGGTCTGAGCTTTCCATGGATTGGTTCCTTCCGTGCTGGAAGCAATTTCTTTAGTACCAAGTCACCTGGTTTGAAATTCCTTCCCTTTACTCGCTTGTTATAGAACCTAGCCGTGTTCCTCTGATAGGAGAATATCCGTTGCAGCGTGTCATCCCTTCTTTCATCTAAGAGGTCGAGATTTATCAATAGGGACCTCTCGTTCTGCCTTGGATCAAAGAGTTTGGCTCTTGCAGTGGGCACGCCGACTTCGACGGGGGCCATTGCTTCTATCCCATACACTAGGCTAAAAGGGGTTTCGTCGGTCGCAGTTCAGACAGTTGTTCGGTAGGCCCATAGCACGGTTGGGAGGCGGTCCACCCAATGAGATTTGGACGTCTCCAGCCTGGTCTTCAGGGCCATCTTGATTGTCCTGATGGTCACCTCGGCCTGCCCATTGGATTGCGGGTGAGCGGGCGCTGAGAAATAGTTCTTGATTCCTAACTCGGTATAGAAACCTGTGAATGTCGAATTATCAAACTGTTTTTCGTTATCTGAAACTAAGGCCCTAGAGATGCCGAAGCGACAGATTATTGACTTCCAGACGAAGTTTTTGACCTTCTGTGTTGTAATCATGGCCTGTGGATTCTTCGCGATTGAGAAAAAGAGGTCCTTGGATTGTACTCTGAGTCCCGACATAAAGGTGGTCAGTGCGAACTTGTCGTCCACGCTTCCCACCTTCAGAGATTCCTGATTGAAGCACTGCACGTAGCTTTTGAGGGACTCGTTAAGTCCTTGTTTGACACTTAGTAGGTGGTAGGACGGTTTCCTGTATGTCCTTGCTGTGATGAAGTGTAACAAATTGTATTGATAGTTCCCTGAAGGAGGAGATTGATGTTGGCTGTAGCCCGTTGAACTAGGCTATTGCCGACCCCTTCAAGGTGATGGCAAAAGCTTGGCAGCGAATTAGGTCTGAGTGCCCCTGGAGTTCCATCTGATTCTAGTAAGAATTCAAATGGTCAACCGGGTCTTTAGTCCCGTTGAACGTCTTTATCGACGGCATCCGAAACCTCTGGGGGAGAGGAAAATGAAGGACCTCGGGAGGGAAAGATGACTCAATTTGCTGGACCAAAGCGTCCATGGTATCGGGGGGCCTTCCCTTAACCACCTCTTTCACATTGCCCAGCTCCCGGTGGAGCTCGCGGATTTTTTGCTCCCACGTGTGATTGTTTGCCCCCAATGGGGGGATACGGTCTGTCTGGCCGGAAGGCTGCTTTAGCCTGACTGTAGGCTTCATCTTTGTCTCGTTCTTCGAAGTGCCTCCTCTGATGGTTTTCTCCAGAGTGGCTACGCTCATGGAGCTCAGTGACTCCATTTGGTGGGGCTTGACGCTCCTGATGGAGGGTGTCGTGTTCTGCTGGGAGTAGAGGGAGCTCTTGTCGAGCTGGTGGGAAACGGGGGAGCTGATGTGTTCATATCCACTCCATCAGCTCCTAGTTCTGCTTTATCAGTTGCATTGTAGCTTGGTGGTAGGTGTTCAGTTCATCGAGTGAGGGAGGTTCGCCGCTGGGGGATGGTCTTTGGCGTCTACCTCAGAGACTGAAAAATTCTTTGGTAAGTTTTGGTGGGCTTGAGGGTTGGCGGGAGCTTTACTCATGTTCTGAGTTGAAACCGTCAAGTAAATAAAATTTTTAAGTAGGAAAACGATGATAACGTTCCCACAGATGGCGCCAACTGATGGGGTCTCGAAAATCACAGCCCAAGCCCAACTTAAGCGAGATTATTAGGTCTGGTGTAAGAGTTAGTTTGGTAGATTGGATTATCCATCGAAAGAGAAGAAATAGGAGGTAAGTGGTTCGCCCTAAAGACCAAGAGTACGTCCACTGTAATGAAAACTCTTGTTCCTTGATATTGTGTATTGAGATTCCGATGTATAAAGTTGGGATTCAGGCACTGGGCCCTTACAAAGTTGGTATTTTTTTCTTATAGAATGGAAACGGTTCATCAATGTTCTCCGGGATCCCCCTCTCTTGTAGGGCACTGTTCTATATATATATATATGAGATGCCTTTTTTTTTTTTTTTTTGTGGATTCTAGTGGTTTCTTCTACCTTTTTTCGATCCTGTGAAGACCTCCTGTCCTTGTCCTGAAAAAGCATTTTGCAGTTGGCGCCACTGCGCCCATGATCTCTGGGGCGTTATGTTCCACCATCTTCTGTGTGCTGGAGGATGTATCTATCACAGGTTTCAAAGATGGTTCCCTTGTCCTCTGGACGCGTGGCATGGCGGGGTGATTCTAAGGCAAAGATTCGATTCCTTCTCTTCGGATTGCCCTTTACCTGGCACCTGATTGGGCTGGGACTGGACCACTGTCCCTCGGGTGCCTGCTGGGCCTCGCCCTTGCAACTCTTTGTCATAGGTTAATCAGAGGCACTTCATGTTGGGTCAATGAACTTTCCTCCAGTTCCTCATGGTTTTTTGGGCTTTGGGCTTGTTGGTGGCTCATGCCCAGAATTTTATCCTTATCAAGTTCCGTAACAAATCATATAATACTATTTAAAAAATTAAAAAATTCTTATTTTCTATCTACAATACTCTTTAAAAACTTATTTTTAATCTACAGTACTCGTTAATTGTGTTATTCGTGTCGAACTTTAATTTTACCATTTTATTACTCTTGTCAATTAATCGTATTATTTTCGAGTTTTGTATCAGATAGGGTTCGAATCGAGTTTTTGTTAATAAATAAAATTGCCAACCCCTTGTTAGAAAGTACAAGGCCATTGCATAGCTCTGTCCCTGATCAGTTCAAACCCACAATGATAGTCCACTACTAGTGAGGCCTAGACGGTACTCCAAAAATTTCAATGATCTCAAAGGTTTAGTCTAACTCTCATATAACATAACTGCCAGTAAAAACAACGAGAGTTCCCGTAAATCAAACAACACTAGCCAACCTCATCGGGGTGTGGGGGACTCTTACAAGTCAAATGTCTTTGAGTTCTTGTGGCGCAGGAACTAAAATTGGGTTGGCAGAATGCCGACAAAATTATTTCCTCCCCTATTGCACAAAAAGAGAAAAACATACAATCCCAAAATAATATTTAAATGTACTTTTTTATTTAAGTGTTTTTTGCAAAATAGTTATTAAAATATTTTTATTATTTGATAAAATTGTTTTTTTTCAATGAAACGAAAGTAGTTAAAAAAAAGCTTTGCCATACTGAATAAAACTTCAATTATTATCTATTATTTCCTCGTTTATTGGACAAAGTCCATCTTGTCATAGGACTGCATCAATTTGAATCTAGTATGGTTCAATGGATCAAAACCACCCACGAAGGGTAGAATTTTTCCTGCCGAAATGAAAAACATATTGCTCAAGGTTTTGGGAAAGTCTACACTGCCGATATCAGTATGGTGTTAAAAGTTACAATTTTTCGATGTAAAAATTACAATGATCATAAAATTTATAACTTTTAAAAGTAAAATTACGTTTTTTAAAGGTGGAGTTACAACTGGTCAAGATATGCTTATGATCGACTGCAACATGAACATCCTTCGATCAATTATAACTTCATCTTAAAAATATGTAATTTAACAACAAAAAATAATAGCTTTTGATAAAATACCAATTTTTTTTTTTCATAGACATTCACCAAGTTTTTTTTCCCATGAGAACAGTTGTTTTACAGATTATTTGTGCTGGACAGTAATGTATCTTTGTACCATAGAACAATTCGTACTACTCGAGTTAGCAACGATTAAGAAAGTTACAATTTTTAAATATAAAATTATATTTTTTAATGGTGAAATTACAATTGATCAAACGATGTTCATAGTCGATCACAACATAAACATCCTTCGATCAGTTATAACTTCTCACATTTAAAATATTTAATTTAATCTCAAAAAATATAACTTTTTGTATGATACCAATTTTTTTTCTTCATAGAGATTCCCTAAGTTTTTTCCAATGAAAAATAGTTGTTTTGCACATTGTTTGAGTTGGATAGTGATGTTGCCATGCGACATTGTTAGTACGTGAATAATTAGGGGCCCAAAAATAAGACCATCACGCAACTTACCCTATCCTTAATGGTTTGTCACGTTGAAAAATGTATATGGGACGACTACGTCACTGTCCATTGGTTTGAGAGGACGTAGACATACTAATCAGTGCATAAATATCACGGAAGAAACTAGAAGTAACTCAATGCACACTATTCACATTTGATTTCGGTCTTCGATGACGTGGTTAGAACGAGGGTGAGTAGCCATCAGTTCTCAACTCTAAAATTAGTATTGATTTAGAGATTGCTTAAAGTTAATTGCTATGAATTATATTTTAATTATAATAAATATTTTAACATATTTATATTTTAATTACTCACTCACATTTTGATCACTCATATATATATATATATATATATATATATATATTATATATATATTTTAATCATAACAAAAAATTTAATTACCCACTTACATTTTAACTACAATAAAAAAAAAAATTGCATTGTATAGGCGCCGAATTTTTCAGGGCTAATTAGATGGTTTGAGTGATAATTCATAAGTTTTACAATTTGAGTGGGTCAATTATAGTTCGATTTATTGGTTTTTTTTTTTTTTTGGTTTTCTTTCAAAAAATTGTCTGCAGCTTCAAGAAAGATTTCAAAACATAGTACACTGCTGCTACATCTAAAAATCTAAATCAAATCAGACCAAGTTTTATGTTTTAATTATTTGGGGTTGGTTATATGAGTTCGTCTTTGTCATTCATTTCGATTATGCACTATATGGTCATTTAAGTTAAATATTTTCATATTTTTTCTTACTATTTTATTCAATGTCAATTTAGGTCTACCGTTACTTCTAGTATTATTAAGAGAAATTATCTCATTTTTCGAACTGGTGTTTCTATCGACCTTCGTTGAATATGACTAAACCATCTTAATTTATTTTTTCTTAACTTATCCTTAATTGGAGTTATTCCTACCATTTCTCTAATATAGTTATTTCTTATTCTATCATTTCTAATTTTTCCACACATTCACCTTAGTATTTTCATTTTTACTACACTCGTTTTGTCACTGTTATTTCCTAATTACCCAATATTCTGTCTCATAAAACATTGCTGCCCTTATAGCTGTTCGATAAAACTTACCTTTTAATTTTATTTGTATCCTCCTATCATATAATATGTCGTAGGCTTTTCTCCGCTTAAACCAATTGGCATTAATTCTATTAGTTATATCATCTTCAATCTCTCAATCATTTTTTAATGATCGATCCTAGATATTTAAATTGTGTAGTCGTTAGTATTTATGTCTATTTGTTTTATTATTAAACCAATGAGTTTTTGGTCTAATAATACTTCTTACCTTGTGAAGTTTCTGTCTTTTTGAGGTCAAGGGTTCAAGTCCCCTCCCTCTCCGCCCTTCCCAATAAATAAATAAAATATTACTAAAATTGCATTGCATTGCATATATTCAGTCTTACCCCTACTTATTTTAAACCCTTTTAACTCGAGGTTATTTCTCTAAATTTTTAACTTATTGTTAATCCCCTTTCGAGTTTTATCTATTAATACAATATCATTTGCAAATAATATACAACGTGGGACATCATCTTGAATATGCCTGGTGAGTTCATCCATAATTAGGACGAATAGGTATGCACTTAAGGCCGATCATTGGTGTTATCCCACCGTGATTGAAAATTCTTTATTTTCTTCCACGAAAGACCTAATTATAGTTATAATCCTGTCATACATGTCATTTATCACTTTGATATACCTATTCGTCATTCATTTTCTCTCAAACACCTTCCATATTATATTTTTAAGTCTTTATCATACGTCTTTTCTAAATTTATAAATATCATATAATATTTTTCTTCTTCTCTTCTATATTTTTCTATGAATGTCCTCAATAAATATATAACCTCTATATGAATTATCAATGACAATTTTCAATAATTTCATTATATGACTTATCAATTTATCCCTCTATAATTATTACAATTTTGAATATCTCCTTTATTTTTATAGATAGGTACTAAAATACTATTTCTCTATTCATCGGACATTTTCTTAGCAATAATTCTATTGAATAATTTCATTAACCACAACACCACCTCATTCTCTAAGCACTTTTAAACCTCAATTAGAATCTCATCAGGTCCTAAAGTCTTGTCTAATTTTATTTTCTTCAATACAAACACTACCTCCAAATTCTTTATTCTACAAAAAAAAATTTTATGGATCCTCTCATTTTTTTTCTCTTCTAGGTTTCTTAAGAGATTTTTATTTAATAGTTTCTCAAAAAATTTATATGAAAAAAATCTGAAACACTTACCACTAACTTGATCAGAGAAAGAAAGATAGGGCTTGATATTTTTTGACTTGTTTTTCAACTCTGGTTGATTTTTGTTGTTATTTTTGTTGTTGTTGTTATTGTTTTTTACGTCTTTTTCATCTCTACGCCGTTCTAAATTCTCTGCCACTGAGATATATTTTTTTTTTAGTGGGTGGGGGTAGAAGTACAACAAGAGGTGTAATTTCAATAGGATAACTATAGGTTGTCTAGAAAATAGGGGTGTCCATTGTGTTATGTCGTGTTATTTTTGTGTCAAATAATTTTCGATTGTGTTATTTTTGTGTCGAGTTATTTTCGATACGTGTCATGTTCGTATCAATAAAAAATTACTTAGTTCCACAATAACTCATATAATACTATTTAAAAAATTTTAAAAATTAAAAAATTCTTATTTTCTATCTACATTACTCGTTAAATACTTATTTTTTATATACAATACTTGTTAATCGTGTTATTCGTGTCAAATTTTAATTTAGCTTATTTATTACTCTTGTCAACTAATCATGTTATTTTCGAGTTTTGTGTTGAATCAGGTTCAAGCCGAGGTCGTGTAAATGAATAAAATTGACACCCCTACTAGAAAGTATAAGGCCATTGCATAGCTCCGTCCCTAACCAGTTTAAATCCACAATGAAAGTCCACTACCAGTGAGACCTAGACAGGACTCCAAAAATTGCAGCGATCTCAAGGGTTTCGAACAATAGCCGATGTGGCGCCCCTAATTTATTTATCAAAACGTCTCGGGGCAGGCGCAACCCGTCACTTATGGGGACGTCCTAATATTAGTGCATATATCATCATTGTTTGAACTGATCATAGTGGATTCGATACAATTTTACGCTAGCGGTCGGCTATCTAACATAACTCTTCTCCTTTATCCTAACTTGGGACATGCAATCTTGAATACAACACTGGTAGAGTTTGCTGCATCTAAAAATTTATAGTATAAAATATGACAGATTTCAATAAGTTTTCATTCAATGTTCATAAACATCTCTTTCGAAACCATTCATTTTTTTCCCTTAAATCTATAATTTATTACTTATGTTGTATCGTATTTTCAAACACTGGTTACTCCAAGTATACAAATATAAAATAACTAAAATCCTATGTGGCATGAACCGATAAAGTGACTCGAGCTCTAAAAACAAAAATAATAATAATAAACAACTAACTAATTGAAAAGTTGGATTAATTTTTGACACAAAATGTTAACATGACCCAAACTATATGCAAAATTAATGAGTTAAAATTGAAAAATTCTTGACACAAATTCGAAAATAACTTGACTTAAGAGTAAGAATAATCTAACTAGTGTTGTAGAAATAAAATACCAAACAAGAATAATCCAACTAGCATTGTAGGAACAAAATACCAAATTTTGGTATTTTTATCATTTTAAATTAAGCGGATTTGTTGTCCATTTTTAGTATCATATGGATTTAATCGCTTTGTAATTTATTGAAAAACAAGGAGTCGTGGGATTAAATAAGAGGTATTTAAATCTTGCTTTTGAATTTTTAATTCCTATAAATTAAATCAAATATGACACGATATAAATAGGTTAGTGTCAGAATGCCTAACACAATTAATTAAATAAATTGGATTAACATTGATTAATGCTTGACACAAACTTAAAATTACGTTCCGTGAAAGAATTCCACACTCAATTGCCAGTCTATGTTTTTCACGTTTCCCAAATTGAAAAGAATCATAAAATTCACATGTTATTTGGTGCCTTAAGTTCCAATTCCAGGAAGTGGAACTATAAATAGCCAACGAAAGCTCTAGAATCCATACCAGCTATTGGAGGGAAAAAAATCATACTTTCAATTTATTAATCCTTCGCAACTAGCAAGTGTTCTTGTCATTCCCCTCTCCCTCGCCCCTCACAGCCACAAAATGGCAGCTGCCACCCAAAATGTTGTTCCCAATGTTACCCGTCGCTCTGCAAATTTCCATCCTAGCGTTTGGGGAGACCATTTTCTCACATATGCTCCTGACTCTATGGTATAAATTTGCTCGTAAACTGTTGTGTATTCTTCCCTTCTTAGCGGATTTGAGTCATAATGCATTCATGATTATGAGTTCTAATTGCTTGTGCAGGAAATTGATGCTCATTCGGAGCAACAACATCAACGACTGAAAGAAGAAGTGAAGAAGCAGCTAGCCGCAGTTGCTAATAAGCCTTCACAGCAACTGAACTTGATTGATGCGATCCAGCGTCTAGGCGTGTCTTACCATTTCGATACTGAGGTTGATTCAGCTTTAGGACACATTTATGAGTGTTGTACTAATTGTGATAAAAAAGATGACGATGACCTTTACACTTCAGCCCTTCGTTTCCGATTGCTTAGACAACAAGGACATAATGTCTCTTGTGGTAAGTATCTAATTTGTTTCTTTGTTAGACTAAATAATATGTAGCAATTAATAAACACACATGCGTGCAACACGCGTTTATGCGCTCTGATATGCAAAGTCATTTTACCGGTTCAATTTGTACCATTTTTTGATGTCAATTGTCAAAACAGATGTGTTCAAGAAGTTTAAGGATGATGAAGGGAAATTCAAGGAATCCCTCAACACTAACGTTGAGGGATTGTTAAGCTTGTACGAAGCAACACAACTGAGGGTGCATGGAGAAGGTATACTAGAGGAAGCACTAGCATTTACTACCACCAACCTCAAGTTCTTGTTTCCCCACTTGACCAATCCTCTGGCCGAACAAGTAAATCATGCTCTACAGTTGCCCATCCGCAATGGCTTAACAAGGCTAGAGTCGAGGCATTACATGTCTATTTACCAAGAAGACAATTTGCATAATCAAGTAGTACTAAACTTTGCAAAAGTGGATTTTAACCTATTGCAGAAAGTGCATCAGAAGGAGCTAAGAGGTATTACAAGGTTGGTCTATTAACAAAGTCAGGGGCTTGTCATCACCATTAACATATGAATTAAGTAAGAGTTTGGATTTGATACAATTAATTCTATTTTATTATTACGATTTAGGTGGTGGAAAGATTTAGACTTTTCGAGAAAACTACCTTTTGCAAGAGACAGATTGGTGGAGTGCTACTTTTGGATATTGGGAGTGTACTATGAGCCCCAATACTTTTTTGCCAGGAAGATATTAACCAAAGTAATTGCCATGACTTCCATTGTGGATGACATCTATGATGTATATGGGACCCTTGAAGAACTTGTGCTCTTCACAGATGCAATCGAAAGGTCAAATTCAACTAATTTAATCAAATAGAACACTCTTAGTTTTAGATCTTATCATTCTTGTTCAAGCATTTTTTGAGTTGTAATTGACATATAAGAACTAATTAGTAAGTCTATTTATGTGCACTACATGAGTAACAGGTGGGACATCAGTGCTTTAGATCAACTACCAGAATACATGAGATTATGTTATCGTGCACTCTTAGATGTGTATAGTGAAATGGAGAAAGAAATGGCCAAGCAAGACAAAACATATTGCGTCAACTATGCTAAAGAAGCAGTAAGTACTTTTACAGTTCCCATAATTTGCCAAAAAAATAAAAAACCTAGTTTTAGACTGATGGACAAACTAACAATATGTCTTCTTCTTCTTCTTCTTCTTCTTTATTTCCATGTTTCAGATGAAAAAATTAATTAGAGCATACTTTCAAGAGGCCAAGTGGCTTAATGAAGGCTATGTTCCAACAACGGAGGAGTATATGGAGGTGGCGCTGGTTTCCGGTGCTTACATGATGCTTTCCACCACTTCCTTTGTTGGCATGGGAGAACTGGCAACCAAGGAGGTCTTTGATTGGGTTTCCAGTGAACCTTTGATTATTAGGGCTTCATCCGTAATTTGTAGACTCATGGACGACATGGTAGGACACGAGGTAGGAAAGAGAAGTTTGAAATATCTTATTGCAAAAAGCTACTTGTCATAAGTTCCAATCTCCTCTTTGCATAAAACCCAAATTTAATTGATATATATGAGCATTTTCTGACTCATTTTGTGCACCGATTTTGTGTTGCAGCCCCAAAACAATTCTCCATTACCTTAAAAACACCTTTTTTCCTATTTATTTTGTCCTAATTCTTGTTTTTCTGCTGAATAAATTTTGTGGTTCTTCTACATTTTTTAGCATGAGCAAGAGAGAGGACACCTAGCATCAGCTGTGGAATGTTACATGAAACAACACGGTGCCTCAAAGCAAGAGGCGTATGCTGAGTTTGACAAACAAGTCACAAATGCATGGAAGGATATAAACCAAGAATGCCTCCATCCAACCGCTGTCCCGATGCCTTTTCTAATGCGGGTTCTCAATCTTGCGCGTGTCATAAATCTTCTCTACAAGGATGGAGATGGGTATACAAATTCCAAAACCAAGTCAAAAACCTATGTAACCTCACTTCTTATTGATTCCGTGCCAAAATGACAGTGAAAATTTTCTCCAGTCCTCCATATGATGATTCTAGTTCTACCAAATAAAAATCCTTAATTCTGGTATGTGAAAATAATGTAACTCTATTTTTCTGTGTTCTAATAGTGTGTTATCCCGCCTTTGTAATAATAATGAAATAGGAGAAAAAGTATTAAAAATTTTACCTTATTTCTGTTTAATGGACTTCTATGCTAGTATGAGGAGTGAAAATTAACTCTTCTCCCATACGCCCCTCTCGATATGATGATTCTCTCATGAATAAAAATCTGTATCCATGCATATCGTGGAATAGAAAATCTGGAGTTGTATGAATTTTTCACCTTTCAAAAAACAAAGAAGTAAATCACTAGTTCTGATTGTACTGTCCATTTAGGATGTGCAAGTAGGAGTTGCATGTGCAGATGAGATGAGTGTTGAGGTTTGTCCCATGCTAATAAAATATCAACTCCTGTACAGATAAAAAGATTAATGATTAAATTTGGTTAACCAAATTTGTTTACTGGTTGCTTACAGTCTAAAAGCAAGTTTTGGAAGAAGCAAAGTACAACTTCGAAGTGCAGGGAAACAATTTTTCTTATTGATTTGAAAACTCCTGAGAAGTGACAAATTTAGTAAAAGATTCGGTGTGTGCAGGATTGCTGCGCTTACTATTAATTTTTTACAAGAATCGTGTTTGAATTTGAGCCAAGTATGCTTTGATTAGAGAGGCTTACTCCCACTCACTTGCGTGGGAGGAAACAGGTTGTGTTTCTGAGTGCCGACAAAAAAAAATCATTACAGAGCTTCATGTATGATGACCAAACTGGTAGGGACAATAGACAGTGCAATTTTTCACATGTTCAAAGTGGCTAAACCGCCTGGCAGTTTTTTGGTATCGGACAAAAATCCAATTCGGTGTCGTGGAAATAGAGATTACACACGAGTTGCCTTTTGACACGTGGAAACGCATTAAATCGATTATGGCTTGGTGACTACAAGCTTGATAATCTGCTGAAAAGAGGGGTATCAGAGTCCTCTTAGCATCCATACTTACAAAACCAAGGAATCCTTTGAGATGGTGATTCCTAGAGAGAAATTTTAGAAGAGAGGGAAAGTTTCCAATTTTACTTGCATATTTTTTGTATAACTCTCATTCTACATATAGAAGAGAGTTTGACAAGGATTTAAATCCTATCCTAATCTCCACTAATGGTAATTTCAACTTATAGATAGATTAAGATAAAGGAGAAGAGCCTAAACCCATTAAGTTTCTAATAACCTTGAGGACACTGAGTTAACTCGGTCTCTTAACTGGGTCCAGATTACATCTCCCACTTATCAACATAGGTTATCCCATTTTCCTTACATACTTTCTTTTAATCTCCTGTAAACATTTCACTTTCCTCATAAAAGTAATGGATCGTGCAAACTGACAAAATACCACTAGTGGTACCATAGCCTTTCCCCCAGCAAATGAGGTCCAAATAGCAATATTGCTTGGAAAAAAAATATCTAGCAAACTAGTAACATAAACCAGCAATTAGAAGGAATTCAATGGAACTAAAAGAGTGCAAAGTCTTCAATAAAACATGAGAAACAGAAAGTTCAACTCCATACAATACTATAGTCGAAAATACTAATGGCAAACAGCCATATATATTACAAAAGTGAGAGCTCACAAACCAAGAAGAAGAACAAGTAAAGATGACCACAATGGTTGCTATCGAACTAGAAGTCATTTTCTTTGTTTCTTTTTTTTTTTGGACAAGCTATTGAACTAAAATTTTAAGGATACAGAATAGGAGGAGAACATCAAGAAGGGTTAACAATACATACAAAACAATCTTCTGCTTACTTTCAAAAACAAATATAAATGGGGAGGTAACAAGGTAATAACAGAAACTAACAAAAAGGAAATTCCTGCTACTGCATCTTGTCCCCAGTGCTGAAATTGAATGGTACCTACTTGTTTGATCATGATAATTACAAACAAGTCTGAAACCAGTGTTTCTGTTAGTACGAGGGTGACGCAAAATCCAATAGTAGCTGTGATTTTTTGCTCTTTTTTTTTTGGGTGAAGACAAACATCGTATGAAGACCTGCAAAATGGATATATCAATGCCTCGCCTAGGTTAATAGCACCAAGATAAAATTGAAACAGAAAGTGTCATAAAAACATAACGAGATGAAATAAAAAACACAAAAAAACTCAAGCAATGGTGTTGTTACTGTGGAACAACTAGGTATAAAGGTAGTTAATTCATCTGGCACACTAGATGATTTTTTCTGGTGTTTGTATGATACAAGGAGCAGGGCCAAGTGTGTATGTGTCCACAAGTGATACATCTATTATGAATTGCAACACACGAAGGCAGAAGAGTATGGTCATCTACAGCATTAGGTTTAATAGTAATTTTAAGACGAAAATAGGTTCTAGACAAGTCCCACATGCGAAACATAAATCAAATTGCTGGCATCTTAGCATCTGTAGCCTTATACAAGACAACTTGTCTACTGGTGCTACTGGCGACAAGTTACACTAGTGTTAGATAAGATTGTTATCACCACATAGAAGTTGATGGTTCAGATAATCAGATGTTGGCATGCATATAAGTGTTGGAAGGCTAAAATCTGGTTTCAGAAAAGGGCCCTGATAAATTTGATATCACATATTGCCAGCATCCTTTGCAGGAATACCACAGCAATAAAACAATCGGCATTGGAGGGTGCCAAGCTTTTTTGCTGGGAAGGTGAAATCACTTTTTGAATGTATTTGCTATTTGCTACAAAATACTTGGCGAAAGAAAATCTCTATTCTACAGCAATCTCTGTAAAGGTTACAAGACTCGAGCAAGTTCTGGTGCTTAAATTCGTAACACATGACATGCCTCCTTAGGGGCTTTTCTATTTTCAAGAGGAAAAAGGTGAGTGAGGCGAAAAAAGAAAAGAAATAGAAAGCTTTGAAAAAGCAAAGAAACACAAGGAGATTTTAGTAGATTTCTGTCAACCATGCAGCAGTTGTGACTCCATGGTAACTAATCATGCTTCAGTTTTCAAATTCTTGTTCGCTAATTAAGTAACTAGTATTACTGTACTACAGCAGCAGAACACTTAAAAAGATCATCTTCTTTGTTGTCGAAGTCTCCAAAAATTCTCATGTGGAACTACTAATTTCAATGCAATTGCAGTACTAGATGTAAGGATTAAGAATGCAGGACTGCCTCACAGGTCTGTCATTCTTCAAGTTACAATTCTAATATAGCTCGTTTGAACATCCACCTACCCCACGTTGGCAGAAATAAATCATAGGCATTCTCTTGCAATTTACAGACCAATGCCGGGATATATTCTAAAGCACATGAATGCAACCCGCACCTCAAACCTCTCATCTATGACAACAGTATATAAATTGTGGGATTCTTTCATTTCCTAAAGATTTAGCAATATTTTCTTATGATGACCTGGCAAGAGAGGATGATACATGTGCTGATGTGCGGATAAAGATTGAGTTTGATACGAGAGGTTGGTCATATTAAGGCATGACCGGATAGGGTTCTTTCTAGTTGTTTATGGTGTTTTAATCACTTTTCAAAACTCCTTTAACTGTGTTCACGAAATTTTCCTACTGAGTTCTAAGATTATGTAAGGGCAGGTTGATCACAAATTTGTATAGTGTTCTTTTTACAGGGAAACAAAAACATTGTTCTCCACTCTTTCAAGACAACTTCTCATAACTTTTTAACGATTACCACAAAAAAAATAACTGCTACCAAATCAAAATGTATGACACAGCATGGTATTACTTACCAAGTATGGAAAAGTACAGATTGCCAACAATGCAGCAGGCATAGTGAGTGTCAATCCTGTATCTTGGGGGATCCAATATATTACGAGCATTCACGCATGTTCCAGAGCATGATAAAGTTTAGAAACTCGTCGTCGAAGTAACGGTTCTAATCGGAAAGAAGGAACACCACTCTGCCACCTTTTTGCTTCATACATCTCATTCCATGCTTGTACTATCTCATCAATATTGAACCCTAAGCCTACAGCCATAATAAGAAGTCAGAAATATTTCCAAGTATTTGCAAGTAATTTTCTCTCCATAAAAAAATGCAGCAACATGTAGCTAATATTATTTGTATATCACCTTCTAGTGCAGTCTCATTAGAACAATGGTTCTTTATCATGACAGCTATATCTGTTTGAGAAGCTCCAGCAAGTTCGAATTTTTCAACGGCGACCTCCAAACATTCATGCCAGACAGGAAGCCCCAGTTTAAATTCCATAATCGATCTTTCATAAAGCAGGGTGCCCCACATGAGGTTTATCTGAGACCTCATGTTTGCAGCCTGTTCTGCAACTTCATCATCAGATAAATCTTTAAATAGTCCATCCAACCCCATTTTCTGCAACAGGGCTTTTAACTTATTTGGACTTGATGATTCATTCAAACGCCGCTCCTCTGCTTCCTCCCACATCTGCATGCCCCTTTCCATACTGTCCTCGGCTTTATTATAAAGATGGAGAACCTCTGTAGAAGGCCATGTTTCCAAGTCAACACCGGTACCAATTGCATAGTACCAAGAGAGTTTTGCCTGCTCGAACTGCTGCTGCCCTAGAGCTAGAATGCCTTCATAGAAATCTGGTTTTATTTTCAATGCTTCTTCGTATCTCTTTCCTGCTTTTGCATATTCATTTTGCGCCCAATCAAATGAACTCTCAACCTGTGCGAGTATTGATTCTCTTGAAGCATCTTCTGTGAAGTACACTCTTTTCCTTGCCCTGGACATGTGGACATTTCCCCAATTGAACAAGGCCAAAGCTGACATCTCCTGGAACTTCTCCGCTGCAGTATTGAAAAGGTCTTGTGCCTCTTCACTTGTAACAGTGTCTTCCATGGCCTCAGAGTAAAGCTTCATTCCAAGGTCATGTAGATTCAAATATGCATCATAATCAAAACCGACATAGTCCTTGAATAGCTCAGCAAACTGAAAGATCCAATCATCAAAGCAAGATGGTCCCTTGCCTGTTTCCTCAGTTTTTCCCACATGTCCATTCTGAGTAATGTTATTATGTCTTTTTCCATGCTGGCGCACCTCTTCTTCTCTTCTTCTCAGACTAATCTTGTCCAAAAATGGATCTTGCTCGGGAGTGACTTCTACAATGTACAGCCTGACAGAACCACGTTCTTCAGCAGCTGCTTCAGCCCATCTTAGTTCTTCATTTGTGGTTATTGTGACCAAATCACCTTCCTGATCCCTGTATTTGATAAGAACAGCTTTTAAGGTTGGAAATCGATCATGAGTAACCTCCCTCAGTTTTAAAATACTGCAATTAACAGGAACCTGGGCCCATCTTATATCCTCCCCAAACACTAATTTCAAAGCCCTTTTGGGCTCCTCTTCCATAATTCTACTTATATTCTCCTCCACAACCAATTTATCTTCAGCCTTCTTGTCCCCAGTTTGGTCCTCAACCTCCTTTTCCTCAATTGTGTCCTTAGCCTTATTTTCCTCAATAACATCCCCAGCCTTTTTTTCTTCGATTGTCTCCTCAGACTTCTTTTCCTCAGTTTTCTCTTCAACCACCTTCTCCTCCACTTTGCTGCCCTTGTTCTTTCTCACCTTCTCCTTCAATACCTTTGTTGGAGTTGAAGCACAAGGTGGTTCAACATATGCTGGGACAGGAACCAAATCAACTGGTATATCATTCTCCCTGATTCCTTTTTTCTCAATTGTTGTATTCACCCTTTCAGCAATCTCTGTTGCCATGAGGTTATTTGGCTCCATCTTCAATACTGTACTAACATCTCTCAGTGCCAGATCCAGCCTATTCAGAGCCTCATAACACCTAGCCCTCTTCAAGAGTGCTTTGCTATATTTGGGTGTGACTTCAAGAGCCAAATTGCATTCATGGATCGCCATAGGGTACTCACTGAGTCCCATCTGCATATAGCATGCGGCCATGTTACTCCGAAGATAGGATACATCTATGTGGTTTCTTGGGAGCAACTTGAGAGCTTTTTCATATTTTAATATGGCCCCTTCATAATCTCTCTTCTGAAACAACTTATTCCCCTCATCCTTCAATTCCTGTGACATTGAAATGAATACTGCAGTATCCTTATCGTATCCTTTTGGGCTATTCTCACCAACTTTGTTTTGGTTCACAACTGTACCTCCTGATTTTCCTCCCAGCTGTTTCTTCTTCGACCTACTTTGCTTCCCCATCTTGAACCCGACAATTCAAACCACAAAAGACACCAACAATTCGAACCACAAAAGCTTCAACATTGAGTAGCTAACTTTTTCTTCACAACCACCCTCCCAAAACAATTCAATCGAACCTGAGTTCTTCTATAAAAAACATGTCAAAACCCCCAAACCAAATAAAAATTCAACATAAAACCCCCCAGGAAGTCCTCGATAAAGATGAGAAGATCTTCAAACTCTTATTGTCTCATAATATTAATACCAAGCCAGTGCACTTTGGTTCCAATTCAATCAAATCAGACATATAATACATTAAAGAAACTTCTCATACCAAAACCAAGCTCTTATACAGACCATCCATTAAAAAATGTTCAAAAAGAACCGATAAAACCCAAGTTTTGAAACTCAAATGGGCTCTGAGCAGAAAGCAATAAATCCAAAGGAAACAAAAATTGTCTTCTCTCCAAATCAGGATTTGTTGCAGCAAAACCAGGATGTAACAAACCCCAGTTCAGAGAGAGAGAGAGAGAGAGAGAGAGAGACGTTTATTCAGCTACAAATTAATGTTTTTGCAACCCAAGATTCTTGCTTTTTCCTCCAAGAAGTGACAAACAATAGAATTTGGCGAAGGAAACTTACCTGGGAAAACTTGCTTTGTTTAAAAACATTCAAATGCTTGAAGATTTTCCGGGAAAAACAATAGAAAATCCAGGGAGAAAATCTGTTGCTTGTGGAATGAAAATATTTGTCATTTGGGTTCGCAGAAATGGAAGGAAACGAAAGCCGACCACCAAAAAGTGGGCCCCGCATTTCCTTGAACTTCAAGATAGCCGGGGACGTAACCTGTGGCAGACGGCTGTTTGATTTGGCTATTGCCACACATTTTCCTGTTATTTACACTACTGCTATAACCCTACTTATTATTATTATTATTTATGAACAATTTAGGAACGATTTTAGGAAGTCTTCCCCTTTTAAATATTTAATTCTCATAATTTTAATAATTTATTTTTTTAAATGAAATTCTGCTGAGTCCTCCATAAATAATTACTTATATCGCTGTGGAAAACTAAAAAAACATTACTCATATACTTATGAATTATGCTCTTCATTTTATAGTATCTCTATTTTTTTAGCTTTCTTACATTACACCTTAAAATAAGAAAAATGTTATTCAATCTAAATGAAATTCAAAAAATGTAACTCAAATATATATTATTCCTTAGATAAGTTTTGGATGAATGCAACCCACTGAAAAAATTGATATAACCTATTCATTTAAGAAATATATGTATTTGGGTTACCACTGAGTAGGGTGGTCTAGTGGGATATTCATTAAACCTTTTACTCTTAGGTTAGAGGTTTGAGTCTTAAAGTTTACATTGAAAATTGGTGATTAACTATTTTACTAGTTTAGTTAGGTTCGTTTTTAATATGAGTAATGAGCGTGATTAGAGGGCTCATATCTCACCAGTAAAGGTTTATTGGTTTCTGGTTGCTATCATTTGTCCCCACCTCTTTTTTTAATTATCAAAAAAATAAGAAAAAAAGAAATGTATTTGGGTTGCAGCAATCAAAATGTTGGGCAACTTTTAGAAAATTTTGGATTTGGAAATACAAGGACTTTAGGTTTAGTGAATATGAAGCAAATTATGAGTAAATATGGGTGGAGAATGTATAAATTTTTTGGAATATCCATACATCATAATTCGTGTAGGGTACTATCTCCTGTCTGCCAGTATAAACGGTCTCCACGCTATCCTATGACCAATCCCATCCCACACCTTCGAGCACGAGCACAAAGTCCACCAACTCAAGTGAGATCCAATAAAGTGGGACAAGCCTGTCAATGAATGCTCCTCTTTTGTTCTGTATGAGTATGAGTTCGATGATTTGATTGGGAAATTGGTTAGTTGGATATAGGTTATTATTTTTGATTGATAATTAATATATTTATATAATAAAATAGTTTATGATTTAAATCTCAAAAAATAAAAAAAAAAAATTTTGTTATTCGCGGTTAAAATCATTTTAAATTTTACTTTAAAATTAATTCAACGACTAATATTAATACTTTAAATTTAATAAGAAAAATAGGTTCTTAAGAGTGTGTTTAGAGTGATTTTTTAAAATTATTTTTAAAATTATTTCTCATAAATACTTAAAAAAAAATTAGTATTTGAAATCGTCCCACCACTACTTCTACCCTCCACCATCGTCACCGCCACCGGCACCGCCACCACCACTTCCACTACCACCAATGCCACCGTCGCCCGCCACAGCCATAGTCGCCGCCGCCGCCTCCACCACCACCGTCACCCCGGTCATTGTCACCTACCACAACAATCACCGTTTCTACCATCACCACTGTCGTCCACCACCTCTCACCCTCACTATAAAATCGATACTTGAATTTATTTATTTATTTTATATATTTATGATTTGATTTTGGATATAAATCACAAATATGTTTATTGTTTACTATTTTTTTATTATTTTGTGTCTTCAGGCTCAGACACAAGCAATAACTAGTCTATATAATAAAGTAACTTACAATTTAAATCTAAAAAAATTAACAAAATGACTTTTATTATTCGCGGTGGAGATCGTTTTAAATTTTACTTTAAAGTTAATCTAACGGCTAATATTAACACTCTAATTTTAATATGAAAAATAGATCTCTAAGCGTGTGTTTGGAGTGACTTTTTAAAAAAAAATTAGAAATTATTTATCATAAATACTTTAAAAAAAATAATGTTTGAAATTGTCCCACCACTACCTCTACCCCCCATTCCCACCACCACCACCGTCACCCCGATCATTGTCACCCACCACAACCATTACCGTTTTCTATTACCACTACTGTCACCAACCACCTCTCACCCCTATTATAAATCGATGTTTAAATTTTTTTTTTCTATATTTGTGATTTAATTTTGGATATAAATCGCAAATATATTTATTATTTATATTTTTTATTATTCTCTACCTTCAGGCACAGGTAATAACTAGCATAAATATATGATAAAATTGAGACGAAATTTTAGATTTTTTTTATAAAATTATGTTTCTCCCGGTTGTACAAATTTGAAATTTTCAACTAAATTTTTAATTCTTAACAAATTTAGATACAAAATGTAAAAATAGAATTCATTTGCTGACAAACCTTAGTGAAAAAAATAAATAAGTTATAATTTAAACTCTTAAAGTATGCTCTTTATTCCTATTTAGTTTTTCAAGTTTCAATTATCACAATCGAATCTTTAGATTTTTAATTATGTTATAATTTAGTCATTACATTCAAATTCACAAAGTTATTATGACGAAATGACATTTCTTGACCAATATATGATTTGTGTAAAATGGTATATTTGTCTGGTGAAATTTTTTTTATGTGTATGCTAGAAAATATTATTTTATTTCATTTAATTTGAAGAAAAAGAAAATAAAAAACCAAAAAAGAAGAGATATAGAGCGAGAATTTAAAAGATACCATGAGATAGAGAGAGAAATACAAATGTATTTCATAACTATATTTTTTGTTTCACAAATATATCCTTATGGGCTGGTCGTATGACATCCTTTCTAGCAAAACAAATTGATAGGTTTGAATTAAAGGATTGGATTGAAATTCAATGAAAACTTTAAAGGTGTAATTGTTTAAATAGAAAACTCAGGACTAAATAAAAATTATGTGCAAACTTTAAGGGTATAAATTATAAATTTCTCAAAAAAAAATAAAAAAATTAATTTACATTACTTGCAAGGAAACTTCACATGTGGTAGGAAAGAGAACCTTTTGGGGAAAGAATGGTGCTCATATATTATATTCCCATACAGAATTGTCAACTTGATGCTTAACTTAACTTGCAAGCAAATCCCAAGATGCTGTAAACCTTGGCTGGGGACATGTTTGAAAACTTCCTGAATTTTAGACTAGACTAGTCCAGTCTTCTTGAAGAATGACCTGTCTAAGGTCAAAGACACCCACATTGACTTGGTTTGTATCCGAAGGAAAACGTATTGAAGATGCTCTTTAGATGCAGATTTTCTCTAAGTTGATGCAAAATTTTCATTGAATAGGAAAAAAAAAAAAGGGTGCAATTACTTGTCAGTGTCGTAATAAGATTCATATGTTAAAAAAGCAACATAGATCTACGCAATTATTAATTAGTTATATGTACAAATTGATTAGAACAACGATATTGATAATGTTACGTATTTTTTATTTGAGTTGGTGTAACTATTGTTTTTGACAAAATGATTTATAAGGGACACTTTGTTTACAACTCTATGCTTAATGATGGTAGATAAACACAAGGGTTAACAAATAATTCCCATGAGATTAAGTCCCAAAAGTTCAAAATGTTTTGAATTTGAAATACAGACTTTTGAAAACTCGATACATTGTTACACCATACAGAAATAGATTAAGTTTACAAATGAAACTTCTATTTAAGCTCATATTCATTATTAAAAAAAATATTTTTCGCACCGAATAATATGATATAATCACGATCATTGAATATTTTCCGAAAATATTTTTTGCACCAAGTACTTTTTATGGCCTAAAATTCATTACATCATCTTAGTTAATATGGGCTATGTGCTGCAAGCCCAATTAAGGGCAAGAGGGTGGGCCCATATCTACAGATTGCTGCGCATTTATAAGGTGGGTTAGACACGTGTGTGCATTAAGTGTAAATGGACCAGGCCTCCACGTAAACTCCACCAATAAGCGATCGGCACGTCACTATACCAACAATTGATGACGTGGTAATCTGTGATTGGATCAAAAACTTACAAGTGTTATTGAATGGTGCACACCTGATGATTTTACCCGTGTTCTTCTCCATGAACAAAGTCTGTGAAGTCTGAACGACGATTCTCTGACTCGCAGACCATGGTTGATCTTCTTCTTCATTAGGAAAACAGAAGGGAAAATGGTGAGATTGGTGATATGGTGGGTTCTAATTTTCTCTGTCAATCTCTTCAACCTTAATGTCTTAGCCGATCAGATCTTCGCAGCTCAAACAGGTACAAAATTTCCGAACTTTCTGTTTGGTTCCTTGGGAAATAGTAAAGGAAAATCTATCTTGAAATTCCTCCAATGTTTCCCAATTGAATAATTTGAAGGGAACAATTTAGGAATCTATGTTTGAATTGCTTGTCCATATCATGCAATTTTTCTCATCTACCAACCAGAGAATAGATTTATAGTTTCTGGGGTTTTCTGAACTTCCGGTTGTGTTGTAGTGGATTTTGGTAATTTTACTTTTGAACTCGTTTATGGACATAGGTATAAGTTTGTGTGATTATTCATGTGTATGTACTTGTATTTGCATTTATGGTTGTGAATATCTTTATGTAAGGGCTGTGTACTAATAACTTTGATTCAAAGCTTAATAGAGATGACTGAAAGAAATAGAAGATTGATATGGTAGAAACCTCTGCATGTGGAGGTTTTGAGCTTAGGCTGGACAGTTGGAATGAGTGCCTCTGTATAAAGGTTCATAAACCAACTTTGCCAATGATTTTAAAGGGCCTAATTTGACACCTTAGTCAATTCTAGAGCACTAGCCTGGTATTCTGAATCCTACTCCTGTTATATTTTGATATGAGAGAATCAAACGATGTAGTTAGATCGGTTGACAAGGGGAACAAGACCACATAGACCAAAATGCTGACTGCTTCTAGTGGAAAGGATCAGCTGGGCTTAAATCATGAGCTGCTGGAAGGGTATTTTTCAA
Source organism: Ilex paraguariensis (assembly GCA_963454935.2). NCBI lineage: Eukaryota > Viridiplantae > Streptophyta > Magnoliopsida > Aquifoliales > Aquifoliaceae > Ilex > Ilex paraguariensis. The sequence continues at coordinate 47,291 of CAUOFW020000403.1, forward strand.
ACTCATGCTTAAGTAGTGCAACATACCGTAGCTGCCATATATTATGCTAATGTAGCTTTTGGTAGTCATTGCAATCCTAATTAAGGCCTACTATGCATACCTCATCAGTCATGAAAAGTTGTATTGTATAGCTTCTTGACTTTTTTGTGTCTTTCATTGAAAGCAAAGACGGATCTTCCACGTTCCAAGGGGCTTTGCATGTGCCATCTAGTTTTTCCATCTGTATCCTGCTCTAGACCAAAATTATCGTTTTGATTACTTATATCTTATGCTTGTATAAGTTTGTTTTGCTGTTCTGCCAACTCTCAATCTCAGGTGGCACCTTTGGTCGCAGCTCTCGAGAACCAAAATACAAAATTAAATTCCATCCAGAAGACTCACCCTTCCATCCTGTAAGTTATCATAATGACGGTGACATTATTTGGTTTTTGGTCTTAGATGTGCTATGTTACTTCAGCAGCCTGCTAATATCGATAGATGCAACTATATATATGGATTTTTCAGATATAAATATTTTGGTGGACTTTATTCGAGCATTTCCGGAAATGGGTTTCCCATTCTCTTTTTTCGAACCCACTTCAAAATTTCTTTCCACGGCCAATTTAATTGTTCTTTTGTATTGTCTATTGGATTAAGCATTGGCAATCAAAAGAGTTGATGAGAATAATTTGATATTTTATTGGAATGAACTAATTTCGCAATCATAATTAAAAAAAAATCCTCGTCTTTGTTCCACTACCCCCAAGTTGGTCAGATGAGTTCATTGCATGGTATAGCTGTATGACGCAATGACAGCCAGTCCTCCAATAACTCTCAACATTGGGAGATTCAAAAATTATTAATCAAATAGAAACATTAAGTTCTGTGAGGTTTTTCTTATTAAGCATGAGAAAATATATAATTTCTACAAAATAAAGCATGATTTTATATTTCAATTTTCCACGATGAAGAACTTATTTCGATGATGAAAATATATTCTCTATGTAATTTGAATCACAAAATAACTTCTAAACCCCTCTCTGTACTAATAAGTCAAAACTCCTCTTACCCTTATGTATAGCGTAGCCTAGTAGTTTTCATGTAATATAGATACATAGAAATGCATACTTCTAAGTCTAATAATCAATATGACTAGAGGAATTGCTAATAATTATTAATTGTTTTGTAATATGGAATGAAGGTTGATTCCAAACGAGATTATTAATGGATGTTATTAAGTTATTGAATATTCATATTAGAGAGTGGTTACATTCCTCTGATGTTTATTCATCACTCATGAAAATTTAATGGTGGGACAGAGGAGAGGGTCAAAGGTTGTGTACTTACTGGGGAAAAAAAACATATTAGCGTGTATATGTGCTTGCACAATTGGAATGATTCCTGTTACAATATAGTGCAGTTAGCAATATAGGGAACTGAAAAAATTTAGTTTCATACTCATCCTCCCGCCCTCTTTCTTTTATCTTCTAAGGCATCAATATAATTGAGACAAACTTAGTAAGGCAGGGTTTTACCTCCTCCCTCCTCTCTTGTCAAATAAGAAAAAGTTAGTTTGGTAGGAGTTCTAATGGCATAGCTGCATTACTTGTGCACTTGGCATCTCGCTTGGGTAGGGTGTTTTGTATGCTCACCTCACCACAACCATCTTTTTAAATTTTCCAATGGAAATGATCACACTGATGAATTTCTTTCCTGGTGTCACTTTGGTGTACTTCATAAATTATAACTCATATTTGCTTTCTCTTGCTGGCCTTCCTGTAAGCCTGTAGTCTTTCTTGCCCATGGAAGGTAGAAAGTAAAGTACTACTGTTGGTATACCATAAAAAATGAAGGGACAGGTTAAGTGTTCAAATGTCAAAATGGCTTGCTTCATGGGCCAAATTTCTATTTTGCAGTATGATGACCAGGAGTCTGTGCTTATGCCGAACAAGAATGGAGAGAAGTTTCTATGTTACTTGCCTAAAGTGGAGAAATCCAAGATTGGAAAGGCAGTCTCTCAACTCAATACAAGCGGCTTGATTTTGGAAACTGAGAAACGCATTAAATTGAAGACACCGGATGAGCTTCTTGAAGTACTTAAAGAAACATGTTTTATCAGAGTCAGTACCTATCATGTCCAAAACTATGTTTTAATATGTTCATTTTTGAGAAATATTTTTGTCAATTTTGGAATAATTGAAGAATTGAATGGTCGATTTCTGCATAAGATTTGGTAAACTCAGTTGTTTCAAGTCTTCACAACTTCTCCAGCAATGGTGTTTTATTATTGTTAGATATATTAACTTTATCAAATCTTTTTTTGCAGCAAGAAGGATGGTGGTCCTATGAATTTTGTTATCATAAGAAGTTGCGCCAAATTCATTGGGAGGATGATAAGGTAGGTCCTTAGGTGCCTCTATAGGGGTTCTCAATTTTTATTAGGCATCCTTTTGCAATTGGAATTGGATCTTGCCATTAATGGTCTTCCAAAAATTCCTCCTCTGTAGTAGGGTGCCATGCTTTTGTGTCTGAACTCTGTTTGTTGTGGTCTTGTTTTGTGGCTTTGGCCCCTGCTATTTATTACACTCCACCATTTAGATTCTTTCTTTTGGGTGGAGTATGACAAATTGACAATATGATCTTAATGAGTTGTGGGGCCTTGCATCTGACAAGTCATTGGGATTCCCTCTTCAGGAGCCCGTCTCCTGTCATTTTTTGTTGGCATTTTTGCGCAATAACCCCCTCCAGTCGCAGACTGGTGGCAGGTGATCTCGCAGAGCTTTTGGAAATGATTACCTAGACCTACTGTGTAGGCACAACAATGAACTGCGGTGGAATCTCAGAAGACCTTCTTAATTGTCAATCAAATCAGACATTGATATCTTTCTAGACTTTCTTTGTAATGTTAGCACTTTTTTCCGGCTGGCTGTGTTTCTTTCTGTCTGTCTTCCTGTGGGTGGGTGGTAATATGTGTTTTATGTTACAGTTGGTTCAAGAGTTTATCTTGGGTATATATGATGCCGAGGCTACAGCGGCTTACAATCAGAATCTGTCTGGCATTTCAACCATGAAAGATCCCCGCTCAAAAGATGCATCACAACGGTATGAATTCCTTGATAAAAAGACTAGGCAAATGGATCTATATTAGGGACAATCTTATTATCACTGTACATGATTCCTGCAGGTATCATGCTCACCAATATACAAATGGAACCACCTGTGATCTCACAAATCAGCCTCGCGAAACAGAGGCATGAGATATTTCAAATCCTCTTCTTTTGTCTTCATTATTTTCGTCTTACACGTCTAATTTTTTTTTGAGTTTATTTTCAGGTGAGATTTGTTTGCTCGGAGGCCAGAGCTATGATTAGTTCTTTTACCGAGTTATCCACATGCAAATATGCACTGACAGTACAGGGCCCAATGCTCTGCAAGCACCCGTGAGTCTCTCTCTCTCTCTCTCACACACACACACACATGCATGCACAAACATGCACAAATGAAAGTTGTAAAGCTATATGGTGGTTAGTCTAGTATTCAAATAGTAGGCTCCCACACTAGTGAATACTTTATGCTGTTGAAATATGAGGCTAAAATCACAATCGTATTTAATTGACAAGCTACCATCTACTACGCTTGTTTAGCAATGAATGGAAAGTTTGACCTCTTTGGCTGTAAAATATTCTTTTAAGGTGAATTTTTTCATTATTTACTAAACCAAAATTACCTTTGATTGTGAAACCACTAAAACATCATTGTTAACAGCCCTGGCCTTTAAGTGCCCAATATTATAGTCCATCCAAGTATCTTATTAAGCCTGTCGTAACGCAGACCGTCATTGAATGACTAGAGGGTTGGTAGCCAACTTTTGTATTGGAATGATGCAACTCCAACTTTTGCAGAAAGAAATTATAAATTGCAATCTTAATGATCAATTCGTGTTTTCACTTGAGAATCATGTGTGTGCCGTGGACACTTAATAAACTAGAAGTGAGATTATCTACGGGAACATGTCATTGTACAATACACACTTCATTACTTTCTCTGATGGCTAGTACGGGTTTGCAGATTGTTCCAAGAAGAAAGACCAGTGTGGCATACCATTAACTGTAACGTGCTCCCAAAAGATCACAAGGGACCAGAAGTGGAGGAAGACAGTGTCCAAGATGAGAAGATCACCATGGTCCCAGATGTTGAATTTCCATCCGGTTTCCATTCAGAAGAATATGCAACATAGATATATTCATGAAATTAAGCCATCTAGCTGTAAAGAAAAGCTTTTCAATGTGTGCTAAACATGCCTTCAAAACGCATTTTGTATGGTACATTTTTTCTTCACTAGTCGATAGCAAATTTTGCGAGTGGAACTCAGAATCAGTAGTGTTATTTTCTGATATTCTAGGAATTTGTTTTTCTTTGTAATTTTTAAAGATCGTTGCCAATAGTAAAGATTAGATTAATAATGCTTCTGTACAGGAATAGAACATATTATGGATATTGTTTCCTTCATTTCCTAATTCACTGTAAGTTCAACACCCGCAATATGGAAATGCCACCAATTGAAGGTAAGAGGCATCAAGGGTCGTTGCTCATTTTGATTCCTGAGAGTATTGGGAGAGAAGGATTGGACAGTTTTTCTCTTAAATTTGAACTCACAATCTCATGGTTGTTAGCCAGACACTAGTATCATGGCACCAGACAATAACCCCTATGGGCATAATTTTTACATGCCCTGCAAATTGGGCCTGGGCTAAAAACTTTAGGGCTGCATGGCCCGATGGACTGGCTGCCCCCTGAGCCTGTTAGGCCCGATCCGTTGCTGACACTTAGATAGGTAATTGGTGATTTTGAAATCAATTCAAGGAACCTATAACTGAGAAGTGTAATATCAGCCTCCGGTAATTAACTTGGAACTCAACAGCGAAGAACTGATCTGATTGTCATTCATTAGTAACAGAGTTAGAATCCAAGATACAGACCCTATAGTATACACAAAGCATATGCTGCATATCCAATTTGATATATGTACTTCTTACTGTGCAGAAGAAACTTTCTCATCATTCTCCCCAGTACTCAGCAGAGCCAAATACTCATTTATAGCTTCACCTTCTTTAATAACTTCGATGTCATAATCCGAAAAAGCATCTCCTCTTTGTAGTTCCCCTGTAAGTTCACTTTCCATTTCCGCATCCCTCTCCTCTGCTCCACCGTGACTTAATGGACCTCCATCACCCCCTTCAGGGCTTGACAGTGCACCGCTACCAGAGGGGCCTTCAATGCCATCTTCGGCACTCAGATTTTCTGTGCCAATATCGTTAGGAATTGAAACAGAAGAATTTGCATCAGTTTCGTTGGGTTGTCCCAGTAGATGAGTTAGCGCTTGCTCTTTCGTGCCAAATGTGCGAACAGCTGCAACCACTACAAGCACACAAAAGAAGTCAATGAAAGCAACAAAGCCCCCACCAGGTAGCACAAATAACGGATGTCTTAAAACCTGATGGTGCATCATTTCTTGCAAGCAATGACAGTATGTTCCCTAAATGGATGTTTAACCCTGCCTCTTATATCAACAGATCCTACCATAATATCATAATCCTCGCTGGGGTGCAGTGCTTGTTGACACCATGGCAGTGGACCATGGTCCTAGCTCTGGGAAGTCGACATGTGCTTGGTGGCCATTGTTTGGGGCTAACTGAGATTGTCTCCTCATTCAGCTTAACCACACTTCATGGCCTAACCAGATGAAAGAAAGAGTGTACATTGTTTCCATGACAACTGGTGTACACAGTGCTTTCTCTGGATCAAGAAACTGACTGTTCCTCAATAGCCCGTTGACAAAAATACTGACCTAATTCTGCATTTCCAGCGACAAAGGCCATGCAAACTCGCTATTCCAGCAGCAGAGTGAGTTGAGAGGTTGCCGACAGACCAGTTGTCCACATTCCTGGAAACCTTATACATAGGTCTAGCACGCTCTTCTACTCGACGACTATTCTTGACCTATAGAGGAAACTGAATTCGAACTAGCACATTGCCAAATGTTGCCTCCTGCTCAGTATCTCTCCCTCCCCCTATGCCCTTGCGGCAAGCTGCCCTGCCATTGCCTCACCCTGGTTCAACATCACACTCATGGTTCAAAGAATTGGTCTTAGTCACATTTTGTTTCAATACCATTCTGAGTTCCGTGAAAATTATGCATCCAACTCAACTCTTGGTCAAACCAGAGACATCTCAATCAACTTAACAAAGTCACCAAGTCAACGTATATGTTTTGTAGTGTATTGTTTAATACTATTCTACAACGCCACAATATGACCAGAATCTCTTGGCATGTCCAACTTCTCTTATCTGTATCATTTCATGTGTCACCCGAAACCATTTCGGATTGCAACAAACAATGTATCTCAGTGTCATCCAAATCGATGGCCAATAACACTATCTTGGACCATGATCACACTTGGATCACCTTTGAGGTGCGAAACCCAAGCTATCAGGTTAACTAGGAATAATAGAAACACACTAAATACAATGGGGGCAAAAACATTGTCTCATGTATTAGGTACCTGTTGCTCTTGGGAAGCCCATGGATATAAGTTCTTCGATTGCAGCATCTGCGGCTTGACGCAGTCTTTTCCTTTTCCTTGATTCAATATCAATCTGCAAATCAAACTGAGTGAAGGATTGGAGTTTTAAATAGACTGAAGTCCATGACATTAGCACAATAATATAGCACACCTGTATGGAAGAATTAGTTTCAGGATTCGTCAAGTCATCCAACGCCTTTTGAGTGTCATTTTCATTTCTTCGAAGGGCTTCAGCAGCAAGTTCTTTCTCAAACCTGAAAATTTGAGGAGATGTCAGCCTCATTAGAGACTGCATTGATGCCTATATCAAATGCATGAACAGTTATAGAATTTCCGATAACTAAAATTCCGTTTAGGAGCCAGATAGATGGCTACAGAAAGAGTGACTTAAACAAAGTAACAAACAATAAATGTAGCTGCCAGTGTTGACATCCTCAAGGTCTGGCCAAAATAATTAAATTCAGGGTAAGTAGCATTTTACCTTTCTACAATTTGGGCGAGTTGTACATAAACCCCTTGTGGTTATGGACTAGAGTGCATCTGTTACTTTTCCTCTTCAACTTATGGTTTCACGTTCAAAACAAAATTTTGACTAAGAGTTGAAACTGCATATACAACCTCTTGGAAATGAATTCTTTGATACATAAGTTTTTTCATGTTAATTTTTTCATAAGTTTTTTTCCCTGGAAATTATGAGGTTCGGATTTGTTCTAGGGAGAGAAAATGGGCTGAAAAAAATGAAATACGTCAATTGAGTATCAACATCTTTTCCATTAGGTTTTGCACTTTTTTCCAAACCCCAATTTGTAGTAAATACCCAAGAGTGAGACAAAATGCAATTAACCCTCTTAACCTTCATTCAACTACTAAGAAAGGGCAAATAATTTCCAGCCATATGATGACACCACAACATAGTAATGTCCCATATTTGTAGGGCCTACTAACCCAATCGACACCAACTCATTCAATCGCTTGAGATCCACAGCTTTCCTAAGAGGTGTCTTTCCATACCGCTTTTGTTCCCTGCGATTTGTGGTGAATTAAAGTAATAATTGGTGAGTATTGAAGATGAACATACATAAAAGAACAGAAAATGATTTAATTAATGCTAAACTGAAACCTACATGATCTCATTTTGTCGCCGAATGTCTTCCTCCCTTTTCAGTGCCTTCTTTGCCTTTTCTTCTACAAGAAAATCAACAGCACTCTGAACATCCTGATTGTTCATGCGCAGAGCCCTTTTTGCATCACGTTCTTTGTAACCCATTCCCATAAGTAGCGATAAGGCTTCATCTGACACCTGAAGCTGAATGTAAAAACAGGCACTTTTACTCCTAATGTAAACGGAAAAACAGTGGGAAAAAAGAATTAATTCAAAGATTCACAAAACAGGGAAAACATCTTAAAGTTTGACTGGTGCCCAGAAAGCCACAAATTAATTTGATGCAGCTTGAATGTGAATGGGGCATTGCACAAAAGCAAAAATCCCCATCAACAACCATTTTCCACAGAGAGGGGCACTCAGTTTCTTATACTTGAAGGTTAACATAACAACCTTAATGCGAGAAAGGAATCTGAACGTTATTTCTTTACTGCCAAATTCATTTCTTTCAAGGTGTTTATTGGTATGTAGAAATAATCAGCCATTAAGAAGATAGACTAACCTGCAAGTATTTAGCTTGTGCAGATGTCAAGGCCTCTCTAGATTTTTCTAGCTTACCACTGTGATATGCAATTACTCCTTCCAATAACTCCAGTCTCAAGTGTCTAAAACAATCAGAAAAAAAGAAATTAACTTCAAAAAGTTGACAAAAGAATTTGCAGTGTCAAAGGAGTAGGGAGTACACTTAACATATACATCAAAGAAGTATACTCACAGCGCAAGTTCTACATGGCGACCTCCTTGAAGGATTCTGACACGGCTGGATTCCTTCCCATGAGCCCGCTCAATTCCTTCTCTAGCTTTTGCTAGGCGTAATCCTGCCACTGAGAGCCAGCTTATGTCTCGGAGCATGAAATAGCACCATACCATATCTATTTGCAGTATTGGGACATTGTCAATCATCTGGAAGCTCAAAAGACAACACAGAACGTGTAAGATGAAAATGTAAAAGTACATTTTTTAAGAAGAATACTGTACTCGAGTGAAATGAAATCAGTACGTCTCATTAAGAGAGTCACATCACAATACATAATGTAATGAAGCTAAGAGTTGTTTCATAATTGCAGAAACTCAAAACAAAGTGAATTTAGCCATCATCGAGGTTGAAGTTGATGAGCTGTCTAAGGGCCACAATTTCAAATTAACATTTCTTTGTGAAGTTTAGGAGTTTGATAATTCAACAGCAAGCCAAAAAGAAGAATAATTTACATCTGACTGCTTCTATTGTTAAAAAATGGAACATACCCTTTTCTCCATCCATAGATCTTCAAAGATAGCAACTCTGCCAAAAATGTTTATAGGCATTTTATCTTACAAAATTTATGTCCAATCCAACCCATATTCATGAAAAACATAAGAGGGCCATCAATCATGACATGATTCAATGTTGATAGATTCTCAATAACGCATTTGAATAGAAACTTTTTAAAAGAAGAATGGGTTGCTCACCTCAATGACCTTTGGGTTGCAGAGAGAGAAGGCCTCCTACAAGAACACAAATTCGCGTACTTGAGTTAATTACATTGTGTAATTGCAGGACAAAATAATACTGTGGATTCAAATTGTTGACTTATCAGAACTTGAACATATCAAAATAATTTGGCTGCATTACTGTTTGCTAAGCAGGGAACCAACCCAAACCCCAACCAATTTAGAGAGAAAGAGAGAGATTATTGAGTCCTGAATGGTGAAGCTTAGCTACGTTGCGCTACAAGATACTCATGCAAGGGAGGTTACCATCATCTTATTCAGTAACATCTATAAAAGGCAGTTTAAACCAAATGACAGAATGTGTCCCTCTAGGACATCAATTGAAGCATCCTTGAAAATTTTATTTACCAAAAGAATTTGTATTAGAATCCAAAACTGAAAGGCCCAGCAAAAGTTAGAATGATCTATTCATATTTTGTACTAGTACATCATAATTACACCATCCTCTATGTAAATTGAGATTCTCCATCAAACATAAACTTGGGTAAGTGCACCAGAAAGTAATACCTCCCCCATGGTGAGCACTTCCAGTGCATCTTTATAGTTCTGCATTCTAATCAGCTGTTTTGCGTTTGCATGAAGCATGAGACCCATCATTATTGCCCTGCCAAATTGAGTGTTGAACTGTTTCAGAGTTAATAAATGACAGATTCTTAACACCCATAAAAGAGGGATAAATAGTAGCCTGCAAATGCATTTTTGCTGATAAATCATATCAGCAATTCACTCATATATCATACTGCTGATCAGTCTCAGATCCCAACTGCACTTTTTCTCCACTCTGATTTTCCAATTCCAGATTGAAGTCTTCAATGGGCAGTGAACCATCCGCATGTCGCTTTGCCAGTGAAGTGGCAGCGGCCCTGTGATTTCAGTAACTTCATCAAAAGAGATAGAGAACAAATTAAGAGCAACAAGCGTCCTCAATTGAGCAAAAAAAACTCTTTTGTCGTGAGTAATACACCATACTTATCATTATGGAGTCGTAAATAACAACTGCCGAACAAGTACAGTGATAAACCCCACCATATTAATGAAGCATATTACCACCCTTTGGGATGTGGGAGATGGCACAAGACAAGAAAGTCAAGGATTTTTTCTTTGTGAGATATTTCAAGGGTTATAACTACAAATGGTATAGCCAGATAAGCCCGATTTCAGCGATACTACTTATAGTCTTGATCTTGAACTTAAGGGTTTGTCTCGAATTTACTACTGCTCACCATGGACAATGGTGCTTTAATATTCAATGGTAATCAGTAACTTCTTGATTGACAGAACAATGAAGCAAATGCAACTTTTACTTGACTTTGGATCTCTTAGCAATACCACTAAACTTAAATTATGTGGCGAGGTGGGGTGAGATGTAATTATTGGGTTTTATAAAGTGCACATATCTCACCACGAAAGAAGGGTTAAACATAATAAAGATCAAAATAAAAGCTTCATCTAGTCCGTAGAGTATACTTCTTCTGCTTGGGCCCACTATCTGCATTTCCTTTGCCTACAAGTAGTTCTAGATCATAAAAAAAGAAAACATTGGAATCTCATATCAAGGACCGTCTCACATCCATTCCATTTGATTATAGCGATGATCCAAAATTTCAAGAATTAAGAAGCTTATGGTCAATTTTTTCTTACGGAAAAGGGAATGAAACACCCTACAAATGTTGGCATGGAATCTACGTACTATCCGACCTCCTCATGGTCATGTTAATGCATCCCCAAAGACATATTCATTTGATAGGGTTTGTAAGGGACATAGGTATTGGGTACACCATACACCTACATGTACAAACTCAATCCAACTCCGTGATCAACCAAGTATAAATCTTTCTTTGCTCTCCTATAACAAGAAGAACTGCTGGAACCAAATATGAAGGCCATGAATTGAAGAATCGGACACACACACACACACACACAACACCTATATTATATATACACATACAGGTAAATTGTAAGTATGTCGATAAGTTGACATGTAAGTGAAGTAATTCCAGAACCTAATAAACTTTCATTCCCATGAAATTTCCATCGAGTTTCCCGCCACGTTAACTTGAAAACAGATGCATAGAGATATCAAGAACCACATAATTTTTCATGATCATATAAGTCAACCCATATAGCCTCAAAAACTTCTTTGATTATGAAAACCAAAGCAAAAGTGACATGACCTAAACCACAATTCATTCGAGAATTCAAAATCATAAAAGGGGAATTTGCTTTAATTATAGAAACTCAAAGCACGATTTACATAATTCGCGAAAAAACGTAAATAGCCCAACACACCCAACATCCCAAAAACCATACAAGAACTTCAATTCAACACACATATACACAAATACAAAGAAAGAGAGAGAAAGAAATTATAAGTGGGGAGAGAAAGAGTCTTACTTGAGTCTGGAGAGTCTGCTAGACCGTTCTTCCTCAGCCAACAACTCTTCTTTTAAAGACTTCCCATGATCAGGATTGACACGAGTGGCCAAAATCTTGGCATTGTTCTTGACACCCAATTGAGTTAGCTTCTCAGTCCCGTCACCGTCCTTCAAAACCCTCCCAGCACATATAAGGTTGATCATGTGTGGCCCTGCACAGCCCGATCGTTTGGAAATCTCTTCTCTCAACATGGGTACTGTCCATTCATCCAATTCTACCTCCAACAAACCCGACCATGCCCCTCCTATCTTTAATTTCGTCATACCCATCTGGAGAGAGGATGACGGATGGACTGTGTGGTGTATGTTTCTTTGTCGGGGAACTTTTACTCCTGTTTGGTTCCAGGGAAGGAAGGAGAAGGAACTGAAGGAAGATGAGAAAGAAGGGTTAAAATGGTTTGAGAATCGGAAGTAATCTATACGCAGTAGTAGGTTTTCTTGAGGACTAAGGTTTGATCGTTGACGAATCCAAAATTCGATGATTTCTACAAACACTTTTAACCTTTCTTAAGTCTTTATGGTTAACCCTATTTTGCACGATTTAAGAATTTTTATACTTCATTAACGTGACCTTTGAATCAAGACAGTTCAGGGTAATTTAAGACGCAAAACGATATCTTTAAATAAGATTTTTTATGATTAGGATAAATTTATTATTATTATTTTTTGATTTGCAAAATTATTTATTAAATTTTTATATTCAAAATTTATTATTATATTTTTGTCAATTGATAGTATTGTTAATTTAATTAACCTCTTTTGTAACATAATTGATGATACACAAATCGATTTTGTGCAAAATCAACAGTTGAGTATATAGGGTGCAATTAATGAGCAATAAAGAGACAATCAATGACAAAACAATAAATATGGAATCAACACAAAGATTTATAGTGGTTCGATTCGGGTGACCTACTCCACTCTCGGGAACAGCAACTGGTGGCCGGAGATCTTTATTGATGAATAATATCACCGGGTGGGTAACTCCGGGGGCTGTTTGTTTTGAGTATTAGATTTGGGTGGTATTAGAAATCATTTTCATTTCACTCCTATCCAATGGTATATTATACCGGTCTTAAACTATAATCTCATCATTTTCCTTGTTTGTTTGTCACAAATATTATCTGTGTAATACCTATTTAAAAAAATCAACAATTGCAACTATGGGTGGTAAAAAGACAATTATAACTTTGTAACCTTAAAAAGACAATCGTACATGAGGGCATTTGTGTCATTTTAGTCTCTTATATTGTCCCTTCATTTGTACTGGGAAGATAATACTACCTAGTAGGTAGTATTCAATAGTACAGTATACAAGGCATTTAAGTTACAGTTCATAACAGGTCAGTATTACGACCCGAAAAATAGTACCAATGATAAAATGTCAAACAAACAAGGTAAAAGGTAGATCCTACGTATTATTTCTATAATACCACTCATTTGTACCACTCTAATACTTTAAACAAACAGCCCCCGGGAGTATCACAAATGCTTTGGAGAGAGAGAGAGAACAATGTGTGTAGAGAGGTATTGTATGTGTAGGGATCTTGTAGAGATCTCAAGGTTATGCCAAAATCTTAATGTCATAAGGAGATGCCCTCTATGTGGAGAAGGCTTACATTATATAGGCTTAGTAAGACGGTGAGGTGGTGATGTGAGGGAGAGGACTTCTACCATTTTGGCAAGTACAGTTATGGTAGGATTAAATCTCTGAGTGTATCCCGATATTCTTTCCTCGTGCTCCTATTTCGTTGGAGGATGACCTTGATCTTGGGTTTGGACTTGGAGTAGGCTGGACTTGAACCTGCATTGGAATGAAGAGGGTAGAAGAGGAATAGGAAGGCAAGCCATGGGCGACACTCACTTGGCGACCATATGGGCGGTGCCCCCTTGGGGTACTCTTGAATGTGCGTCTCTTGGACGTTGGCCCTTTGGCTTGGGCTCCACTAGACTCCTTATTGGTTTATGAGCGACTCCCGTGATTTGGACTCCTGAGTTGATACGGCTTTGGTTGGACTTTCTCGATTTATTTAGATTGGGCTTGGCCCAATCAAATTCGGGCTCATCATTTGCCCCCTCATCCCCAAGCCTTTGACTTTTTTGAGAGAGGAAGAGGTTGTGGGCATATGCCTCGTTTTGTAACGCCCCAAAACACACCCTGGATGACATTACATTCTAAAATCATTCATATCATGAGAGTACTAATATAATTCCTTAAGAAACAAGACTTCATTTGTCATCCACGAATATTTACAACATTATCCAAAAGAATAAGCCCAAGTCATGACAATTACATCTCAAAAATTAATTAAGGAAGCACATCGGAATAAACAAAAGAAGCTAGACTACACAATGTTTCAAAAGAATGTCCTAGTCTAGTACAAAAGGAAAGGAGGTCGCTCTATGCGTCCACCTTGGGATCCACACTCCCGTCCCGTGGAGTCTCCCAAGTAGCGGGCTTCTCGACCCTTACGTCCTCCTCCTCAAGCGGGTAATCTGAAAAATGTTAGCGATAGGGGGTGAGCACGAAGCTCTGTAGAAACATTCTCCCAAACCCATACAAGGTTTAAAAAAGCATTTAAAACGTCGGTCTCAATTTTAACATAACATAGATACATAATTTGAAATAAAGCAGTGACATTTAAAAAGATCTCAAGTTTATTTAAAAATATTACTTAAATGAATAAATAAGCACCACATACAAATAATAACCATTAATTGTCATAACCAATTTCCAACAATTCTTTCGGTAGGTGACATACTTTGTGGTAACCTCCACCCCCCTTTTAGGTCACCTTTGATTCTCAAGCATCCTTACCGGAAACCTCTTAAAAATGGATGAACATCCTTACATGGAACCTCTCACCAATCACTACATTATTTCTCAAGCATCCTTACCGGGAACCTCTTGGAAGGGGTGAGCATCCTTACAAAGAACCTCTCACTCATGTGCATCATAAACAACCCAACCAAGCATACAATTCCAACATTTATCTCAATTTACAAGCATCTATCCAAAATTCTCAAAATATATCATTTAACAATTCCACAACTAACTAAGAAAATACATGAGATCACAATAACATCATTTTTTCTACCCAACACAAAGCACTAAGGTTTCGAAATCCATAATAAAGAAAGCATTTAGGAAGAAAATACATCACTCTCCAAAAATTAGGGTTTTAAAACTAGAAAGGAGATTTCATGGGAATTAAACCCTACTTTGTTCAAAACATGTAATCCTTGCAAAAAGCCTAAGAGAGGATGATTCCATAGCATATATATATCATTGATAGCCAAAACATACATATATAAATACCCTAACCTCAATGTAAGTGAATGAGAGAAAATCCCTACCTTAAATCCTTAGTTTTTGAATGAAGAACAAGAATATTTGATCTTGAATCACCCTTGAATTTCTTGTTTTTTTCTTCATTTCTTCTTCTCTAATGCCCTCTAGGGTTTCAAGAGGTGTGGGGGTGTGAGGGGAGTGAAGGAAATGAGATAAAATGAGATGAAAATGAGTTTAAAATATAGCAGCCCCGAAAAATACTGTTCACAGGCTGTTTTGGATTTCTCCAAATTTACGGTTTTGCCACTAAGAATCTCCAATTTGATCCATATGACTACCCTAAGGTTTTTCGACGTTTCGGATTCATTTTTAATGTTATTTTAACCTAAAAACATTTGTTTTTATGATTCATCTCAACACCCAAGTCAACGTACACCCGAAACACTAAAATTTCTATTTTACCCATCCGGATCGGTTATTAATGAAATTTTGCGATGTTTGCAAATAAAATGTGATAAATGGTGTTTCTTAAAGCCTTTTATATTTATTTGAAGCCTAAAAGTACTCATTATTTTTATATTTTGATTTAGGATGCAAATGGAGACATTAAATGCAAAACGAAGCTAATTGGACTATTTCGACATCATTTCGTTATCTGAGCATAACTCTCTCATTTAAGCTCCGATTGAGATGATTCAAGATGCTATGGAATGATACGAAAGAGCTCTGAAACTTTCATGTTTTGAGTTTTGAGAGATATTGACTGCATCAAGGTCTAAATCGAGCTTGAAGTTGCAGCAGTGCACTGTTCATAGCCTGTCTTCGTCCCTTGTCTATTTCCCATCCATTCCTAAGCCAACCAAATCTATCACAAACCTCTCCAACACATATTTCTACACCAAACCTATTTAATACAAGTTTTAGGACCTAAAATTTCATATTTTCACTTTTTTAAATCAAATTTCAACTACTATTTTCACTAACATTTTAAATCTCTACTTTTCCAATCTACCAATTTCAAACACACATCACTAAATATATCCACATTTTTTTATCACAATTATTTACTATATATCTATATACATATATAAAAAAAAATACGGGGTGTTACACGTTTTCATCTGGGTGAGTCAGAATTTTTCTAGTTCCCACGGTATCTTTCATCCTCGGGGACTTGATGAACTATCCGATATCGAAAAACATTTTTTTTTTTTGGTTTACTGACTCCCTTCTTTCTCTTTTTTTTTCTTTGGCTGTTTGGGCGTCGTCCTTTTCTTTTTTTTTTTTTTTTTGGGCAACGTCAAAGGCCTTGGGCGCTATGTTTGGGTAACGCCTTAAGTCTGGTTATGAGCGGCACCTCCCTGATGCTTGGTCATTAACTGACCTTGTCTCTAAATAAGCGCCCTGTTGATCTGGGGACTTTATTTGCTTTTAGGGTGGTGTCTTTTCCTCCCCTCAAGAGGGCAAGGTTTAATGTCCCCAATGCTCCTCAGTCAAGGTCTGATGGCTAGGTTGCTTCGCGGGAGTAAGATCAGGTGGTGCCCCCACTCCTTCCTAGACTGTGTACTAGAATTAGCCCTTGTACCGCTACATAAGTTGAGACTCTAGTGTGATTTCTACGGAGATTGTGGCTTCACTCTACTTCTAATAGTGGCTCGGCTGCAGATGACCTGAGCTTCAGTAGTGTGCCTGGAAAAGACAATGTTATATCAACATTAAAATATCTAACATGATTACCTAGAGAAAGAGGTATACTGTTTGCGTAAGAGCAAGGTTAGAGCTGTGGGCGTCCCGTGGGAGGGACGCATAAGCTGAGACCGAACTACGTATAGTCTCGGGGATGGCTGCCATGACAGAGACTTTTAAGGAGACAACTTGCGCGAGAGCAAAGTCTGAGGCCAAGTTACGTATAACTCGGGTGATGGCTGTCGTGGCAAAATCTTACTAGGTGACTTGCGCGAGAGCAGAGTCATAGGCCGAGCTACGTATAGTATCGGGAGGTGGTTGCCGTAGCAGAGACTTACTAGGTGACTTGCGCAAAAGAAGAGTCATAGGCTGAGCTACGTATAGTCTTGAGAAGTGGCTGTCGTGACAGAGACTTACCAGATGACTTGCGTGAGAGCAAAGTCATAGGGCGAGTTACATATAGTCTTGGAAAGTGGTTGCCGTGACAGAGGTTCATTCCATTGAGATGGAGATGAGGAGGGCGCTGAGGACTTGGGCGTTTGGTGAGAGGCATCGAGAGCCGTCGTCTAGGCGGCATTGAGGCCCCTAAGATATAAAGGGTGAGACCCCTAGTCTAGGCACCTGGTGTTGGGGTCGTGGACGCCTTTTGTCTACACCTTGTTGTTAAGTCATGTTTTGACTTTTGTAAGCTATTTATAATTTTTAGGAAAACAAAATAATTCTGGACACAATAATATTCGTAGAATTTTATTCCATAAAATAACAAATAACAAAATAAATCAACTGAAACAATAAAGGATAGATAAAATCTTTTGGTGTTCGACGCCCATAGGTGGGTCGAGGCTTTCTTGGCGGAGTTCGAGTCAACTCCTCCTAGCCCTTAGGTGATTGTTTTGATTTCTCCGAGGGGTTATTGGTGTTCTCTATCATTCTGGTCTCGACTAGGTTGTGGGGCTTGTCCCTTGCCAGCAACGTATTGCCTCAAGTGGCCACACTATATGAGCTTCTCAATTTGCCTTTTAAGATTGAAGCGGTCGTCAGTATCATAGCCGTGGTCACGATAGAAAAACTGCAGTACTTGTTCGGACTCCTCTGGTTCAAGGTGGTTTTCATCTTCTTGGGCCAGCGTACTGTAGCATCGTTATGTATTTGGAGCAGAATATGCTTTATGGAAACATTGAGCAGCGTAAAGGCTTGCTGCTCTTTAAAGGTGGGGGACCAAGGCGGTCTTTGACGGAGATTCTTTCTGTCCTATTTCTTTTATTCTCTACTTCCCACCTGTCCTCACAGGTGTCTTTCCTCTCCTCTCCTCCTCGGGAGGAATCACCTCTACGGGCTTTGGTGACGTCCACGGCGTTCATGTATTTCTATACCCTACACAGCAGCTTAGGCATGCTGGAGGGCGGCTTCTTGAGGATGGAGAACATAAAATTGGAGGTGCGAAAGCCAGCGATAAAGGCAGTCAAGGCTACCTTATCATCTGGCTCATCAATCTGTAGCACCTCCTCATTGAAGCGAGCAAGGTAGTCTCTGAGACTTTTATCCCTATCCTGCTTGATAGTGAGCAGATGGGTGACTGGACTTGTTGAGCTCGGCGAAGGAGCGGATGGAGGAAGGCCTAAGCTTGGAGAACCACTAACGAGCAGACCCCTTTAAGGTGGTAGGAAAGACTCTACACATTATCTCCTCAGGGCATATTGTGAAATTACATGAGGGATTTGTAGGTATCCAGGTGATCTAGGGGGTCCTTGGTGCCATTGAAGATCTCGATGGTGGGCATCTTGAACTTCGAGGATAGGGGGTAGTTAACGATATCAACAATGAAAGGGGTATCGGTGCACCTTATCAAGTAGTCCACGGTTTCAGGCGGCTGTGCCTTGATGGTGTTGGGGGTATCGCCAAGTTGGTTTTGTACCTCTTTAATCTTCTCGTCCCACTGGTTAGGGACATCCTCCGTTGGGTGGTGGAATTGGCTTTCATGGTCTCCGTATTTACTTTCTCTATCTTCGTTCTCCTGCATAGGTTCATGAGGATGGGGCACTCGTGAACTCTGCGTGCTGATGAGGGACTGGGTGAGGGGCACCGGTCCTGGAGTGTTCTGGCGAGGGGCTTCATGGTGTGGGGTTGCCTGACGCCCAAAAAGGATAGACAGTTGCTCCTCTCCTGATGGGGGAGTGGGACTCCTCCTACGAAGGGAGGGGGTGACGCCTCCGTGAGAGAGTATGAGTTGAATGATTTGCTGATTCTGGCTCACCAGCAACTGTATAGTTTGGAGGAGTTGTTGTTGCTGTCCAGCGGCGGGAGTAATAGTAACAGATGGTTTTACAAGTGCAAGGGGAGGCAGAGCCTCTTCTCGATGGATTGGGTTGTTGTCTTCTAGCTGTTGGCTCATTGATTGGGTAGTGATTTCTATGGATTTAATGAAATTAGGAAATTAGTCGTTTCCCATAGACGACGCCAAACTGATGATGCACAAATCAACTTTGCGCAAAATCAATAGTCAAGTATATGTAAGGGTGCAATAAATGAGTAATAAATAGACAATCAATGACAAAAAAGTAAATATGGAATCAACACAAAGATTTCTAGTGATTCGTTTTGGGTGACCTACTCTACTCTCGGGAATGACAGCGGTGGTCGGAGATCTTTATTGATGAATAATATCACCAGGAGAGTAACTCCGAGAGTATTACAATGTTTTGGAGAGAGAGAGAAAGAAATGTGTGTAAGAAGGTGTAGTGTGTGTAGGAATCTTGTAGAGGTCTCAAGGTCATGTCAAGATCTTAAGGTCATAAGGATATGCCCTTTATGTAGAGAGGACTTACATTATATAGGCTTAATAAGGCGGTGAGACGGTGACGTGAGGGAGATGATTTCTACCATTTTGGCAAGTATAGTTATGGTAGGATTAGATCTCCGAGCGTATTCCGATATTCTCTCCTCGTTATCCTATTTCGTCGGAGGATGACTCTGATCTTGAGCTTGCACTTAGAGTAGGCTGAACTTGGACTTGCATTGGAGTGAAAAGGGCAGAAGAGGAACAAGAGGGCAGGCCATGGGCGATGCCCACTTGGCGACCATATGGGCGGTGCCCCCTTGGGATACTCTTGGACGTGCGCCTCTTGGATGTTGGCCCTTTGGCTTAGGCTCCACTGGATTCCTTGTTAGTTTACGAGCAGCTCCTGTGATTTGGACTCCTGAGTTGATCCGGCTTTGGTTGGACTTTTCTTTGGGCTTTCTCGATTTATTTAGATTGGGCTTAACCCAGTCAAATTCGAGCTCATCAATAATTAATCTTAAATAAACATTTTATGAATTTTAATTTTAATATAACATAACAGAAGACAACACAGTCTACAAAACCAAGCAACGATTTTGCATCCCAAAATCTAAGTTTGGTGCATTTATAGACATCACAGAAAGCCTGAAAAGACAGCACCAAGATTATGATAAGGGTAGAAAAGAACTACAAGACTTTATACGACGGTTGAACAAATTTCCACGACGAATCTAAATATTTCTCTTAAACATATCTGTAATTTGATCATGAGACAGATTGCCATCACTGATGATGATTTTCTATCCTCGGAGGATCTCCACGTTCTCTGTGGTATCTATTGTCTCATATATCAAATCGATTTATTCTGCGACTTCAAGGGTAGAACCATCTAAATTTCTTACTATAAATTGTGAATTATTATTCAGAGTAATTTCAAGGAGTTGTAAAGTGCATGTTTTTCCGTCGAATTTGACATCCTTGATGCCCCCTTTTGTGGTGGCGAACATCACTCCAGCAATTTTTGAAGCTTTGAACAGGTTCACAATTAAATGGTGCAAACAATGCAGCAGATGAACAGGTTTGTGTACAAACCCACCCAACTCATTCTCTCTCCATTTGAACGGCGAGTGTGCCTCGAAGAAATCACGTAGATTAATATCGGAATCTGACAATGTTTCATCGGCATCCTCGTCGGGATCTGACAATAATGTTTTGTCATTAGTATTAATGAGTTGGAGTAAGATAACATTGGAGATTTCTAATAACAGAATAAGAGGAATTTGGTTCTCCATCATATGAATATATCCTGTGCCAATTTCTAATCTGAAGAAGAATCAACATTAACGTGGTTATACTTGTGAGTAAGCAAATGATGATAGAAGAACAGAGCATCAATTACCCATATCAATGCTAATGTTTCGCCATCAAGATGCAAGAACTTGTCGTGGAATGCGCGTAGTTTGGGCTCAACATCCCCCAGTTTATTGATCAGGATTTGTAGGAATTGGACGATGTGGTATGACTTTTGGACATTTTTTGCTGCAGCTAGCTTGGCCCTCTCCAGGTGATAGAGGTCGGGGCGAAAATGGTGATATGGTCCCAGGCCAATTCTGGGAGTATAAAGCTTCTGCCTTCTCTGCCAGCAAGTTTTTGGGCACATCAAAGACACATGGCGTAAATTTAGAAAAATGTCATTCACTCCCTCGATAATTAGTCATATATTCATAGATATCCTCAATATATTGTAAAAAGGGTTAATCTCAACTTGTTCTCCAAAAGATTATTCAAATCTTAATTTGCACACTTAAAATTTAAAAATATTAATTTATACTCTGAAAGATGCACCTGGGGTTATCTCCGTCCATTTTGCCATTAAAAACATTTGTGATAATTATAAATTGTACCCCTCAAAGTTTAAATTTTTCATATTTATAATTCAAAAAGAATTCTATCTATTAATGTTCGTTAAATAACTCTTAATTGTATCGTAACACAACATTTTCGTGTGGTATTTAAGTCAATAAAAAAATATTTTTCAAAATTTTAAATAAGTTATAAAATACCTATATTTTGCCTATAATACTCATTAAATAATTATTTTCTGTTTACAGTTAAACACAAATCTTTTGATTGTCTGATCAAATTAAAGTTAAATACAAATAACACAACTATAGATAAAAAATAGTTATTTAACGGATATTATAGATAAAAAATAGATATTTTTTAACTATTAAAAATATTAAATAGTATAATAAGAATTTTCATAATTTTCAATATATGATACAACACAATTGATTCGATATGAAAATATTTTTTGTGTTAAAAATATTTTTTTATTGACTCAAACATGACACAAAAAATTTATGATACGATACAATTGAGAGATATTTAACGAACATTAATGAATAGCATTCTTTTTGGAACATAAATGTGAAATATTTAAATTTTGAGATGTGTAATTTATAATTAACTTAAATTTTTATAGCGGCAAAATAAATGATCGTTAGTTTCAAGTGCACATTAATACGTATTTATATTTTTTAAGGTATAAATTAATATTTTTAAATTTTAAAGATATAAATTAAAATTCGAGTGATGTTTCGAAATTTAAGTCAGACATTAGCCCCTCTAAAAATTTACCGCACGCCTCCTTGTCTGTACAATCACTTCGGTTACCCCCTATGGTTAACAATGGAAAAAGTGACTGACATGATAAAAAAATCCTCAAAAATTTCAAAATTACCTTTCTATACCTCTATATCTATCCGCATGAAACCCAAATGAAATGAGAAGTCCTGACTCTCAATTTTGTTTAAGCTCGACAGTGACCCTATATTTGGACTTGGTGGACCGGTCGTCATATGTGATTAGCTCCAGAAGGGTGAGAAACTCCAAATTCTTGTAGAAGCTCAACAGTGCAGTTGGCCCAACTAGATAATGGGTTATTGGATCATTTGTTTGAAAAGGAAACTTGGATCTGAAATGATATGGGCTCAAGGGTTTATAGGTGTTTAATTAGCTCTCTCAATCGTGTTGAATGATACATGTTCGTATCAAAAAATATTTTACCTATATTCGATTCGTTTATTAATTCATGTTTAATGACTTATATCATATCAAGTTCATACTGTGTATGAACCGTGTATAACTGATATATATAAACAATCGTGACGTATATTTTTTCTGATTAGTTTTATCCATACCTGATTTGTTATTAATCGTCTCGTGTTGGATCCACTTGTTTATTGAACAGGTGATTTAAAAAAGATCCAAACCCTTTATTTTCGTGTCGTGTTAATGGATTGTGTGATATTTTGACACTCTTACATTTAATACATATTTCTAAAAACTTTTTTTTGAGACTCACGGATTTATGGCATAGGTTTCACTGTTCTGATTCAAATTAATCAAATTTTTATAATTGTCAAATTGATTTTATAAAATTTTATATTTTTTTTGAAATTTATTAAAATATTGAATTTAGGGTTAATGTCAGATTTGTCAAAATCTAAGTTGGTCAAAATTTTATATAAAATATTGGGTATTCGCATTCGTATGTATGCAACATGTCAAAACTGAGGGAAAATTCGACTGTAGTGCTTTTCCTTCAAAAGTGCATTTGATTGAAGGTAAAAATTAGGGTGTTTCGAACCTCAACGATGATAAGTTCTTCTCCAAATATTACATAACAAAAGATGGCACATCTGCAAAACCAAGATTCTTCGCTTTGGTTTTCCCAAACCAACGGTTGCTACAGCCATAGATATCGCAGAATGCCTGCAAAGTCAGCAGCAAGATTAGGAAGATGACAGAAAAAAATGATAAAACCTTCCATGATGCTTGGACAAACTTCCACGATGAATCCAAACATTTCTTGACGAATGTTCGTGCTTTCACCCTTGGCTTATTTTCGTATTGCTTATTAACGTCGTCAACAGCTCTCTCCAGTTTAGATTTCTTATTCACGCCAGTGGATTTTTTTATCCCGTTAAAAATATCGTAATTTGATAATGAGACAGACCGTCTTTGATGACGATGATTCCCTGTTCCTGCAGGATCTTCACGTCCTCTGCAGTATCTATAATCGCACACATCAAATCAACGTATTCTGCAAGCATAAGGGTAGACCCAACTGACATGGACAAAGCTTCATAAGCCACCAAGTTTCTTAATATAACTTCCGAATTATCATCCAGAGTTATTACAGGGAGGTGGAAAGTAAGTGTTTTCTCGTCGAATTCGATGCCCCTGATGCCCCCTTCTGTGATGCTGAACTTCATTCCAACAATATTTTGAAGGCTCGACACTGAAGGAATCTCGATCTCGTCAACTGGACTTTGATTTCCGTCAATATCAGTTTTTTGAAATAGAGAACGAATGTTCTCCCATGGCAATGCTTGAACGAACTGGATATGCTTCTGAATTGCTTGTACAGCAGGACCTCCAATACCTAAAGAACTGGAGATTTGCAGAATTTTTTGTGTGTTCCCCAAAAAATCAACAGATTCAGAAGCAGACATGATAATTGGAGGCGGAGGCTCTACCACAGGTTTCCGACAGTTAACAATTAAATGGTACATAAAATCCAGCAGATGAACAAGTTTGTGTTCAAACCCATATAACCTGAACTCCATCAATTTAAGCGGAGAGTGTGTCTTGCAGAAATCATAAATGACTTGAGCATCATCGAAAACTGACCATTTTTTGACATAATCGGAAAGTAACAACGGTATTTTCCCTTTGTCATTAGCACAAGTGGGTTCGGCTTGGATAGCTTTCTGGATTTCTTCTAACAGAATAAGCGGAATTTGGTTCTCCAGCATGAATATATCTTGTGCCAACTTCATACCTGCACTATAAAGTATTTGGTTGTTAAGTATAAGGATATTGATGGCAAGATCAAACCATCAATCGGCAATATCCATGCTGAAAATATAGCCATAAAGATCGTCATCCTCTGGAATACCACTACTCAAGTCGGGTAGGTATTGGTGACCCAGGGCCAGAAAATCACATCTAACACAATATAAACAAAGTGGAATATTTTATTTCTCTCTAAGGAAATAAATACAAGAATTTTTCGCAAGAAAACTCTCAAGACCTCTCCGGGATCTCTCTCTCTTTGTTTCTTCCTCACTATTTTGGAATGACTCAACAATAATGCATCATTGAAATGTTTTTGCAAGGTTAGAAAAACCTCTAGAATTTTCTTCCATTCATGAGTTCTTCACAAACACAACTCCAAATCCCACCAAAACCACCAGATATACCCACTAAAACACCCCAAACCTATGCTTCTTTATTCACAATCCATCTACACAGCCCATTGATAGATCATTACCAGAAAAAATTGACAAACCGGTGGTATTTTACCAAGGAAAACCAGCCTTCTACTTCACAAACGAGGAGATACAAAGTTCCAAATGGAGTCTAAAAGGTCATTTTGAAGTTAGATCTATTTGATCAAAGACATGTGCTTCTAAGGTTTGAACTGCACGAAGATTATGTGAAGACATGGCTCAAGAATGCCATTTTGATAGAAGACTATTTATTCAGATTCTTTAAATCGTTCTCAGGCCCAGGCAATGGACTCTCCATCGTGCCTTTATGAATCTCATTGCCTGGTTTGCCTTCGAATTTTTTCAAAAAGCCTTATTTAGAACTCTTGGTCAAGCCTATTGGAAGGGTCTTAGCCTATGACCAGGCTACTCTCTCTTTAACAAAACCAGGGGTAGCAATAGTTTGTGCAGAGGTCAATCTCTTGCTGAATAATCCGAATAGGATCTGGCTTGATATGGGAGAAGAAGGAGCAAGATGGCAAAAGATAGTCTATGAAAGAAGGAAGCAATTCTGCAAGAGCTGCAAGAAACAGAGCCATGGAGAAGAAACATGCAAGAAAAGGAAAGTCTCGCCTATGGGGGAAGATGGTCAAGGAAAGAGTCCAGATTTGGAAGCAAATAATTCTGCGAAGGTAAGAAAGGAGCAGATTAAGGGGAAGGAGATACTGCAAAATGCAAACTTAGGGAAGCTAACTAAGGAAACTCAAGATCATGGAAAATCCCAGCCGCAATCAAAGCACCCAAAGCCAGCACAGCAGTCGACAAGAGTATGGAAACAGCAGCAGCAGCTTAGGCAAGTAAATAATCCAGTTAAGGAAACAACAATCGCATTTGGAAAAGGAGTAAAATCTGTCATTACAGTGAGGGATATGGAGAAGGAATAATTCCCAACAAGGTTAGAAAAAGGAGATCATTCGGGCAAAGATAACGTGGAGCAGAATGAAGAGGATATTCCGCCAAAGAAAAGTGTGCAGCAGAGAGATTCTGAGAATCAATTGGGATCCAATCCAAATTTGGCTCTGGTGGTGAATGTGTTCCAATGAAGTTCCAAAATTCCGAATTCAAATCATATTGGTATGGCACAGCACAAGCAGCAAGGTGTTTCAAAGTGTCTGGAGAATCGGGATAAGGAAAAATCTCACAAACCTAAAATTCAACGAGTTAGATAACGGGCATGACATGCAATTGGATGAGCCCCAAGTTTCAAAAGAGCATATCAGTCGGCTGCCACAAGGTGATATGGATCAGTACTCTCCTAATGGAAATGTTGCGGGAATTCCTAATGAAAATGTGGATGGTGATACATGTATGAGAAAGGATGGTGATACATGTATGATTAAGGAGGAAGCTGGTGTTTTGGAATCCCTGCTAGTTGGGATTAAGGAAAGAAGTGGAGAGGAAAGTATGAGGGC
Source organism: Ilex paraguariensis (assembly GCA_963454935.2). Classification (NCBI taxonomy): domain Eukaryota; kingdom Viridiplantae; phylum Streptophyta; class Magnoliopsida; order Aquifoliales; family Aquifoliaceae; genus Ilex; species Ilex paraguariensis. Next base: position 73,450 of record CAUOFW020000403.1, read on the forward strand.
AAATTCTGAAGAGGGGTGACGCCAATTAAATAAGCAGTGCTCTATTACAGCTGAATCTTTATCTACCTTTTTAATAGATCACAATTATGTCTGCTGGAAAGTCAGTAATGTGGCGTTTGATGATGATCGTGGTTTGAGATGTGTGAATGAACCTCCAAACAAAGGTTACCATTCTGATATGGAGAATTCGTCAAGTATGGAAGTTATAGAGGCAGCATCTCCAGTCTCTGAAACTGGAACGTGTACAGAAGCAGTTGAACTGCTTGAGAGAACTGCCCAGACTGGTATGATAACTAGATCAAAATCTAGATTCCTCTCCGCTTCCCATACTAGTCAATGATTAATTTAATCTCGTGGAATGTGAGGGGTGCAAAGAAGGAAGCCTCTAGGTTGAGAGTCTTGACACTCGAGAAATTGATTAAAATCAACGATGTTTGTTTGGTTATAATGACCCACGTTCCATCCCACACCAAAAAAAAAAAAAAATCCCGCCCAAATAAAATCCAACCCATATACACTACTCACCCCTGCACTCTACCCAAACCCTTACACGGCTACTCTCTGCTCACCCGTCACCTCTCACTCCTCTGCCATGGCTCATGGCTGAACACAGCGGCGACAGACCCCGGCTACCCGGACCCCTTACACAGATCCCATTGCTCGAAGAGATCATCCTTCACAGCAACCACCGATTTTGTCCATCACAGACATTGTCCATCACACAGATCGTTGTCCTACAGCTAAGTTCTCTTCTCCTTTCAGTCGCTTTGCCTTCTCGCATGCACATGGCAGAAGATAGCTCAGCCCAGGTACCTCCCTCTTCCCCTTTCATCGATTGTCCATCACACACTTTCACCAATGTTTTTTTGTGGGTTTGTGGTATATCGTTGGTGCCTTCAGATTTTTAGTTTATTTTTAACCGAACTGTATGGGATACTCCATTGTGTTGAGGTATTCGGTTAACCGAACAATATGGGATACATCATACACAATACCAGATTTTTTGTGGGTTTGTGGTATTCGGTTAAAAATATGCGTTTGTTTGATTGTTTGGTTAAAAGTTGCAATTTTTTGAACATTGTTCGGATTGCTGTTTTTTGAAAATTATTCGGATTGTTCGGTTAAAATGAACCTAATGTCAAGAAAACACAAAAATATTATTTGGATTGCTATTTTTTGAAAATTATTTTCAATTTTTTTTTGAGATCATCGTATGCATGTTTTTACTCAAACAAGATCCTCAAAAAATTTTAAAACACGATAAACACAGCTCCTTTATGAAGTATGAACATTAAGCTTCGTCGGAAGCATTTTCAGCCATTTTTTGAACTTTGTCCTTTTCGAATCCAGCATCATTAAAGATCGAGTTTCGTCCTCTTCAAACCTAGCGTCAAGCTTTGTCCTCTGTTTTCATATACATATAAAATTTCGTCCTCTTTGGATTCAGCATTGTCGAAGATCTCCAAAGTAACTAGATTTGTGTATAACTTTAGATCTAAACAAAGATCTGCATGTTTATATATCTATACACACTATGTTAGTGATTGGCAAAGGAAGTGGTATTGTTGGTGATCTGTTGGTGTGGAATGACTTTTGTACCTCTACCATATTATTTTTTAAGATACAATTCAAACACACGCTCTTATAATTTACAATACAAACACACCCTCTTATTTTTTTGGAGGACCCTTTGATTGTGAGTGTGTAGAAAATTGTTCCTGTTTTCTTCTTCCTTTCTGGTAAATTTGAGTGCTATGGATTTGATTATGTTGTTATGGCTTATGAGTTATGGGATGGTTTGTTGGAACTGTAATTTGGTAAAACAGGAACAATTCGGGATGATTGAACAATTTGTTAATTTTTTTTCTAAATATGTTTAATTTACCTGGTTGTTCATAATTCCAATGAATGTAAAATATCAGAAACCTTATTACATGCAATTGGGTATGAGTTGGGATACTCCATGTAGCAGCCATACAGTTTGGGGTTTTGGATTAGTGTTGATAATTACATATGTTGGATGCTCCATGTAGTGGCATTGGGGGTACGTGATTGGCTTGATATTTTTTCGTCTGAGGTTTATTGTGTGTAGTTAGTGCAAAAAGAGTTGCTTCCCCTCTCCCCCATAATGCTTCTTGAAAATGTTTGATACGGTCATGGTTACAAGTATTTGGTCTCTTCACATAGTAACCATGACCTTCTTTGTGGATGGGCTCATTAGATCTCGGTTTGGTTTCATTGTTTAAATGAGTGTAGTTTAATTGTTTAAAATAAGAAGCCTGATTTTCAAATGGGTGTAGCTCATTAAATCTCGATTTTGTGCTTTATATAACACAACCATTGTTTGATGAACACTTGAGCAAAAGAACTTTGATTTTCAAACGGTGCTAGATGGACTCTTATGTAAGGCCACCTGGTGAGACTTTGATAAGCACTAGAGCTGTCATTTCTATCATTGGACTTTTTTTATTTCATTAGATTTCGTCAATTTAGACTTTTTTGGGCTATTTGCACTTATTCTATCTAAAACTGTGGAGGTTTTCCTTGATTAGTTGTTAATGAAAAGAATTACTGGAGAAATCCATTCGACAGCCTGTACAAGATTGAGGATTACAGATGAATCAATTTATTTTTGTTTTGGGTGTAGGGAAATATTATTTTGGGTTCACATGCTTTGGATTTTGTTTATTTTTTGTTCTATTTTATGAATTTGGTGTTGTCTCAGTGAATTTGTTGTTTGAGTTTTGTACTGATTGTTGTGAATTTGGTGTTTTTTTTTTTGAATTTTTGGTAAATTTGGTGTTATCCACGTAATTTGTGAGTTGCTTTAATGATTTTTACATTCGACATGGTTTTTATAGGACAACTTAAGTTAGATTAATTTGAGTTTCATGGGTTTAACTCGGTTATAAGCTTTTATAGATTTATCTTTAACACTGTCATGTGACAGTTGACGTTGAACTTTTGTTAATAGACCTTTATGCCACGTATAGAGAATACAAGCAATGACTTGTTAATAGACGTTGAACTTCTATGAGATTTTAGAATACAAGCAATACATTTTAGAGAAAAAACAATAGTATAGAAGGTTTTAATTTTACGTAATTTCTCTTTCTAATAATGATTATATCCTGAAATGATTTTAATTGTTTGTTGGTTTTTAGATTAGTGTTGCTTTTAGGCATGAGTGCCAAATGGTTTCTATGTTTGCTATGTTTTTTCAGATATATGCTTGGTGGCTTCGTGAATTTCATATAAATATGAAATTGGGTTATTTGCATGGTGATGGATTTAATTTTAGGCATTTGGATCCATGTTGACAATGGATGCACTGCTTTTACTAGAAAAAAAATGGTGAGAGTTGGGTTTTTCCTACTTCCAAAAAATTCACTTAAACATTTTTAACTGTAAAATTGTCACAGTTTAAAAAATCCATGGAAGCCTTTGTTTTATTAGTATAGATTGATATTAATTGTTCTATGTATTTAAGGTGAAAAATGTTGGTCTTGAGTGGCAACCAATTTTATTTTAATTGTATCTTAACATGAATGATTTTGTTTGTAGTCTCAATTTCCTATTAAATTTGTGTTATCCCAGTCCAAAAAAAAAAAATCTTGATGTTATCATTGAAATGCTATTAAGGCAAAATCTTCAAATGTTATACTGTATGGTTCTGGATTTGATGGTCAAAGTATCGATGCTCACTTTTAGTTACAAACTTCAATTATTAACTCAAGTAGTTGGACATTTTGAACTAGAGGTCTTGAAATTTTTTTTATTTTAATTGTAATTTTTTTCCTTAATGCATCAATTGTTGACTTTTTATTTTTGTGTTACGATGCCTATAGGAACGAGTGTGACCTTTTTGGTTTTTCATTGTAGACTTGATTTGTAAATAATTTGAAAAAAAAAAAATCCGGCTTTGGGATTGAATTTCCATCATGTGTATAGTGTTTCACTTAGTTTTCGGGTTGAATTTTTCGGGAAGTGTATATTTTATTTTGAAAAGTGTTTGTTTAGAGCTTTTAATTTCTTAGAACTATAATATGGTAGATGGTGATTGAGTTGGTTTTTTATTACGTTGGTTCTCATTATTATTTCCCCTTTTTAATATGGTAGCTCATATTTATGATTTTATTGTTATCGTAGTTGAAATTATATTGTGTGTTATGTGGTAAGTTTAGTAATTAGTTTGAGCCTTATTTTTACTTGCAGACATGAGTTCATTGCTATTGGATATATTTTTTTTTTGAATTATGTTGATTCCAACTGACGAGAAAAGCAAAAGGATATACGTTTTAGATTTTCGGGTATACATGTAAGCATGCTTGGGATTGTTTTTTTGTGACTTCACATCCAAATGATGTTGATCTCAATCAGACAATATTGTGGTGGTTGTTGTTAGCAATCTTATTGATATGCAGTTTGTTTGGGTAATTTTTTCTTGAGATTGATTGGTTATGCAATAGTTTGTGTTCGACAATGATACATACTATGAAATATATTAACTCTGTAAACAAGTTGAGATTTTCTTAGCGGGAGCTTGATTGATGTTAATTTTTTTAATTAAAATAAATGAAGAAAAATTTATTTCAAATTGATGGATTTTTTAGTTAGTAAAATGTCTTTACGCATAGTTTAATTTAATTTTCGTTATCCCGTGCCTTCAGGCATGGGCAATTACTAGTTACAATCATATTGGATATCAAATCGACAGAGGAATTGAATTAATAGTTCATTGATCCAACCGTTAAGTCAACTAGTTGTACCGGTCGTATAATAAAAAAAAATTATAAAACATAATAATTTAACTAAAAAAAATAATATGGTCATAAGATTCAAAGAATAAAGAACATAAACAAAAAAGATTACTATTTATCACAAACAAATCAAAACTATACATTGCATAAATAAAGTAAAACAATAAACAAAAAGAAATATATGAAAACAATGAAGGAAGAAATGCCTCTGGACAGACTGGACTTCATTAAATTAAAAATAAGTGTGTATGTGTGATAGAGAGAGAGAGAGAAAGTAGTAAATGACAATTAATGCCAGCCAGTAAGATAGAAATGATCGAACTTTTCTTTGAAGAATGCGAAAGAGCCATTTGTTTTGCACACATTTCATGACTAACAGTTAACAGGCAAGTGCAGCAGACAAAGAGGGAGGGAAAGAGGACTTAACAAAGAGATATAAAAGATGTCGTTGTCGTCTAGAGAAGGAAGAAATTCGTCGCAAGATTTCTGATGTCGCCTCGCTTGGATCTCGTCATTGTTGCCTATTGAGAGAAGAAAGTCTTCAACTGTTGCATGTTCGTCGTCTGAAAAGGAAGACTTGAACTTTGAAGGCTGAAATAAAGAGCGAGTGAGACTCTAATTATCCGATTTTTAGAATCTGTTTGATTCATCAATTTTTTAATTTAACGGTTAAAAGATGATTCCCATGACTATGTGGTCTAACTAACTCAAGAACTGGAACGTTCTAAATGCTAGTTCATAATTCACCCCGTCTGATCAAATTGTCCAGTCTAATTCTGATAACATTAACTAAAACTCCTTAGACTTGTGACGTAATTGCAAGAGTGACGGATTTCATTCGTTTTAATGGTACATATGTGTCATGCAGAAATAAAATAATGTAGGGTAAATTAAAATGACACCCTCTATAGATTGGTCTAATTATAAAAATACTCTTTTTATTTTTTAAAATTACACTGTCATCCCTTAACAAATATAACAAAAAATAATTTTCAAAATTACCCTCATCATATATTATTTTTTTACTTATCATCCTTTCATATATTTAAATGTTAATAAATGTATTATTTTCGGATTCAATTCATCAAACTTAAAATTGACTGGATCAACTCATTTATTTAATCGTGTCAAACTTCTTCTATAATTTTGTTTGTATGTTAATACGAACAATATGAAATTGGCACATAACAAATGTTTAATTGGTATTATAAAAATAAAATATTAATTATTTGTTGTTGTTTATTAAACACAGACATAATTATTGTACAAAAATGATATTTTTATTCATTATTATTAATATTTTTATTAAGTTAATTTTTAATTTATAAAAAAAATATGAGCATAGATTCAATTAAGTGATAATAGAATTTTAAACTTAAATATTAGTGTTAAATTTTTTTATTTAAAGTTTATATAAGTCAACACGAATATGAATACACCGCACATGTAGCCCAGATGGAGTTAAACCCATACAAATCGTAGACGCGGATATTAGGGGGTTCGACTCTCGCTGGTGTCTCTCAGGCTGAACTGATACCTAAGGTTTGAGGGTGATTGTAGGTACCCGACTTTATTTTCGTACAGATGGGTCCAAAGTGGCCCTGCCTTAGAGATATTCCACGTTATCAAAAAAAAACACACACACACACACAAAAATACGAATATAAACACGATACAAAAATAAATATGTTAGTCTAATATTGTTTAGGAATAATATGGGTATTAAAGTGTTAAAAGTTGATGTTGTAATCACTTTTTTGACATTATTAATAATGATACTAACCACAGGAGTACTTTGTGAAATGGATAGGTAACAATAAAGGGTGTCAGTATAATTTTAAAAACTTAAGGGGGCATCTTTGTAATTAGGCTAATCTAAGAGGATGTCAATATAATTTACCCAATTATTTATTGAGTCATGTCCTATTTTTTTTAAGTCATATTTTCATATAACTCGTTTATTGCAAATCTGAAGATCAGAACCCCTTTTCTCATCCAAATCTACCACATAATATGTCATCAGAATTACAAATCTACCTGGTCTTCATTCTAATCAAACCGAAACAAAAATCACTTACGGTGTGTTTGGTATGCAATATAAAGTTTGGGAATAGAATATGAATTCTTTGGTAATGCCATTTCAATGTTTAGGTATTAGGAATTAAAATCCATCCCCATTCTCAAGTAATGAATAATCTCACAAATCATGGGATTAGACATTATATTGATCTCCCTTCCCTTGATCACATAGCGCAATGTTGATTGTTTATTATTAGAGCAATGTTATATGAACTTAAAAAATAAACTTGATAATTATAACTATTGATTTTACTGTGGCTCTCAATATTTATTGAGACCCACAACTTATTCAATAGTTGTAATTATTAAATTTATTTTTTTAAGTCTAATTGTTAAATTTATGTAACATTACTCTTATTATTGAATCATTCCGACTCTCTCTCTCATCTCTATATGAAACGAAAGGTCATATTGGGTTTGATTACCAATCTCATTTAATTTCTTACTAAATTTAGTCAATAATTTTCAGATCCAAGCTTGAATTTTTAGAGTTTGATATTTTTTTTTTACCTTTTTAAATATAAATCAATCTTTTGGAAAAAATTTCAGATCTATTTTTTTTACTTTTCTAATTCAACATATGGAATTAGCTCTTTATGAAAAATTTTGTTAGTGCACTTTGGCTTTGTAGAGAGGTGTATGGCGATGTGATGCCCACTTTTCCTGTATTGATTCTAATTTTTCAAGATCGGTCTTAGTCGATCATAACAACTGATAATTTATCCTTTTAAGACCTAAATTATTTAGAATTAACCGAAACTTCTAGAATGGCTCCAAAAAGAACGATAGAAAGCCTCTTATCGTTTTTCATCTACTCAAACCAAAAACTTGTTATCCTGTATTCAAACTTAAAAAACGTTGGTTCCATGGGATGAAATTCAGACTTTTCAAAGCTTTCTTTGTTGCCGATATGAAGTTCGTAAGCAGTCTTATTGGAACTGGATCGGATTGAATCAAATTGATCGGACCAGTTTAATTATTCCTCTGGATTTAGACTGATCCGATTTTTTAATTAGACCACATAAGAAAGAGAACTGACTTAGTATCATTAAACTGGTCGATTTTGAACCAAAATCGTGAACTGAACAGGTTTTTCAAATTGGACGGTTGAAAAATCAATGCTTATATATAAGGGTGTTCAAATTTCTAATTACTCATAAATTTTAATCATATTCTATACTACCCTACTCAGTTCCATTGATTGACTACTCGAAAGAATTGGGTAGGCCAACTCAAATTTTTTTTTGATATTTTGTAAAAAATAGGATAAAAACATAGAATTTTTACAAAATTTTCGTGTTCTTATTCTACCCTACCATATAAATATATAAAATCTAGAAATTTTAATATTTTATTGATATTTATGGCTTCTTATTATGTTTTTCTTGTAATTGTTTATGTATTATTAAATTTATTATGTTTTTTTTAGTATTATTGATTTATTGTGTTAGTTAATTGGTACGTATTATTTGATTAAATTGTTAAAATAATTTCAAAATTAATAAATAAAAAATATATATTCACTCAATTTTTCATCGAACTTTCCTTCCGATTGACGTGGACGGAATTTAGATAGGAGTCGTACACTTAATAGTATATGATAGCTCAAAAAAATATTCTTCTTTTAAGTACCGTAAAAAGATGAAATATCGTAATTTCATGATCACCGCTACTTACATATGAAAAAAAAATCATCTATTTGGACATTTTGCCCTAAATCAATCGCTGAATCGCACAAAACAGAACACTTCTCACTCTCAGTTCTCACTTCGCACTCTCAGGCTGTCGCACTTCACCCTCACTCCCTCAGTTCAGTGGCCACACTCCGGCGAAGAACATCATTCTCAGGGAGGCAACCACTCAACTTGATCTGTCTCACTTAGTCCCTCATACTCAGGCGACGAGCAAGAGCTGCTTCAACAGCTTCAGCCTTCAATCGGTGGATTCTGAGTCTCCTCTCCTCCCTTTCCTTGCTTCTGTAACGTAAGGTAAGTGTGTAATACTATAATAAACCTCTTTCTCTCTCTCTCTCTCTCTCACACACACACACACCATTGAAGATTCTCCCCACTGTCACTCTCTGTCTCTCACAAATGTAATTCTTCTCTCCCCCTCTATCTTTCTCTCTGAATTGAAACTGTGAGATTGTGGATTGAGGGTTCCAATTAATTTCTCTGCCAACTTTGATTTATCATAGGAAGACTTTTTCTTTTTTTTTTTGCGTCGGCTAAGATTAGGGTGTCACTCGAGTTGTATCAAATTGACGAGTCACTACAGGTTTGTGTAAAATATTAGTTAAATTTAACTTAAAATATTTATATAATTGTATCGTGCCGAGTTGTGAGTTGATTTATTTATTTTCGTATCGAATTGTATTTGAGTCCAAAATTTTTACCCGAAAAAAATAATTTTTTTTTAATTTAATATTTAAAATTTTAAATTTTTTTAAATTTTATTTTATATATATATATATTTTACCATTGTATTTTTATGTGAAATTAATAGATACATAATATATGTATATATAAAATGATATAAACAAATAAGACATAGTTCAACATAAATAATTAATTTTTCATCAACTTTTCTTTCGATTTTGGAGGGATTGATTTTGGTGAATCGGAAGAAAAGTTAATTCATTCACTCTTCCATCCTTCTTAATTTCCTTTTTTTATCAAATATGATGTTTTAATTATCTTTTTAATTTTTCATCCTCCCATTTTTTTATCATACCAAACAGAACATTAGAGAATTTAAAATTGTGAGATTGTGAATTTTATTGGAAAGTGATTGGAATTGTTTTTTGTCATTGTGGATTTTATACTTTCAGTATGTTTGATATTTGGTACAGGTCTTTCTTTTCCTTTGCTTCATTAATTTTATTGGAAATTATATGTATTGTAGACATATTTTGATATCCTAAAGACCTTGAAGCTAGAACGGTTAGGAAGTGGAACAAAATATTGGAGGGAATAAAAAAATCTATATAACAAAACAAGATCTATTTTAAATTCTTTAATGAAATTCACTTAAATCCAATAATTCAAAATTATCACCAAAAAGTTTCTCCTAAAATCAGCCCATACTTTTTTACTTTAATAAATGTCAAATTTCCTCAAAAGTTGAAAATTCCACTTTTCCCATACATTTTCACACTAGAAAATCTCTCCCAATTTTTTTTTAAAAATAATAGGACAAGATTGATTTTGAATTGTGCAATTGTAGAACAAGAAGGAAAAATTAATTTTTATTTTATATATTTATAATACACGACTGATGATAGAATTATTTGTGCTACCTAGTGTATTTAGGCCAACTTACTGCTAGTATTACATAACAAAAGACGACATACCAGGAAAATTAAGATTTTTTCCTTTGCTTTTCCCAACCCAACGGTTGCTACATCCATAGATCTCACAGAACGCCTGCAAAGTCTGCAGCAAGATTACCACGATGATAGAAGAAAGTGATAAAACCTTCCATGAAGTTTGGACAAAATTCCACGAGGAATTCAAATATTTCATGATGAATCTACATGCATTCATCCTTGTCCTATTTTCGTGTTGCCTATTAACTTCATCAATAGCTCTCGTCAGTTTAGATTTCCTATTCATGCTAGTGGATTTTTTTATCCCGTGAAAAATATCTGCAATTTGATCATCAGAAAGATCGCCACCAATGATTCTCTCTTACCGGAGGATCTTCACGTCCTCCACTGTATCAACAATCCCACACATCAAATCGACATATTCTGCAAGCTCAAGGGTAGACCCAACTGGCATAGACAAAGCTTCATAAGCCACCAAGTTTCTTAATATAACTTCTGAGTTATCATTCAGAGTGATCACAGGGAGGTGTCAAGTAAGTGTTTTTTCATCGAATTTGATGCCCCTGATTCCCAATTCTGTGATGGTGAACCTTATTCCCACAGTTTTTTGTAGGCTTGACACCGAAGGAATCTCGATGTCTTCTACTGGATTTTGATTTCCATCAATATCAATTTTTTGAAATAGAGATCGAATGTTCTCCCATGGCAATGCTTGTATGAACTGTATATGTTTCTGAAGTGCTTGTACAGCAGGTCCTCCAATTCCTAAAGAAAGTGCAGAGTTGTAGCATGTTTTCTGTGTTCCCCAAAAAATCAACAGTCAGTTTTTACGGATATGATCAATGAAGAAGACTCTACCACAGGTTTCCGATAATTTACAATTAAATGGTACATATAATCCAGCAGATGGACAGGTCTGTGTTCAAACTGATATAGCCGGTTCTCCATCAATTTAAGTGGAGAGTGTGCCTCGCAGAAATTATAAATGACTTGAGCATCATCGGAAACTGACCATTTTTCCGCATCATTGGAAACTATCACTGTTGTTTTCCCGTTATCATTTGCACAAGGGGGTTCGGTTCGGATAGCTTTCTGGATTTCTTCTAACAGAATAAACGGAATTTGGTTCTCCAGCACGAATATATCCTGTGTCAATTCAATACCTGCAAAATGAAGCAAGTGGTGTTGTTATTCAGGAGTTACATGTGATGCAAGATCAAACCATCAATTCCCAATATCCATGCTTGTAAGTGTAACCATCAATCGTCATCCTTCAGAATATCACATTAAAAGTCCGGAAGAAACCAAACGAGGATGTTTAGACTGAAGGGGAGGAAAAAAATCCCAGCGATGTCAAGTTTATATTCAGAAGCTGTTGCAATCAGGCAATTTTGTCTTCTTGCACATGCTTTACAATTACAACATGCTACTGTGGTTTACAATTACAAACCCACAGAAGCTCACTAGTTCTCCAACAATTCACAACAAAACCCAAAATCCCCCCTACCTTGAAATATATATATATATATATATATATATATGTATAAGTAGTAATGTTTGTATACATATACGAACAATTTTCTAAAGTTTGGTGGAATTTGTTGGCGAACAAAAGATATGGCAAAATGGGTTGAGTGCAACAGTTTAAAGTATAAATAGGTGATTTGTAAGTGCTCATAGTATAAGGAAGTTTTTTTTTTTTGTAACTAATCTCTTTTCACCTATGGATAATTAGAAGAAATATTCGTTGTACGTTGAACCATGTTGTTAGGATCTCATTTGGGGACTTTAAGTAACTCTTCATTCTAATGTTTTTACAAATTCTCAAAATTTCTACTTTAATTTCAGTCCATTCATAACAATATGTTCAAAATTTCTTGTTAAACTCTTTTTTTTTTTTTGGCAATGCCTTGTTGAACTTGAATTTTCCAACCTTCTACGGAACACAAGGGTTTGATGTTGTTTGGAATCAATGGACGTTTATTTTGTGTTGCTACCCAAAAATTATCACTTTTTCTCATTTTTAAGACCAAAAAATGGATTCGGCCCGAGGCTTCAATCCTAGGCCTTGGCTGGTAGGGATAGCCTGATAAATTGGGCCGGGCTAGGAAAGGGCCTACCAGTAGCTGTAGCATCGTATTTTTGTGGTGCAATTTCGAGTTGTTAGTGTTGGTATTAATATCCATGTTGATAAAAACTATTTAATTCTAAACTAATTTATATAATACTAAATTAATAAGTGAAAAAATAAATTCCTTTTTTTTTTCTTCTTAAAGTATTACCTAAATGGGGCATTCGTGTTTTAACAATAATTCAATCAATTTATAATTTTTATTAAATAATTAGACAAGTCATTTTTTAATTTGTGGGAATTTATTTTGTGTTGTATTTATATAAGAGGCAAAAATTGGCATTCCCAGTTGGCTCTATTCCCCTCATTCATGATGAAACTCAATTTATCTGAATACGTTAAAAACTCAATTTATCTAAATACGTTAAAAATAGACAAATTCAATCTAAATACCAATGAATTTTTAGTTTAATGGTACTCTTTATCTTATAAATATTTTGTCTTCTTGATGTCAAGGGTTCAAATGCCCTTCCCTCCCCCCCTCCCCCCAAAAAAAAAAATCTAAATAATTCAATTAAGATAAAATTTAGTAAATTACATTTGTATTTCAGCTTAATTTCATTATACATCATCTATGTATCCATACGCATGCTGGAATCTTATCATTATTGGATTGATTACTAATATATCCAAAACCAAATCCATTACAAGATTGTCGATGAAAATATAAAAATATATTTGATTATTTAAATCTAAATTTGAATTAAAATTTGATTCATTCACGATCTTAATTGTAAACCACAGTTAAAATTTTTGGGCATATCCTTGTGCATCCTTATTAATGCAAGTATGGTTGTTATATATATATATATATATATATACATATATACACACTAGCATCTAGACTACATAGTATCATATTCATGTCATGCTATTTTGAGTAAAATTTTTTTTTATTAATAATAACTTAATCTATTTTATTAAACGTGACAAATATCTTCGACACTAATTCGACAATTTTATTAATCCTATTGTATACGAATTGAAGAGTATTTATGGGAGATGGGGGAGAGGCTCAGTGAAAAGAGTTTACTCTCGCCCGCAAGTGATTATGGGTTCAAACTTTGTCACCTCCCTCTCCCCTGCTTCCAGCAAACTATGAATGGTACCCAAGGAAAATGGGAAAAATTACCTTTTTTTTGGGGATTAAAAAAAAAAACCTGGTTGATCTAACAACCATAAAAAATTCAAAATTGACTTGGATAATTTAATATCAAAGGATTAGGTTAAGAAAAGAACAGCCTCACCAAGTCTTTTCTTATAATTTGTTTCTTTCCAAGTCTTTTTTATTTGTTGGTAAACAGATGGACTTATTAAGAATTTTTTTATGCCTTACATATGCAAATGAATTCTTTATCTATTATATTGTTTTTCGGCCTAATCCATAATTATTATTGTCTTGAATCATTAAATCTCCTGAAATGAATTGAATTTTTTATTCCATTACCCTAATCCACCTACCATATTTTCTATTTTTTTTTTTATCAAAAACTATTACGGAGAGAAGGTGACAAGTTTGAATCAACGACATTAAAGATTAACAACTTCCTAGTTGTTTTATGTGGTTGTTGGGGACCATACCCACAATTATTGCCGCCTTTAATCTTTGTATATGCTCAAAATGATTTGGACTTTAATTCTATAAAGCTTAGATTTCAATGAGAGATTATATATATATGTATTTATTTGTGTGTCTATATTTATAGACAAACTAGGAGTAATCTGTGTCTGAAGACACGGTGAAACATAAGTGAGAAGTGATAAATTTGGAGGGAAAGGGAAATTCAATATGAATAGTTTTGAGAGGGATGTTGATAACTATTGGATGATCTATTTGAGACTATTGGATGAGTTTATTAAAAGTTGTTATGTTTTGTATTATAGATTAAGCCGTACGTAAATAATGGTGGTGTGTCTATATTTGTGTCTTAGGCTACAATCCTGAAGTTCTTTTTAAGTTAGATACAATGACATTATCTATCTTTTCTACTAGAAAATCCAAGGGAAAAAAGATGGAGTAGTGCATGGAAATTAAGATAAAAAGCGAATCTGACAAGCACTAAGCAAAGAAGCATAAGCAAGACCCTGAATGAGTTCTTTTGGACCTTGAGTGATTTAGGTAATTTTAGTTGTTCCTCACCCTTCTATTGATTCAGTAGTTTTATTTTTTAGGGTTTTCTATTGATCTTGTTGTTGGGTCAATGATGATTTGATAAATTTTAGTGGGTTTACGATGTGTGCATGTTAGTTTGCTTTTCCTTAAGTTACTTTTGATGTGCTAGACTATCAATTTTGTTAATACCATGTCTAGGCAATTTACACAGAATTATAATGACAATCAATTCAATTCAGTGGACATGATAATGATGCATGCATTTCATGCAGCTCAAATGTAAAAGAGAAAAATCATGACCATGCTGGTTATATGTTGCAAATATGTGTACTTTTAGCACTGAAATTTTCACCTATGCAATTTTATGACACCTGCTAACTGGGGCTATGTACATTTCGTTGGAGAACAACTACTTCTTCCCTTTAATTCATCCATCCTCCGTCTCTTATGGTCACTCAACCATGAACTAATATTGTCTTTCAAATCTTAGTATATTTGTTCAACTCTTTCATTTTTCGTTCAAATCTCATGAGTCAAAATATAAACATGAACTTGAAAAATGATAACATAAAATGTTAACAACGAATAATTTAATATTATTCACATGCAATACACGTGTGCACCTATTAGTACGTTAAACACACATTAATATACCAAAAATACACAAACATACACTAATACAAAAATTAAAACACATGTAATAAAAAAAATACACACACACATAATAAGTCGGGGTCGATTGTGGGCCACAAATTGATCCACAGGTCATGGGTCGGCCCATGGATCGCAGGCCAACCTATGGGTCACAGGTTGCAAGTCGACCGCGTGGTCATGGGTGGTGTTTTTGGTATGCTAGTGTGTGTATTTTGGTGTATTAGTATATATATGTGTATATTTAGTATATTAGTGTGTGTATTTTTTGGTATATTATTATATTTATTTAATTTTATTACTTGTGTTATTTAATAGAAAGATAAATAATCAACCCAATGGGTACTCATTTATAATTCATATTAACCCACTTAATTAAAATGAATCATATTGTCTAACTCATTTAAAACTCATATTAATTAATATAGTTACCTAACCCATTTATTTATGGATAGGTTGGACAGATTTAGGGGTGTTCATCCTACCCTACGGGTAGGAAATATACTCTTCCGTCTTCTTACCCAATACTTTATGAAAGAGTTTTTTCTTGGCCTACCCTACTCGACAGGTGTGGTATTCCTACCCGACTTCCTACCTGATTAATCGGATAGGAAGTCGGGTAAACATTTGAGAGCAAGGCAACTCCTCATTCCTTAAAACATACAGTTTCTCACAGTAGTCAGATTAGCTAACATATACTAGACAAGAAGCCAGGCAACGAAATTAAAGGTATAGTTTATATTGCGATGAATAACAGTAGTCAGTTTCTCACAATAGTCTATATTGCGATGAATAACAAACCGAAATTAAAGTTACTGCTGGCACAAACAACCCATTTATTTAGTTTTGTGCATCATCACTAGCCTTGGTTCCAAGGCCTTTCCAACAAAACACCACCAACCATACCGACACCATCCAAAAAGAAATATATTTGAGAGAGAGAGGTGGTGTCTGCCCTTCAAAAAGAAAGACATATGCAAACAACATCCAACCAGAGGCCATATTTAGGTTCACTCGTAAGTATACACAAACAAAATGGCAATAGCCAGATCTGCAACATAGGAACAAAGACTAGGCCATCACGATCTGCAACATAGGATAAAAACTCATGGATTTGCAACTCAGATCAGACACGATCAGATCGCGCATTGATCTGTAACTCATGACCAGATCGTGCACAGCGACACCGATCTATTATTGTAAATGAATATCTGCGATTAGACCTTTCAAGCCAGACCACACCAGAGAGAGAGAGAGAGAGAGAGAACTTGGGTGGAAATTCTGCAACGATAAAGGAGGAGAAGTGGAGTGACCGAGTAAGATGTGAGGCGCAAACGCTATTAGGACTCAATAGATTAGGGTTTTTTTAGTTTATATATATATATATATATTTAAAATTATTGCTGGTAGGGTAGGGTAGGAATACAGAAAATTGATGATTATTCCGCATTCTTATCCAAAAATTGTCGGAAGACAAAAAACTATTCCGCATTCTTACCCGATTTTTGCGGCTAGCTCTTCAGTAGGGTAGGGTAGGGTCCGGTAGGGTAGGAACTTGCGGTCGGTCGAAAATTTGAACACCCCTAGACAGATTAATGGATAATGGGTTAAGATTATCACCTTCATATATGACCAAAAAAATAAAAACGAGATATGGTCTGCTTTGAAACTGTAGTGGATGAAAAGGTGGGACGAAAGAGCCATTGGCTCTTTTATAATATAGGAAGTGGGTCAAATGGATCTAAGCTGGTCAAATTCATTAAAACATCTTTTGATTTTTATACTTTCTTTTTATTAATTTTTCATCTGTCTTTGCTTACAATCACTATAAAATTGTATGTTTAGCTAAGATATAAGCTAAAATTGTTTAAGATCTAAGTAACTTATAATGATACTAGTTATTACCTGTGCCTGAAGACACATAGTAATAAAAAAATGGTAAATAATAAACATATTTGTATTTATATACAAAATCAAATAACAAATATAGAGAAGAGATAAAAGAATTTAATTATCAGTTTGTAATGGGGCTGAGAGATGGTGGGCAGCAGTAGTGGTGGTAGGAGACGGTGATGGTTGTGGTGAGTGGCAATGACTGTGGTGGCAACAAGGCCGATGGTGATGGTGGTGGTGATGGCGGTGGCAGTGGCAGTGGCGGTGGTGGCGGCGATGGTGACGACAACGACGACGGTGGCGACAACGACGACGATGGTGGGGGTGGTGGCGACAACAATAGTGGTAGTGGTGGTGGTGGTGACGATGGTGGTGGCAGTAGCAGTGGGGGCGCTAGTGGTGGTGGCGGGGGCGCTGGTGGCGGTGGCGATGGCGCTGGTGGTGGTGGTAGTGGCAATGGTGGTGGTGCTAGATGTGGTTTTAAACACTATTTTTTTTGTGCTTTTAAAAAGTCACTTCAAACACACTCTTAGGGGCCTATTTTTTCTATTAAATTTAGGGGTGTTTGTATTAGCCGTTAGATTAATTTAAAGTAAAATTTAAAACGATCTCCACCGCGAATAACAAAAGTTATTTTGTTTATCTTTTGAGATTTGAATTGTAAGCTACTTTATTATATAGATAATAAAATAAACTATAAACTCTTAAAAACTAATATCTCAATAGTTTTGGAGTTTAAACATAGATAAATTCATTTTTAGGATGAATTGTGAATAAAAATTTAAAATTCACGAATCTAATTTTTGTTTCCGTTACATAACGTCCTTTACAATGTTATCGTTACCATTATAGGATCGGTTAGTATTTTTCAGAACCATGCTCTTTATCTCTCTAGGTTGTTAACAATCCACATGGATCATGTGTTAGTTTTGATGGGTTGTTTGTAAAGCAATGGATTCACGGCTCGACCGTGAATCTTAATCTCTCTTTTTTTTAGCTGTTATATCTTTTTTTTGGATAAATGAATGAGTTTTATAGCAAAACAAAAGCTGCCGTGTTAAAATCTTTTTATTTTTTTAGTGGAACCTAGACGTCAGTGTTAAAATCAAGCTGCAACAACTTACATATCTCAACATGAGATGATCAAAAGAGAAAATTAAATCCGCAAAAGGTGTTGTTTAAGTGACAATAACCCTCACAGATTAAATTACATATTTAAAAAAGAACAACTTCATCCTCATGTACCAAAACTAGAACCAGGTATCCTCCAATCAAGGGTTAGTTTCCTATTGTTGAGGGTGTTCACTGAAACAAAAAAGGGCTGATATGACATCAAAGTACGTCAGATTTGTGATGCGGCCAAAGGTAAATTGGGACCTAGACAAATATTTTATACGGGGTCCTATTAATATTTTAATTGTAATAATTTTAATTTTTATTTATTTAAAAATATTTTTTATGCTTTGAAATACAAAATATTTTATATCCTTAGAGAAATAAATTGTTCTTTCCTCTCTGTGTTTAATAGGAGGGAAAGAAAATGAAATTGATTGATTTGTGTTTTTCTTTTATGTTGTCGGATGGAGAAGTAGAATGAAAGAAAAAATATACATATATATTTTGTCATTATAATTAGGGTTAATCTTATTTTGCACCTCAAAAGATTATTTGAATCTCAATTTGTACTCTCAAAGATCAAAAATTTTAATTTATACCCTCAAAGATAAAAATTTGTATCAATGTGCACCCCCAAAGATCAAAAATCTCAATTTGCACCCTTAAAGATAGAAATTTGTATCAATGTGCATCCCCAAAGATAAAAAATCTCAATTTGTACCTTCAAAGATAGAAATTTGTATCAATGTGCACCTAAAATTAAATTAATAAATTATACCTAAATCCCCTCATATTTGTCACTTAATCATTTGAACTCCTTCAAATTTAGAATATTTCTCTTACATCTCATGACGTTTGTGCATGTATAACACATAACCACTTTTCGTTAATATCTATTAATATAATCGTTAAAAAATATGATTTTATCCTAATATAAAATTATAATTTCATATTACCTTTTATTTTGTGGATTCGAGTTGGAAATCAATCTTACCATTTGAATGTCTAATAAAATGTAGATATTTATATAAAAGGTAATATGAAAAACATTATATAAATATTTATATTTTATTAGACATTCAAATGGTAAATTAGATTTTGAACTTTAGAGTATATTGAACCTATAAAATAAAGGGTAATATGAAATTATAATTTTTTATTAGGATAAAATTATATTTTTTAACGATTATATTAATAGATATCAATGAAAATGGGTTATGTGTTATACGTGCACAAATGTCATAAGATGTAGGAGTAATATTCTAAATGTGCAGATGTCTAAATGATTAACTAACAAATATAAGGGGATTTAGGTGTAATTTATCAATTTAGTTTTAAGTACACATTGATACAAATTTCTATTTTTGAGCGTGCAAATTGAAATTTTTTATCTTTGGGGTACACATTGATATAAATTCCTATCTTTGAGGGTGCAAATTGAAATTTTTAATCTTTAGGGGTGCATATTGATATAAATTTCTATCTTTGAGGGTATAAATTGAGATTTTTGATATTTGAGGATATAAATTAAAATTCGAACAATCTTTCAGGGTACAAAATAAGATTAACCCTTATAATTATGTATGTAATTAATTTGTTCATAATATGTTATCGATAAATAACATACATTCATATATTAAAGTATATAAAGATAAATAACATATATTTTAGGAATCATAATTAATTTTCTTTCACTTTTTCTCTCAAATTTAAAAAGATAAATTTTGATGAATAAAAAAAAAGACGAACCCTTCTACTTTTTCACCCTTCTCATTTTTCTTTTCTTTTGTATCAAAACCTAACATAGAACACGCTGCATGCGACATATAATATTAAAATGTTCTTTTGATAAACCTTTGTCCACCATATAATATTCAAAAATTGATGAACCTTTGTCCCCCTAATTCTTTATTTTATTATTTCCTTAGGACACATCACATGTCACACTAACATAATTTATATAAAATAACTTACCCGCATGTGTAAATGCTTTAGTTTAGAATTGTGTCGAAATCCCATATTATTATGATGTAATCTAACCCTATTATTATGATGTAATCTAATAAAAAAGTGGGGCCAACGAATATCACGATTCAAATCTTATCTTTAATCCAACAACTATGAGGGGTGAAAAGTGAGGATGGTTGAATTTTTGTTTTGTTTTGTTTGATGGGATGGAAAAATAGAAGAAAAAAAAATAATACATTCACATTTTATCGTTATATATTTGTATGAAATTAATGTATAAATAATATATAATTAATAAATAAGATATATTCATGTATTAAGGGATATAAAAAAATAACATGCATTTCAAAATACATAATTAACTTATCTTTCACTTTTTTCTCCAATTTTAAAAGGATAGATGATGGTGAGTTAGAAGAAAGACTAGTCCTTCCACTTTTCCATCTTTTTTATTATCCTTCTTTGTCAAATCTAATGTTTTATCTATCCTTTTAACTCTTTAACATTCCATTTCTTCATCCTTTTATTTTTTGTATTATATCAAACAAAGCATTAAAAAAATCATGTCCACTATTATTATGTTGTTATTATATTTGGATTAGTGTTTCCAATATGGGATTCCAGGACGTGGTAGTAGATCACCCTACTAGATACAAAATTGGTTGTATCTATTTTTCTTTAAAGAAATGGTTGAAATTTAATTTATATGAGAGACACTAAAAAATTAAGTATGGTCTCCTTTCATACATTAAAATTATCAATAAAACAAGTATTTCTTGCTGAGTGGTTGTATCATTCTTGAAAAGCAACCCCCTTTGTTCCCACAATTTATTCCTTTTGATTACTTGTATTTGGTGCCATCATTTTAGTGTTGGATCTTTCATCAAGTGTGAATAATTTTGGTACTTTATTTTTTTTTTTCTCTCCTCATCTAACACTTCGCAATTCACACAGGCATTTAACAACCCTTGAAGATTTGTCCTGCCTCCCCAATGTTCCTTCGTTTGTCTTTCTTTCACATGTACTTTGCAAGAAGATTTCACCTTCACTTTCCTTTCTAGTCCTAACATTGATCTCGTAGCCACCATATAATATTAAAATTGCCTTTTGGTGAACCTTTGTCACCTATTTCTTTATTTTATTATTTCCTTAATTAGGACACCTCACATGTCACACTAACATAGTTAGTATAAAATAACTTACCAACCTGTGTAAATACTTTAGTTTAGAATTGTGTAGAAATCCCCTAGTATTATTATGATGTAATCTAACCTATATTATCAAACGAGCCTTCAACAATTCTACAAGTTATTCCTGTCTAACTAATTAGATTTATTGGGAAATATAGGTTCTTTTTGTCTTGGAATATAATCTCATGTCGTGGGAAATGGACGAAAAACTCATGCATATGAACGCTATAGATCAGCGATGGTAGGAACAAACTCATCCACCACTTTTACAATCTGTTAATTTCCATACAAAACAAAGCATAATACTTTGATAAACCCACACAACACACACTAAATGCACATAAAGAGCACAGACATACACAGAGTGTCAAGAAAATGAATTCCTTTTTTCTTTGAATAGAAAACGAAAGCCTTTATTAATAAAAAAAATAAAGTTTATATCAGAAAATTATTCGATAAGATATCACAACCAAAAAACAACAAGACATAAATCAAAAAAAGAAGTACAAAGAACATCCTATAAAGCTTAGCTTCCTGCCAAAATTGTAAAGAACGGGTTTCCTTTTAAATCTTTTGTAATCGAAACTCAATAATCTTGCATTTTGCTCCTTCTACGTGACGCACAAAGTAGCCATAATAGTGCAATTCCAAAGTGTCAAATCTTTACCTCTCCTCTCAATTCCTTCTAAATCTTAAATAAACACAGATGTAACCGAGACAAAAATCACCCAATGACCAACCAATCTAAACAACTTGTACCACAATGACAGCGCAATAAGAAAATATAAAAATTAATGATCAATATTTTTTATGCTTGAAATAAAATTCATTTCAACCTTATTGAAATGCTCATATTGCCTGTTGCCAATGTCAATTTCTCCTCATAATCTTCTTGGTCGGCTGCATATTCATCTGACTTACCAGATCACCATTCATCAGCTAAAAATATCAGAGTTGCAATTCAAATATCAAACCATACATATTTTTTTATGCACCCACAACTCTTTTTGTAGACTCGGATAATAAGCTGTGATCACCAAGTTGCCTTGGAGGGTCATTCTGATAAGAGCGAAAGTGAAGCTGCCCATTTTACTGAACTGACTTCATCAATTGACTGAGCTGACTCTACCTATTTATCGTGTTGACCTTGCCCATTTATCGATCTAACTTTGCCCATTTACTGAGCTGACTTGGCCAAGTCTAATGGGGTTATTTTGGACTTTTTCTCATTCCTTTCCGTGTACTCCAGATATGACATTTTCATTCGATTAAGAATGTGCGCCGTCAATAGTGGTAGTGACTTCTCAAAAGTAGCACCCTAAAGTCCCTATAACTACCATGTGTCCCTCTCCATAAATGCGATGGACACACATTAATTGTTCCTTGCTGAGGTAATGCACGCACGTCTGCTTTTCTTATAAATAGGCTACTTTAGTGAATGATTACTCTACTTTGAGCGCCAAAGTTTTCCACTGTTCCTTCCTGGCTTGAGACTTCTTTTTTGGCGTTAAAAACCTTTTGTATCCTGTTCTCATGGCTAAGACTCCCTCTTCCTACTACGAAACTATGGAGCGAATCTACCCCAATGCCGATGTCAGTGAAATCAATGAAGAAGAGGCCCAGGCTATAGCCAAGCGTTTCGAATTTTTCAGCGGGGTGATCGTTCGCCATGTTGAGTGGCGTCTATTTCTTTGCTCCTTGAGGGGCTCAGTTTGCTTCTTTGAAATTCCTTTTCAGTTGGGGCTTTCCTCTTCCCCCTTTCATCCAAGAGATTTTGCACTTTTTCAGTTTTTTCCCCGCCATACTTCTTCCATCTAGGTGGGCAGTCTTACTAGCGTTTTTGGCGATGTGGGAGATGCTATTTCCCCAGTCCAGGGTTACTTTGGATGAGTTTCTCAATTTTTTCGCCTAGTAGAAGTATTTGAGCTCTACCACTTTGTCCCCAGGCGAAGGGAAAAAACTCCTATCATCGACCTTCCTTCTGAGCCAGAAGGATGGAAGAAAAAATATTTCTTTGTTTCTGGAGATGGTTGGGAGTTTGTGCCTCATGCAACGTCATCAGTTAAGGTCTCCATGGCTTGGGGAGAATGTATGCATCTTGGTAAGCTTTCCTTCTGTTCGTTTGCTCTTACGATGTTTACTGTTATTTCTTTCTTTTGTTGCTGACACTATTTCTTTCTTTTGTTATAGATGAGCTCCCGACCTTATCTGGTGAGGAGCAAACTCGGGTCAATCAGGTCCGAGCTCGTTTAATTTTTAGTTGTTCGCACTAACTTGCTTACTACTCCGAGCACTCGTAAGTGTCTTCCATTCCATACATCTTGTGCTTAAGTGTTAGGGAACCAACTAAGTTTATTCTTTGATCGCCTTTCTTACCTAGTCCCTGCTTATCTGGCCAGCCAGAGAAACGTGATCATTGAGCAGGTAGGTCACTAGAGGAAAGCTCGCAGTCATGACTCTTTGGCAAAGAGGCCCAAGTTGGTGGAGGGAAGCCAAGCAACTCTGCCGAGCTCTGCAACTGAAAGTGAAGCTTCTTCGGTTACTTTGGAGTCCTCAGCTCCGGTTCCTCCTGTCGAGGTTGAGGAGCGTTGCAAGTGTCTGAACCCAATATTGAAGTGGTGACAGTTGGAGTGTTGACTTGTGACCCTGAAAGAGGGCCGGTGAGGCGTCGCTCCTTAGTTGCCGGTATGGAAGGACCCAGCTTGGGTTCTTCTATTCAAGTCCTAATCGTGAACCTCAAGGGAAGTTTGTTGGGCGACGTTGTTCTGAGTAGCCGGGCTTTCATGGTGCTGATTCCCCAGGTCGATCTATTCCGTTTTATTGACCAACCTTACAGGGCTCGGAGTTGTCGAGTCGAGACGTTCTTCATGCCCTTCTTCAAGTGAGACTCGTCGCCTTTTTTATCTTTAACTTTCTTTGCTTTAACCATGTACTGGTTTAATTTCATGATCTAATCCCTGGTGGTGACGCATTTATGCACCTTTGGAGGTGAGATCCATCACTTGAAAGAGGAGATCTGCAAGAAGGACGTCGAGCTCGAGAAGGTACGCAAGAATGATGCCGAGCTTGAGGAGACTCGACAAAGGAATTCTAAGCTCCGAAGCTGGAGTTTTGTTATGGAATTTGAGCTGGAGGTGGCTCTTGATAAAAGAGCTCAGATTTCTCGGCATCTGATCATTGCGACTACCTCGGAGATGTCCTTGCGGGAGCAACTGGAGGTCCAAACTAGAAAAGCGAAGTCCCTACAGAAAGAGTTCGACTCTCAAACCGAGGAGGTGGTCTGCCTTGAGATCGACAAAGCAGTGCTAACGACTCAAGTGACTGAGCTGTAGGACTCTCTGACTTTAGAATGCGAGCTGGTTGAGAAACAACGCAAGGAGATTGGGAAAATCAATGGAGGGGATGCCCAGGCGTTTGTGGATGGGTTCTTCAAATTTCAAGACTAGGCGGTTGAGAAGTACCTTGACCTAGGTTTGGATCAATTTGTGTCTCGATTCGATCTCCCTCTAGGTGATTCTTCTAGCAGTGATCCCTCTGATGCGGCTCCACCATCCAGCCAACCTTGAAAAACAAGTTTCTTTTCTCCTTTTCTTTTTTTTTTTGAACCGACTGTAATTCTCTTTTAATACTTGTAAACTTTTGCCTCTTTGGAATGAAGTGTTGTTGATCAATTGCCATGTTCCCTTGCCCCCTACTCCAAGGAGGTCTTAACCTGCTGGAGTATGATCTTTATTCTTGCTTTCCTTTTGCTACCAATCTGATTTGCATGATCTCGAGCCATTCTATTCTGGGTTGTGCATAGCTGAACTTTTTATTTCTTAGTCAGCTCTGCTTGGCTTATACATTCTGCTCGGTTGTAATTCTACTCGGTCGTGCCCTTTAGCAATGTTGTGGAAACCTGTTTTGTTATTGTATGCTCTTAAGTCGAAGTGTACGGACTCGGGTGAAAATTCGTAAATGAACCGTTACTTGCATCCACCTAACTTCACTTGCCTATTTAAGGCGCCGTTATCATTGATTAATGTCATAATTGTGGAAGCTTAACAGTCGTATCTTCACCCTTGCATGCTATTTATTCCTTTAAGCTTGGCACTTCAAGCTCTTCACGTTCTTACTCTCTTTCATAAACCTTCTTGTTCTCTTTTGTTCTTGTTCTCTGTTTTTTGTTCTTTCCAGACTCCATGGCTCTTATCTTTCCCTGCTATTTAAACAACATGCCCATGCCATGCTCAATGATGCGTGGTACTCAATATTCCTACTTCCCTATTTGTTCATCGCTTCCAACATAGAGGAAGTGAAGATGCATTTTGATTTCCCTGATGACTTGACAGTTAGGGCCCTCATTTCTAACGAACCCTGCAACCTTCTCCTCCGACTGGAGGTTTGCTTCTTTGAGGGTTCATTTGAAATGGGTCTTCGTTTTCCTATCCACCCAGACTTTGGGTAGGTTCTGTCTTTTAATGGGCTATGCCTCTCTCGCCTTTCCCCTAAAGGATGGGGCATTCTCATCAGCTTCTTCATTTTCTGGTGTTTGCTAGGCTTTAGTGACTTTTTCATTGTCGCTGAATTCTTTTACTTCTTTGAGCTTTCCTTTGACTTCCCTCCCTACTTCAATCGCTTCATCTGGAGGCGATGTTGTAGCCCCCCGCTGGTATCTGGCGTCCCTAGTTCTCCAGAGGAATGGATCCAGTGATTTTTCTTTGTTTCTAAGGACTCTTGGGAGTTTGTCGAGAGGCGGCATTGACGTGTCCGGGTCCCTCGCTCTTGGGGGCACTTTTGTGATAGAGGTGTAGAGTTAGAGACTTTATCGAGCTCTAATTTGTCAATTTTGGTTTACAGGCTTTGTACTAAACTTCGACTGTGTCTATGCTGTGTAGGTACCCCCAACCAGACTTCAAATGAGATGATTAACGTTTGCTGAGTTAGCATGCCGACCCGATCCCTTATTTTGCCCGAGTCACTCCCTAGAATTTGATTCAGTTCAGGATTGGGGGTAGCTCAGCAGCTACTCTAGACAACCACTTCGAAGAGAATCATCGGTGGAGACATATGGACGAACATAAAGAAGACAAAGCCTACGGCAGGGGCCAAGCCATTCATCTAGATGACAGACCTTTCCCCCATCATACATCATGGATCAATTTCTGGAGCAGAGACTTCGCGAGATCCAATAAGAGCAGTTGCCGAGCTACCCCTAATCTTGAACTGAATCAAATTCTGGGGAGTGACTAGGGCAGAATAAGGGATCGGGTCGGCATGCGCAACTCGACAAACGTTAGTCATCTCCTTCGAAGTCAAGCTGCGTTCGTGGAGCTCTATGACTCCATTGGGCGGTACTTGACAGTCCTGAGGAGGAATGTCGTGCTGTGCTGGTGGGGGAGAAAGAGGAAGCTCACGGTGCATTGGTGGGATCTATGGAAGGTGATGAGGCTGAATCCACACTATCAAATTCTAGTACTGCTTCATAAGTTGCCAACTCGTTGAGTGGAGGTAAATCTACCGTCGAAGAATGATTCTCGATGTTCACTACAGGGCCAGGAAGTTCTCTGGTGGGTTCTGATGAACTTGGGAGTTGGCATGAGATTTACTCATAGTTCGAGTAGAAACCATCAAACTAATAGAGATTTATGAAGAAAACTCAAAAAAAAACAATGATAACCGTTTTTCACAGACGACGCCAAACTGATGATGCTAAAAATGTTAGCCTAAGTCCAGAACCACAATCTGAGGGCCCTGAAAAGTGTGTACAACGAATGTATGGATTGAGAATGGATAAAGGTGTGAGGGAAAATCCAAAACACTATATAAGTGGTTCACCTTAGTTGAAAAATCAAGGTTTCGTCCACTATAATAGTCTCTTGCTCTTTGGGGTGTGTGTATATTTCTTGAATAAGATACACTACAACAAAAAAAACATTTTTTTGCAACGTTTTTTTTTGCGACAATTTTAAATTTGTCGCAAAAAGGTTATTTTTTTGCGACGATTTTATAATTTTGTTGCAAATTTCAATTTTTATAATTTTTTTTGCAACATTTTTTTAAAAATATCGCGAAAAGGTGATTTTCTCCTAATTTTTTTTTGCGGTAGAAATGGCAGGAATTGCAAATTTTTTACAACAAAAATTGTTTGTCACAAATAGTTTTATTTCATCACAAAAATAAATAATCTAAAATTTAAAGTAAAATAAAGTCTAAAATTTTATTTTGGCAATTTTTTGCGACGTTTTTTTAAAGACGTCGCAAAAAGGTAATTTCCTACTAATTATTTTTGGTGAAAGAAACAACGGGAATTGGCAAATTAAATAAAAAAAAATAATTTAATTAATTTTTTGTGTCGTTTTTAAAAAATGTTGCCAATAAATTTTTTACGAAAATAAAAAATTTAAAAAATAATAACTTAATTAATTTTTTGTGAAATTTTTTAAAAAAAAGTCACAAATATATTTTTATGTAAATAAAAAATTAAATAAAAAAGTAATTTAATTAATTTTTCTCGAAAAAAAAAAGTCTCCAATAATTTTTTTAAAATAAAAAATTTTAAAAATAATAATTTAATTAATTTTTCGCGACGTTTTAAAAAAACTTCACAAATAGATTTTTATGTAAATAAAAAATTTAAAAAATAAAAATTCAATTAATTTTTTGCGGATTTTCGGAAGAACGCAGTCAATAAATTTTTACTTAAATAAAAAATTTTA
This sequence comes from Ilex paraguariensis, assembly GCA_963454935.2. NCBI lineage: Eukaryota > Viridiplantae > Streptophyta > Magnoliopsida > Aquifoliales > Aquifoliaceae > Ilex > Ilex paraguariensis. The sequence goes on from CAUOFW020000403.1 coordinate 101,377, forward strand.
AAAATAATAATTTAATTAATTTTTTGCAATGTCGCCAATAAATTTTTTCGTAAATAAAAATTTAATTAATTTTTCACGACTTTTGCAGAAGAACGTCGTCAATAAATTTTTACGTAAATAAAAATAAAAAAAAAATAATTTAATTAATTTTTTGCAATGTCGCCAATAAATTGTTTTGTAAATAAAAATTTAATTAATTTTTTCCGGCATTTTTAGATTCGTTGCAAAATTTAAATTTTTTAATTTTAAATCAAAATTAAAATTTTATTTGCCACATTTTATTTTTTGTCGCAGAATAGTTTTTTTAAAAAGCAAAACAATCACAACGATCTTTCGATTTCCCTTCTCAGAGCCACCCTCTCTATCTCTCGACTCCTCCTCCCCATCTCTCTCTCGATTTCTATTGTGCTGCATTGAGATCAACCGAGAAGCATCCCCCGTTGTGGAATCGCTAGGCAATCAAAGTCTCAAAGTTCAAAGTTCAAAGTTCAGTCCAAGGCAATCGAAGTCTCAAAGTCTCAAAAATAAATAGTGGTCATTTGAAGTCTTGCTCCTTCAGCTTTTTCTCCTTTGTGGCACTCACAATTTCAAAAGAACTATAGATTGGTAAAGAGTTTGGAGTCAGCACTACTTTGGTGATATGTTTGCTCTTCTGTATTAATATTTCCTATTGCATATCCAATTGGTCCCTGGATCTTTCATATAGTTAATTTTTATGTGTGCATTAGGCTGACTGGTCTGACCAGAAGGTAGTGCATAATGTGGAAATTGGTATATTGATGCAATCACCTGATCAGTTGTAAACATTAGGAGTTATGCGAAGATTTCCAATCATTCATCAGTTCCTAAACAAGGCCTGCCATTGTCCACCGAAAACTCAGACTTTTGCATAATCTTGGTTGGTTGGTCCATGCCTAATAAAACATCATAGGCCTACCTCATATTTTAGCCATCTATGCTACATTTCCTTCCTATGAGTAGGTCTCCCAATATTTCAAGAAAGGACATCATTCCAATTTACTATTACACTTTCAGCAGTTCCTCTTAATTTTCACCATGACCAAAATTTTACTCACCTATCCTCTTCCAGTTTGAAGGGTGAATCCATTTAGCATATCCAAATTCTTGATTGTCGGCTTATTGGACTCATGTTGTTTTAATATGGATGCATTAATAACTAAAATCTCCAAGTAAATGTTTCGTATAACCACTTCTGATTGCTATCTATTTTGGTTTCTAGACTGAGTTCATTGTTGAATGTTATATGAGGAGAGCCTTTATATCAGGTTTTACTGGTAGTGCTGGCACTGCTGTTGTCACAAAAGATAAAGCAGCTCTTTGGACAGACGGGCGATATTTTCTCCAGGTATGAAATGTGAACATGATTCGTAACTAGTATATGGTTATTGTTGTATCTTCTTGCCTGAGGCGTACTTTCTTCTTGTTAATGTCTCTATTTTTTGTGCTTAGGCAGAGAAACAGTTGAGCTCTAGCTGGATTCTCATGCGGACAGGTAATGTGGGGGTGCCTACCACCAATGAATGGCTTAATGATGTTTTGGCTCCTGGTTGCCGAATTGGCATTGATCTTGTGAGTAATACTCGACTTTTGATGTTGTGTCACCAGATTGTTGGTTATCAAATTCCAAGACAAATTATCTTATCCAATTGCAAAATGAAACTTTTCAGACAGTTTTTAACCTTTTAAATTGAGATTTCTCCTTGTTTCCAGTTTTTGTGTGTCATGTAGCTTATATTGAAAGTATTACCATGCCATCTTCGAGGACATGATTCATGAAACACAGATAAGGGCATAAATTTTTATAGTGATCAAGTTCGAGACTTAGGAAGTGAAGATCCAAGTTTTTATATCCTGGTGCTGTGACTCCTTATGCAAAAGATATGAGTTTTAGGAAGTTCTTCGGAATTGGAGACCAAGGGAAATAATATGAGAATGGAAAATGGGAACGTTGATTATGATTAAAGAATAAGCTAGTGTTTGAGGGGATTTTTTGTTCCCTATCAGAGGATTTGGGAGAGTCTGTGTTTGATGTGTGTGCACACTGAAGGATTTCTCTCATAGATGGGTTCTCAATTGCTCATCCCTACATTTTTGTCAATTGCAATGCCATTTTTTAGCACATAAATATTGGTTTTCTTACTGTGTGATTTTATCTTTCCCTTCCCCTCTCCTTTGTATTTAATGTTTTAGGATATTTGTGTCTCAATATACTGATGTAGAACTCCATTCTTCATACTTGCTTGTCTGATGCCACTTTCTCTTTGTTTCTGTGAAGGGAGCAGTTTCTTTTTTCTTCTGATGCTGCAGAAGAATTAAAGGAGGCCATATCTAAAAGGAATCATGAGTTGGTATACTTAACGGATTTTAATCTCGTGGATCAAGTATGGAAAGAATCAAGGCCGAAGCCTCCAAGCAAACCAATTAGAGTGCATGATGTAAAGTATGCTGGTTTAGACGTGTCATCAAAACTGTCTTCCCTGAGGTCAGAACTGATTGATGCTGGCTCGGCGGGAATTGTTGTCTCTATGCTTGATGAAGTTGTCTGGCTGTTGAACTTGGTAATATACCTATCTTTCTTGGACATGCTCCAGTAGCCATGAGGTTTATATACAAACATTGTACTTGTGCTATCAGTTTGTCCAAATGGCAGAATACCGCTTCTGGAGGCTTGGGTGCTGAGACATTAAATGTAATTAGAGATGGTTTAAATCCTCTTGAAGGATTAAAGCTATTTTTTTCTATTTTTAGAACTTCTTGTTCTTTGATTCTTATAACTCATTCTTTTTGGAATTAAAATTTTGTTTTTTTAAAAAAGATATGAAATGTATGTTGAATGGAAAAGATGTGAAATGTATTAATTGTGTTAGTTTTTATTCAACACAGGTATTATTGGTGTGTATAGGTGAAAAATTTTATTGGAATATTATTTTTTATGAATTAACTTTTTTTTAAAAAAAGATTTTTTTTGCGACGGAATTAAAATCGTCGCGAAAAAATTGTAGGAACAATCTTTTTCGCGACGATTTTTTATACGCCGCAAATGTATTTATTAAATTATTATTTATATTTTTTATTTATGTAAAAAATTATTTGCGAGGTTTTTTTTTATGTCGTTAAAAATTAATTAATTATTATTTACATTTTTTATTTATGAAAAATATATTTGCGACGATTTTTTTACATCGCGAAAAATTAATTAAATTATTATTTTTTTAAAATTTTATTTATGAAAAATATATTTGCGACGATTTTTTTCGTCGCGAAAAATTTATTAAATTATTTTTTTTAAGTTTGTGGAATTGATTTTAGCAATGTTTTCTGAAGTTTTGGCGACATTTTTTATTCGACGCAAAATACTTCATGTGACAAGATTATTGCGATAAACACGCGACGAAAAACAATCGTCGCAAAAAATGACTTTTATTATAGTGATGGTTACAACAGTTTATTTGGCTTAGAGCCTTTACAAGAAAATCCTTAGAGAATACAATTTTATCTGTGAGATTAACTGTGTAGGCATGAGGAAGATGATGATCGTGTGTGTTTTGTAGAGTAATAGTGTCCTATTGATACAGATAATCCTTCTAGGGTTTCTTGCGACTTCTTCATCTTTTTTGTTGATTCTGTGGGTCCTTCTATTTTTGTCCGGTAGTGACCTCTGTCATATGGCGCTACCGCATCCACGAACATTGAGCAGTTACGTTCACCAATATTCTCTGTGATAGTGAGTGCGTGTTCGTTATGAGTGTCAGAAGTGGTCCTCCTATCTTTTGGACACCTGACCCAGCGGGAGTGATTTAGGATCGACATGGAGGCTGAGCTCCTTGATCCCGAGTTGACCTCCAACCGAGCTAGATCGAAGTTGGGTTGGGCTTTAAGTCTTTAGGCACTGTTGGGCTTCATCCTTTGAGCGCAACCCACTCTGATCCCGGAATGTATATGCTATAAGTGAGCTGTTTGGGCCATTCTGCCGATGAAGGTCTTTTTAACCTTTTGGGCTCTTGACAAGGGTAACCCATATCTAAGATCCCGTCATTATCGGACATAATAATTTTGGTTATTAGATTATCAATGAGTCTAAATATTAAATGCGCTCTATTATCAATTTAATAGTCACAATATATTATATCCCTAAATTATGTTTCAATAGTATTAGTGTAACAAAAAATCTTAGAGATTGAAATTACATTAAGTCTAGTTTTGGAAGGATTTATTACCTCCACCATGACCGACTAAAATTCCAAAGCCCATTACTTATCAATAATATATATTAGTTATTTTTTGTGTTTGAAGGAATTATATAACACAACGAAATTGCCAAAGTAAAAGAATCCCTTAAAATAACCAAATCCATTTTCAAAATCAAATTTCATCAACTTAATCACAAAGAATTTGTTGAAATAATAACCTAAGAACTCAATGTCAATTCCAAAAATTTACCCAAATAATCGTTAGAATAGTTACAAAAAATTTATCAAATTCCATCAAAGTTTTTGTCATTCTTTTTAACTATTTCATAGCAACTAACTTATTCCTACTATTACCATGACAATGATGGTTGTGGTGGCACAATGGTGGCGCTGACAATGACACATTGTGGTGGCGGCGACGACAACACAATAATGACAGTGATGGTGGTAGTGATAATAATGACATAATGATGGTGATGACCATGACACAATGGTAGTGACAACACAATGATGGTTGTGATGGATAGTGAGTATTGAAAAGTAGGAGTGTAACATATATTGAGGTTAAATTTGTCCATTATGAAAAACTTATAAAATCTTTACTAACATTTTCAGCATTAAAATGATAAGTAAGTCACTTGCTACTTAAAATTTTAACTTATTTTTAAGAAGTGTTTAAAACATTAAATGATATAATTTTAAGTTATCAAAAGAGTTTAATTCATTAAGCGTTTAAAGTATTCAGTTTTATGCATTAAATGGTGTTATCAAATAACTCCTAGTATGATATATAAGTTTTGAATTAAATAAATAAAAAATATCGGGTCATCATTTATTTTCTGTTTCTTATTATTTTTATAGTTGGTCTAGAATTATTAAAAAGAAAAGAGAAGACTATAGTATTAAAAAAAAATAGTACTGTACCTCTAACTTTTATTATTTTAGTGGGTGTTTTTATAATTTTTATGGATCATTTTACAACAAAAAAAGTTGTAATTTTTTGTGTAATGTATAACTTTTGTGCTTGTTTTTACAATATTAAGATCTACCATAAGATACCATCGTAAAAACAGTTATTACAAAATTAATAAAAATATTCATAAAAATTATAAAAACACTCACACATATTATAAATAATGGTGCGGTACTTTTGTTTTTTTGGGTACCTTAGCCTACTCCTTTGAAAAAAACAAGGATGTTCCAACTTCCAATAATACATTGGGAGTGAGTTGAATAGGGTACCAATTATTATTATTATTGATATTATACATTCATTTATTATATTTGTGATTATTTTTATCACATTTGTAGGTACTTTTACAATTGTTGTAGCACCAAAACAATAAAAAAAATAGTTACCACAACAGTGGTAAAAACATTCATAAATATAATAAAAATATCCATAACCGTAATTAGAACACCTACAAAAGTAATAATTTTTTTATTATAAAATAACCTACAAAAATCATAAAAACATCCATTAGATAATAAAATCGTAGTCAAGCCCCAATGGGAGTGATGTTCCAACAACCTAGGGCTCACCCAACTGGGTCGAAGCATTCCCTAAAGTAATTGTCACCTCGTATTGTGGTTGTAATCGGGTCATCATTTATCAAATTACTAGCAATTGTTTATGCCTGAAGGCACGGTGTTATTCGTAAATTAATTACAAATATGTGTTCATACAAAAATGTAAAGTAAAATACAACATTATAGTAAACGACGAACAAAATGAGTCTGCTAATATTTTTTATAAAATCAACCTACATACATAGTATATATTTTCACATTTAATTGTTAAGAAACAAAATTATGTTATAACTATTTAAACATAACAATTCAAACATCTGAAAAAATATGTTAGTTGACAATATTCAATGTTCTATTTTTGATTTAAAATTCACGATTTTAACATTTATAATAAATTTTATCTAAATAATAACAAAATTCATAAATAATATAATGAAAATTAAAACAATACTTCTACAAATAAACTAAGTCTGCAGATGCTGTCAAATGACCAAATATAACTATCAGAAATTTAACCGATTTTCAAAAGATACGACTTGACTATTGAATTTGTATGATTCAAGTTTATACTAGTACTTTTAATTTTATATCATTATTCTCGGTTATTTATACTCTTAGTATATTTTCTTAAACTAAACATTATTTATTATTGGATTATTTAGTAAAGATTGTTGTTTCGTGTTGTTCACTAAATATTGAATTTGTATGATTCGTGTTCATAGTATTTCTTATAATTTTATATCGTTTATTTCGTTTGTAATTTTATATCATTTTTCTCGGGTATTTAAATTTGGATTATTTAGTAAATATTGTTACTTTGTATTGTTTACTAATTATTGAATTTGTATGATTCGTGTCTGTATATGAATTTAATCTTGTATCTTTTAAATGTTCAATATAGTTTCTTCAATATATCTCTTGATATCTGAGTTGCCAAATAACTTGAATTTAATCTTATATACTTTACATGTTAAGCATATTTTCTTTGTTAAATTAGATTTTTTGCAAGTTATGCCTTTTTTTTTATTGATTATGGAAAAAATAAAATTGACTATTGAATTTGTATGATTCAAGTTTATAGTAATTCTTTTAATTTTATATCATTTTTTTAAGTTATTTATATTCTTAGTATATTTTCTTAAACTAAACATTATTTTGTATTTGATTATTTAATAAAGATTGTTGTTTTGTATTGTTCACAAAATATTGAATTTATATGATTCGTATTTATAGTATTGCTTATAATTTTGTATCGTTTCTCTTGCTTGTAATTTTGTATCATTTTCCTCAGGTATTTAGATTTGAATTATTTAGTAAATATTGTTGCTTTGTGTTATTCACTAAATATTGAATTTGTATGATTTGTTTTTGTATATGAATTTAATCTTGTATATTTTAAATGTTAATATATTTTTTTTAATATATCTTTTGATATCTGAGTTGCCCAATAACTTAAATTTTAACTTGTATATTTTACATGTTAAACATATTTTCTTTGTTAAATTAGATTTTTTTGCAAGTTATGCTTTTTTTTATTGATTATGGAAAAAATAAAATTAACTATTAAATTTGTATAATTCGTGTTTGTAGTATTGTTTGAATGAAAGAGAAAGATACAAAGGAATATTTTCATGATATATATTATTCTCTAATATTTATTACATAATTTTCTTTTTGAAATATCAATTTTAGAAACTATATTCAAAAGAGTTAATATGGTACGTCGGATCAAAACGATCTGAAACGTCGTCCGTTAGATGATATTTTTTTCGGTTACGAAACGATCTACACTACTCTTTGTCTCCAAAATTTAAATTTGTTCTACTTTATTATATAGATGTGATACTAACATGATGTATAAGTTTTGAATAAAATAAATAAAAAATATCGGATCATCATTTATTCTTTGTTTCTTATTATATTTATCATTGGTCTAACATTATTAAAAAAAAGGGAGAAGACTATGGTATCAAAAAAATATATATTTAGTATTGTACCTCTAAATTTTATTATTTTAATGAGTATTTTTGTAGGTAATTTCACAATAAATTTTTTTACAACTTTTATGAGTGATTTACAATTTTTGTGATTATTTTTGCAATATTAAGATTGATCGTAAGGTATTACAATAGTAATAAAAATAGTTATCAAAAAATATTCATAAAAATTATAAAAACAATCACGCAAATTATAAATAGTTGTACTTTTTTTTTCTGTACACTCACAAATTATAATTACAATATAAAAAAGGACAGTTTCAACAAGTTCATTCTACGGTTTCAAATTCATTCATCTAACGATTAAGAAATTACCATTTTTTCCTTAATATTTCCCCCAACTGGTCAGTTATTACAATTGATCGTGAAACACATCCAACATTCTTCAATTCATTCATCCAACAATCAAGAAATTATCATTTTTTCCTTAATATTTTCCCTCAATTAATATTTTTCCTTTCAATCGATCAATGATTACAGCTGATTTCAGAACGTGGGATTTTCTCTGACATAATAATTAAATGGTTCAAATTTGTCATTAATTTCATCTGTGTAGTGTAACACTTTAAATTTTTTTAAGGGACAATGATAACATTTTAATTAAAAAAACTCTTCAATTTAACAGATAAAAAAATAAGGGCGTTGCTTAAAACATTTATATTGAATATAATTAATTTTAGTTTTATTTATTTAATTAATTAATTCAAACTAACATGTGTTTACATATATCTTGAATTAAAAGTTCAAGACTAATTTTTTTTTCTCTTAAAAAAATTCAACGCTAATATATTCTTATAAATTAATAATTTTGTAACTAATTAAAAAAATAATATTTTATAGATGATATTTGTAGTTCTTTTTTGATAGAAAATATTTTGGCGATATGATTTTTAATAAATTAGATTTTTAGTTTGTATTAGATTTGACTCAATTTTGATTACATGTATATAAAGTAATATTCGATTTTGATTACATGCATATATATTAATTTTTTTTAGTCAATTATATAATATTTCGTAAATTTATCTATAATATCTATAATATTAAAAAGGGCAGTTGTAACAAACTCATCCGTTGGTTTCAAATAAATTCATCCAACGGCCACCAACATCTCTCTTAAAGCCATTCAGATTAAATTTTACTTTCTTGTCTCATTCTTCACTCTCTTTCTGGTAGTGACAGAGGGAGGAGGTGCTTGGGGCACCCTGGAAAAAAAAAGTATTTTTTTTAGTTATATATGTTTTATATATTTTTTTAAATTAATTGGTCCCACTGTAATGATTTATGAAAACAAAATTAATTGGGCCAAACAAGTTGGGTACTAAGACAAAAAAAATAAAAACAAAAAGTTTATACCAAATCTCTTAAAATTAGTAAACTAAAATTGATTCCTTAGAGTATTAGTATGATTTGTTGAAATTTCATTTGGTTCAAAAAATTAATGAATATATAGCCAAATATGAGTAAAATATAGAATTTGCAAGAAGATTAAAAATTATAGAATATTATTTTTATTTGTGTCAAATAAGATTATATAATTGATAATTGATGTATAGATGTTATCTTATTAATTTTTTTCAAATAGACCACTTTTATGTTTAATGAATTTTTAAGTATCAAATCCAATATAAAAGATATAAATATATCACATTATTTTTATCTATTATACTTAAAGTGTGTCCACCCTAGAACATTTTTTTTTGTTTCGCCAATGCTCTCAGGGATTTTTACTCCTCATTTTTTTAAATTAATCGGTTAGTTTACGTTACACTGTACTTTCAGGCACAGGTTAACCCCAGAAGAAAATGGATTTGGTAATCTCACCCATTGTCATTTTTATTGTATATGACAATAAAAGTTGTACCAAATGATGGCGTCTAGGAAGTTATTAGAATTTATAAAATAGGTGGACCATGAAACAAACACAGTTTTTTCTTTTTCTTTTTCTTTTTCTTTTTTCCTTAATATTTTTAATCTTGCAACTAATACAATAGTTCCTTACAATATGCCGTTATTGGGTGACAGACTTAAAATACAACAACCAAATATCCACTGATGAAGCCATTTTAACTCATTCTTAATGATCCTGATTCGGCTAGTCCTTTAGAACTGGGATGCTTCAAATTCTTACTTCTGTTCCAGACCTTATATCATCAAATGATCTTCAAGAAATGACTGCCTACCTTATTTAAGATTGTTCAGTAAGCAAACCTAGCGTAAATCGGAATGCTAAACCTAGTTTTATTTAAAAATTACTTATAATTTGATAATGTTATTTAGACAAAATTGATTAACTGACCTATTTTGCTTTAGCAAATTGAGTCAAAATATTAAACCCATGTAGCATCACTCCTCAAATAACATCTACATGGGCTATCTCCCGGTTTTGACATCCATTGATACAATGCCTGTAGCTTATCACCCAAAATAAAATTAAGTTTAAGTTGGTGAAGATTACTCCCAAATACATAACAGATTTCTCACTAAAAAGAAAAAGTTGAAAGAACGGCACAATGTGCAGTGCTAATCGAATGGAAATTATGGATTCCCCAAGCAAACCCTCATCTGTGGCCTTGCATTTAACATTGAGAATGATAGGAAATAGTTTCATGCGTCGTCACTATCATAACCATCCCTAAAGAAAGAGCTTTGTTACATACATCTCAACACGAAAGAAGACACTCATGTGTTTGCATTATTTATTCATTCAACTTGCGTTGGAAGGTTGTTAGTGTCAACATATTGTATAATATATATTAGGACCATATCGATGATCATTCAACAAAGCAGTAATCTCACCCATCAATATTATTATTTTTTATTTTATATGACAATAAAAGTCATACCAAATGATGGTGTCTAGGCAGTTATAAGAAATTGGAAAATGGGTGGACCATGAAACAAACACAGTTTTTCATTTTTCATTTTTCCGTAATATTTTTAATCTTGCAGCTAATACAACAATTCCTTATAATATGTCGTTATTAGGTGACAGACTTAACATGGAAACGATTGTATTTAATCGACCTTTTTCATCAAATAACTACTCTATAAATCATGTGTTTCACACACACATGTTGTAGAGAGTGACATCCTTGGTGGTTAAAACCCTGTCGGTCTTTCTTAAAACAAGAGTGGATATCATCTTTGACGGCACACGCATGACGCATATCACCTTTGAATATTCGGAAACTTGATTTTGAAAAAGTATTATTGCGATCCTAATTCTTAGACTTTTTCATTATAATTTTTTCACTTATCATATCATTAATTCAATAAATTATGATCACTTATCAGAAAAAAGAAAAAAAGTTATGTTTTGTTGGATGTGATGAAAAAAATGAAAAGATAAAAAATTAAAATAATATATAAAATATCTTGTTTTCTAAATAAAGAAAATAGGAAGAATATAAAATATCATATTTAATTATTTAAACATGCACAATTAACTTTTCTTCTAGCTCGGAAAAATCTATCCTCCCAAGTGTTTTCAGCCATCAATGTTGAAATTTTTAAATGTGTACGACATTAAATAAAAGACACACCAAACTATGACGTTTATAAAATGGCGGGAATCTAGAAGTTCTATGAAAATAAATAGGTGGAACCAGTCATTGCTTTTATTTTTCTTTTTTTTTCCTCTTATTTTTAATCTTGTGATCCACGCAATAGACACAAAGATTTATTCTAATATGTCGTTTTGAGGTGACAAACTTAACTTGGGAGTGATTTATTTTATTGTATAAATAGCTGTACTTTTAAATAAAATAAGGATGTTCCAACTTTCAACAACCCATTGGGAGTGATGTTCCAACAACCCTAGAAGCACATCTGGACAGCAAGATTTAATGATTTTTGTGATTATTTTTACAATATTAAGGTTGATCAGAAGGTATCATAATAATAATAAAAATAATTATCATAAAATTTATAAAAATATTCATAAAAATTATAAAATGACTCACACAAATTATAAATAGCTGTACTTTTTTTCAGTACCTCAGACTATTCTAAAAAAACAAGGATGTTCCAATTTTCAACAACCCATTGGGAGTGATGTTCCAACAACCCTAGAGGCTCACCTGGATAGCTGTACAGCAAGACTTAGAGATTCATGGGTCAACTTTTTAAATATTATGAGAAATGACATCTCTGAAAAAGGTATATTTATAGAACAAAATTACATTTGGCATCCCTAGGCCCCTTTGCTATTGTCATATCAGTTTTTGACTCAAAAAAATAAAAAAAAATAATCACATGTACATTATACACTTGTCTTTTACTTGGCTTTGCATTGTCACAAAACCCAGATGATCTGTACTGTATAACAAGTTAGATATTGGTTTCTTGGCATTAATAATAGGAAAAAATATTAATAAAGTCTGATTTTTTATCCCAAAAAACAATCTAATCCTATCAAACTTTGTTTTATTTGTGGCTCACATTTTGTTTTATCTACATATACATGCAGGTGGCAATTATTATCTAGAAGAGTTTTTTTGCCCTGAATATTTTTGTGGAGGATTACAGATTGGATATTACAATGACACTTTTGTAATTAAAACTAAAATAATAAACCTATAAAATAATAAAAATTACGACTTCTTTGAAACTAATTAAGAAAAGTAGGACTTAATTGTTTAATTATAAATTTGATAGGACTGAATTATTTTTTAACATAAAAAGTAGAATTTATTGATGTTTTTCCTTTAATATTACATCAAACTCTTTGGCATAGTTATAATTTTGATTTTGATTTTTGTTTTTTGGCTTTTTGTGTACATGAAGGAGACATAACATAATAATCATGTTATATTGGCAAAGATACTACAAAATTAATTCATAGTACAATCATGCATCGTGTTAATTTTCACATCCATGCCAACTTGGTGATATATTTTTTTTATACAAATTCTAAATATCAATAGATATGACCAACTTTCGATTACTTGTAATGCCCTTAAAAAATATAAAAATAAAGGTTACTTGGGAATCGAAATTACTCGAGAATTGAAATAATTTTATGTAATTCTCACAACCATATCCTTACATATGTGAAAACAATATCATAATAAACATAGAAATTTAGGAAACCAGTATCAATATCAGAAAAGTTGAGAAAACTTAGCGTTAAAATACTTTTTAATTCTAAGGAAACAAGATATAAAATAAAGGATATAGTTGAAATTACTAAAGAAAACAACACCGACTAAAATTATGTTTCAATAGTATTAGTGTAGCAAAAAACTCTAGATATTGAAATGACATTAAGTCTAGTTTTGGAAGGATTTATTACCTCTGCCATGATCGACTAAAATTCAAAAGCCCATTACTCATCAACAGTTTGGTAATATATATATATATATATATCCAATGGTTGTTGTCCTCATTATTGAACATTAAAGTTACGGATTTGAATCTCATTGTCCTCCTACATGTAATGGTGCTTGACAAAAAGGAAAAGAAATGCCACACAAGGAAAACATAAATACTGCATAACACAAAACAAACTTCAACATTGCAAAAACAAGATTAATTTTGCACTTTGTGGTCATCGAATCGCTTAATTGAATAAATTTTTTGACTACATGATTATTTGGCCACTCTCAAGATAAAATTTTGGCCCTGTCCTTGACTGTGTCCATAGATGTCGCAGATGGCTTGCAAGATCAACACTGAGATTAGGATGAGGGAATAAAAGAAGCACAAGACCTTCCATGACGCTTTGACAATTTTTCAGGACGAATCCAAACATTTCTTGACGAATCTCCATGCCTTCACCATTAGCATACTATCGTAATGCTTGGTAACTTTCTCAACAACAAGTTTAGATTGAAGATGTTCATAATTCGAACAAGACTTATTTAATAATAAAATTAAATTTTTTATTGAAATTGTTCGAACTGAGTTGAAAGCCACATGGTTGAATTTGGTTTGTTTACAAATTGAACTTGAAAATAGGATTAAATTTATTTTATCATTTAATTTGAATTGAGTATAAAGCTAACAAGCCAAAATGAAGCCTATTATAAACCGAACTCGAGTTGCTCCAATCGTATAACAGATAGACCATGGAATGAAAATGAAATACAAAATTATAAAGCCAGATCATTGAGCTAGGTTGGCTGTCTTTTATTGCAGTACTATGTTGTACAACCAGTAGGAAGTTCAGGAGAGGTAACCAAAAAAAAAACAAAAACAAAGAAAAGCCACACTAGGAAATCGAATACTGCATAACACAATACAAACATTAACGTTGCAAAACCAAGATTAATTTTGCACTTTGTGGTCATCTGAATCGCTCCATTGAATAAAATTTTTTGTCTTCACCACTATTCGGCCATTCTCAGGATAAAATTTTGTCTTTGTCCCCAACTGCATCCATAGATGTTGCAGAAGGCTTGCAAGATCAGCACTGAGATTAGGATGAGGGAATAAAAGAAGCACAAGACCTTCCATGACCCTTTGACAAAATTCCAGGACGAATCCAAACATTGCTTGACGAATCTCCCAGCCTTCACTATCAGCTTACTATCGTAATGCTTGTTAACTTTCCCAGCAAGTTCAGATTGTTTATTAATGAATTTTGTTATCCCGTTGAAAATATTTGTAATTTGATCATGAGAAAGATTGTCTTTGATGACGATGATTTTCTGCTCCTGGAGGATCTTCACGTCCTCTGCTGTATCTATAATTCCACACATCAAATCAATGTATTCTGCAAGCTCACGCTTAGACCCAGCTGGCAAGACCAAAGCTTCATAAGCCACCAAGTTTCTTAATATAACTTCTGAATTATCTTTCAGAGTAATTTCAGGGAGGTTCAAAGTGCGTGTTTCCTCGTAGAATTTGATGCCCCTAATACCCTCTTTTGCGATGGCAAACTTCACTCCAGCATTTTTTTGAAGGCTTGACACCGAAGGAATTTCCATCTCGACTGCTGTATTATGATTTTGGAATAATGGAAAACAATTCTTATCCAATTGCAGTTGTTTTATGAGATCGATAATAGCCTTAGTGTTTTGTGCAACAGAAGTTGTACGCTGTTGTTTTAAGAAATCGATAATAGGCTTACTCATGTTTTGTAAATCAGAAATCGTAGTGCCTGCAACTTCTGCTGCTGCCATTTGAACTTCTTCTGCTTCCGTTGAATAAAATTCTGCTGCTTCCCTTGGATAACATTCTGCTGCTTCCATTCGAGCGTCCTCGAGCTGGTTTCGTTTCTCCTTCTTTTTTTTTCCCACCTTCAGACGGATGTTCCCGTCGTTTACAACTAAATGGTACAAACAATCCAGAAGATGCGCAGGTGTGCGTTCAACACAATCTGGCCCAGGCTTGTTTGTCCATTTTAAGGGTGAGTGTGCCACACAGAAATCACGTACTACTTTGTCTGACAATTGGAATTGGTCGATTACTCCATCGATTTCCTCAAACAGAAGAATAGGAATTTGGTTCTCCAGCATAAATATGTCCTGTGCCAAAACACTCTTAAATGCACAATCTACTGGAACTTGAACACCTAGATGATGATGCAAGAACAAACCATCAATTGCCCATATCCATGCTAATGTATGGCCTTCAAGATCCAAGTAGTCGCCGTAGCACGCCCGGGCGCTGGGCTCAAGCTCCACCAGTTTACCCACAATGAGTTGCCGAAATTGAGCGATCCGGTCCGCTGTTACAACTTTTTTCACGGCACTTAGCTTCTCCATCTCCATATGATCATAGAGCTCGGGCCGAAAATGGTGATATGGTCCGAGGCCTATTCGCTTCGGGGCATAAGCTTCCGGCTTCTCGGCTCGTAAGGTTTGGGGCACTCGAGAGATGCAAGGTAAATCACATTTGATGTCAATCTTGAGCTCTTTTTCGAACTTCTTCTCCATTTGATGGACCCATCGGTGCTCGCCCAAGCTTGAACTGAACATGGAAGTAATTTCCGTATCATTGGAGGAGACAGACGCCATGACTCAACTCAACTATACTTCTCTGCAATCACAGTTTCAAAGACTAATCAGACATAAAATGCCCATAACACAGCACAACCAGGTCTAAATTTTCCCTGAAAATTCTCTGTCTAAACATTAAGGTTCATTTGCAAATTCACAAGTAAGCAAAAGGCAAAAATAAAAACCCAAAAGCTTACCACCTAGTGACAACTTTTGAGTCAGGGATCCATCTTTAAATATTAAAACTTATCCTAAAATATTAGGATCGATCACAAATTTTTAGGTTGAATTACAAAAATCCTAGAAGTTGTGAATGATAAAAATTGTACAAAAACTATTAAAATTTGTATATATTGTATAGTACCGGCCTATTTTCCATAGTTTTTAAGTCCAATATTTGGATATGAACTTAATGTTAGGGAACGAATGACTTATGTAAATATAAAAAATTGGTAAAGAAAGGATTTCAGAATGAAAATGGTAGCCAAATTAGGAAGAGATGAAACGAGAGAAAAATTAAGAAAGTTTGTTGGTTCTTGAAGAGCAAAAAAGAGTAATTGGGGCACATTTACCTGCAAACACAGCTCTTCTTTGCTCTTGCCTACAAACTTGTATCTTTGAGGTATTTATAATTGAAAGATTTTGCTTGCTGTCAAAAAATGTGGGTCCAACAAGTATTACGATTCCAATCTTAATCTTATCTGGTTGCAATCAATCATAACCTAACAACCAATCTACAATCATGTTGCATAGTAATAGTGTGCTTGATAGAGGGGATGAAAAAATGAAATGATAAAAAAGAAAAGTAATATTTGTTTCACCTTTTAAAAAATAAATCATTCTTTCCCGCTTGTGCTTAATAGGAGGGATAGAAAATGAGAATGATTAATTTTTTTTCTTTTTTTGTTTTGTTGGATGGAAAAATAGAATGAAAAAATATATATGCATATTTTATCATTGTAATTGTATATGAAATTAATTTATACATAATACGTTTTTCTACTTTTTCATCATCTGCATTGAAAAATCCTGCCGGCCATTATTAAGTGTTATTATATTGCCACCATGTAATATTCAAAAATTGATGAACCTTTGTCCACCTAATTCTTTATTTTATTATTTCCTTAGGAGACCTCAAAAGTAACACTAACATAGTTTATATAAAATAAATTACCCACGTGTGTAAATACTTTAGTTTAGAATTGTGTAGACATCCCGTATTATTATGATGTAATCAAACCCTATTATTATGATGTAATCTAACGCTATTATTATGATGTAATTTAGCCTATCTTATCAAACGAGCCTTTAACAATTCTACAAGACAAACTCATCCACTACTTTTACAATCTGTTAATTTTCATGCAAAACAAAGCATAATACTTTAGTAAACCATCACAATATACACCAAATGCAAATAAAGAGTGCAGACATACACACAGTGTCAAGAAAATTAATTCTTTTTTTCTTTAAATATAAAAAAATAAAGCTTATATCAGAAAATTATTCGCTAAGATATCACAACAAAAGACATAAATCAAAACAGGAAGTACAAAGAACATCTTATAAAACATATCATCCAGCCAAAATTGTAAAGAATGGGTTTCCCTTGAAATCTCTTGTAATCGAAACTCAAAATAATCTTGCATTTTGCTCGTTCTACATGACCCACCACAAAGTAGCCATAATAGTGCAATTCCAAAGTGTCAAATCTTTACCTCTCCTCTCAATCCCTTCTAAATCCTAAACAATCACAAATGTAACCGAGACGAAAATCACCCAATGGCCAACCAATCTAAACAACTTGTACCACAATGACAGTGCAATAAGAAAATACAAAAATTAATGATCAATAATTTTTTCTGCTTGAAATGAAATTCAGTTCGACCTTATTGAAATGCTTATATTGCCTGTTGCCAATGTCAATTTCTCCTCATAATCTTCGTGGCCGGCTGCATATTCGTCTCACTTACCTAATCACCATTCATCAGCCAAAAATATCACAGTTGCAATTCAAATATCAAACCATACATATTTTTTTATGCACCCACAGCTCTTTTGGTAGAGTCGCATAATGAGGGATCCAAAATCTAAATTTTCAAGGGGAGTGTGGTTTGTGATGCACCAAAAGATGTTTTTAATCACCGAGATTATTAAGCCTATGAGCTATTCAACTTTTGAGTTAAAATAACATAATGGATGTCTCTCTATTTCTATTGGGGGTCTTGGAAGGGTGAAGGGTCCTATTTAAAGAATCCTATTCAATCGTTCAATATAATGAAGTAGCTGTTTGAATAATAACTCATTTAGGTTCATGTATTAAAATGTCCTAATATCATTGTTGAAGGGTATTAAAAGAAAACAAAAGTTTTTCAAGAATGTTGATATTTTATAATAGTACTAGTTATTGCTTGTACCTGAAGGTACAGAGTAATAAAAAATGATAAATAATAAATATATTTGTATTCATATTCAAAATTAAATCTCAAACATAGAGAAGAAATAAATGAATTTAAACATCGATTTATAGTGGGGGTGAGAGATAATAGACGACAGTGGTGGTGGTAGGAGATAATAATAGTTATGGTGACGGTAGTGGCGGCGGCGATGACGATGACGGTGGTGGTGACGACGACGGGTGGTGGTCGCGATGGCGGTCGTGGTGATGGTAGAGATAGTGATGGAGCGGTTTAAAACAATAATTTTCTTTTAAAGTACTTATGATAAATAATTCTTAAAAACACTTTTAACAAATTACTCCAAATACACCCTTATAGACCTATTTTTTCCTATTAAATTTGGAGTTTTAATATTAGCCGTTAGATTAACTTTAAAGTAAAATTTAAAACAATCTCAACCGCAAATAACAAAAATTATTTTGTTTATCTTTTGAAATTTGAATTGTAAGCTACTTTATATAAATAGGAATTCAAACTAGATTGTCAATCAAAAATATAAACTTGTATTTGATTAATTGAATATAAATTTGAATCAACAAGTCCAATTCATTCACGATATGATCAGTTGTAAACCAGAGTTCAAATCTATTTTATGTGTGAAGTAGGAAAAGAGATTATGTCCTTCGCTAAAAATAGAAAGCAATAATTTGCATGTTTTTTTTTCATGACAGGGTTTTGATTGAGCGAGTTTTACAACATTGAAGATAAGATTGAGGTTGTTCATAATTCGAGCAAAATTTATTTAATAACAAAATTAAAATTATTAATGAAATTGTTTGAGTTGAGTCGAGAGCCACATGGTTGAATTTGTCTGGTTTACAAATCGAACATGAAAATAGAATTAAATTTATTTTATCATTCAATTTGAATTGAGTATAAAGTTAACAAGTCAAAATTAAGCCTATTATAAACGAAACTCAAGTTGCTTTATCGTATAACAGATAGACCATGGGATGAAAATGAAAAACAAAATTATAAAGCCAGATCATTGAGGTAGGCTGGCTGTCTTTTATTGCACTACTACGTTGTACACGAAGTTCAGGAGGTAAGAAAAAAAAACCTCACAAGGAAAACATCAAATACTGCATAACACAACACAAACATCAACATTGCAAACCCAAGCTTAATTTTGCACTTTGTGGTCATCGAATCCTTCTGTTGAATAAAATTTTTCCACTACACCACTACTCGGCTCTCTGAAGATAAAATTTTGGCTCTGTCCCTTACGGCAGCCATAGATGTCGCAGAAGGCTTGCAAGATCAGCACTGCGATTAGAATGAGGGAATAAAAGAAGCACAAGACCTTCCATGACGCTTGGACAAAATTCCAGGACGAATCCAAACATTTCTTGACGAATCTCCAGACCTTCACTATTAGCATACTATCGTAATGCCTGTTAACTTTTCCAACAAGTTCAGATTGTTTATCAGTGGATTTTGTTATCCTGTTGAAAATATCTGCAATTTGATCATGAGAAAGATTGCCTTCGATGTATTCTGCAAGCTTACGGTTACTGGTAGAGTCGGTAGACCCAGCTGGCACTGGCATGGACAAAGTTTCATAAGCCAACAAGTTTCTTAATATAACTTGTGAATTTTCATTCAGAGTGATTACTGGGAGTTTTAAAGAGTGTGTTTTGTCGACGAATTTGATGGCACTAATTGTTGAAAATTGCAGAGAATGAAGCTAGCTCATCAGATTCCACTCAGCTGATGATTCCACTGATCACCATCCAGCTCAGCATAGAACACACTAGAAGGATCTAGCACAGCTCACTAGAAGATTCTTGAGGCACATGGAAGCTCGTAGTTAGTTAGGAAAATTTCCCTCATGTGTAAAACATTTAGATGAATAATTTTGGTGTACACTTGTAGCTAGTATAAATATAGATGTATGTACAGCAAAATATATGGAATGAGTATGATTCTCTTCTTCATCTTTTCTCTCCTTAGCTTTCTGCACTCTGTTCTTAAGTTTTTCAATACTAATACCCCCTTCCGCGATGGCGAATTTCACTCCAATTTTTTGAAGGCTTGACACAAAAGGAATTTCGATCTCGAGTGCTGTATTAGGTTTTTTGAACAATGGAGCACAAATCTTATCCAAATGCAGTTGTTTTATGAGATCGGCAAGTTTCTGAAGTTCTTCTAAAATAGAAGTTGCAGTGCTTTCAAGCCCTCCTCCTGTCATTCGAGCCTTGCTTCCCACTTTCAGCCTGATGTGCCCGTCGGTTACAACTAAATGGTACATACAATCCAGCAGATGAGCAGGTTCGTGTTGTTTATCGTGACGATGCCCCTGCTTTTGTGTCCATTTTAACGGTGAGTGTACCTCACAGAAATCACGTACTACTTTGTCTGACAATTTGTATTGGCTGATATGATCCTCGATTTCTTCTAACAGAAGAAAAGGAATTTGGTTCTCCAACATAAATATGTCCTGTTCCAAAAAATTCTTACCTAAGTTTTGATGCAAGTACAAACCATCAATTGCCCATATCCATGCTAATGTTTCGCCATCAAGATCCAAGAGCTTGTCATAGCATGGCCGGAGTTTGGGC
Source organism: Ilex paraguariensis (assembly GCA_963454935.2). Taxonomy (NCBI): domain Eukaryota; kingdom Viridiplantae; phylum Streptophyta; class Magnoliopsida; order Aquifoliales; family Aquifoliaceae; genus Ilex; species Ilex paraguariensis. The sequence goes on from CAUOFW020000403.1 coordinate 122,081, forward strand.
TCAAGCTCCTTCAGTTTATTGATCATGGTTTGTGGGAATTTGCCATTCTTGTCCTGTTTTACAGCACTTTTTATTATAGTTAGCTTCTTCCTTTCCATAAGATCATAGAGGTCGGGCAGAAAATGGTGATATGGTCCGAGGCCTATTCGCTTCGGGGCATAAGCTTCCGACTTCTCGGCTCGTAAAGTTTCGGGTACTCGAGAGATGCAAGGTGTTATGTCAATGTCAATTATCTCGAAGTTCTTCGCCATTTGAATGACCCATCGGTGCTCGCCGGAGCTTGAGCTGAAAATGGAAGTAATTTCGGCATTGTTGGAGGAGGACTCAGACGCCATAATCCAACTCCTCTGCAGTCACAAATTCTAAGACTAATCAGGCATAAAATGACCACACCAGACAGGAGCAGACCAGACCAGACTAGACTACCAGTGCATAACTAGGATCTATGGTCTGTTTGGATAGTGTTTGTAAAACAGTTTTATGTTCTCAAATATTCAAAAATAAAAGAAAACTTTGTTTAGTCAGGTTTTGCGTTCTCCAAATATTTTTTTTAAAAAAGTGGGAATTGAACTATGTTTCATTTATGTAAACATGAAGTTTCGCCTTTGGGTGTGTGTGTTATTTAAATATCTCACTGGGCACTTCCTCTTTTAAGAGGTTGTGTCTAGTGTGTGTTCAAAAAACATGAAGTTTCGCTTTCAAACTCATACAATTACGCAAAAGGCAAAAGTAACAACCAAAAAGCTTATCTGGTCATAAACAGTTGAACTCAAACCTACTTCGAAACCATAACCTTAGTAGTGTTACAGTAATTTGTTTCAAACTTATTCATTGAATTTGGTTTCTTTGCATACTCGTCGTTGAATTCTATTAAATTTTACCTCATACGTGCTGAAAGTTACCTCATATTTAATTACAAACAAAAAAAAAGGTATATCTTAAAAATATTAAAATCAATCACAAAATTTTAAGATGTATTGCAGATCCAAAAATTATAAATGACTCAAAAAAATCATATAAAAACTTCTAAAAGATATTTAAAGGAGATCCTCCAGAGTCTTAAGTCTAATATTTAGATACAAAGTCTTAGCCACGTAGATGTTGAGGAATGAATGGGCTCAAGTAAATATGAAAAATGGTGAAGAAAGATTGTGTTTTTTTTTCGGGTTACAAAGTGTTTAAATTTGTGTCAATTACTCTATTAAATTTAACGGCTAGCCACCGTAGCCAGCTCCTAAGGAATGTGAAAAGAAATTAAGACCTCTAAGTTATCAGAAGACAAGCTTAATCCCTGAACCACCCCAAGGGTTTGGTGAAGAAAGATTCTTTGAATGAAAATGATAGCCAAATGAAGGGAGAGAGAGAGAGAGAGAGGGATTGGGATGTTGAGGAATGAATGGGCTGAAGTAAATATGAAAAAAGGTGACGAAAGATTCTTTGAATGAAAATGGTAGCCAAATGAGGAGAGATGAAACAAGAGAGAGAGAGAGAGAGATTGGTGGTTCTTTAAGGGCAATTGGGGCACACTTACCTGCAAACACTGCTCTTCTTTGCTCTTGCCTACAAACTTGTATCTTTGATGTATTTATAATTGAAAGATTTTGCATCGTGTCAAAAAATGTGGGGGCGGACAAATATTACGATTCAAATCTTATTTTGTTGCAATTACTCATAACCCAACAACTAATCTACAATCATGCTGCATAGTAATAGTGTGTTTGATAGAGTGGATAAAAAAGTAGAATGATAAAAAATAAGAATAATATATTTTTTATCCTTCGATGGATACACCTTTCTTTCTCACTTATATTTGGTAGGAGGGATAGAAAATGATAATGATTGATTTTTTTTTCTTTTCTGTTTTGTTGGATGGAAAAATAGAATAAAGGAAAAAATATACATACATATTTTATCGTTATATCTATGTATGAAATTAATTTGTACATAATATGTTATCGACAAAAATAAGATACATTCATATATATAAAGATAAATATCATGTATTTCAAGAGTCATAATTAATTTTCTTTCACTTTTTCTCTCAAATTTAAAAAGATAAATTTTTGTGAGTTAAAAGAAAGGCGAATCCTTCCACCTTTTTATTCTTTGCATTTTTCTTATTTATCAAAACCTAATATTTTATCCATCATTTAAACTTTTAACTTTTTCATTCTTTCATTTTTTTTTTTGGCATTGAAAATCCTACCGGCCATTATTATTATGTTGTCCACTTAATTCTTTATTTTATTATTTCATTAGGACACCTCACATGTCACACTAACACCATTTTTATAAAATAACTTACCCCACCATTTGTAAATACTTTTGAAAACTAGTAGAACCGTCGTTTTAGTTTAGAATAGTGATGTAATCTAACCTTATTATTATGATGTTATTCTAAAACCTATTTTAACAATTAAATGGTACAGATTCTTTGAATTTTGTGTAACCTTAGTCGTCTTTGAGTCATTTTTAAAAAGTGAGGAGGTGACAATATAGGAATGAAACAGGATGCATGACAAACAACAAATAAAATTGGGGTCATGTTAAAAGCAGGCTTCTTGAACTTATTTATCGCAAATAGCTATAGAACTTGTCTTGATGGTCTTCTTTCTCTGTATCTTTCGTCAAAAGCAACGCTATGTTTGGACAATTTTTTTCTTGTCGTTACTTGCAATTGTTTGATCTTTGATCATTTTGTGAATATTTTTGGTACTTTAGCGTAATTGCATACATCTTATGTCTGACCTAATTGCATAAAAACCTTGTTAAATACCTTGGCTCTTTACCATTGATGAAGTCAATCATCAATGTGAAATGATGGATATTTATTGTGTATTGCTACCTTATTGACTTGGTTGCATCTTATGCTGATATATCAAAGTAATATATTTTCAACATGAGCAAAGAGTTAACGAACAACATTTAATGATTTAAGTAGTGGCATATTATCTTATGATGATGGATTTAAATCTGAGCTCCTTCTTGAGCTCAAAGCCTCTAAAGGGCTCATCAAAGACAAACCAAGCGGCTCTTCTAGACAATATCTTCCATATTCGAGCTGGACCACAGCCCCGCTCCATGAAAAGCCTAGGGTCATTTAGCCCAGACTAGTGTCCAGATCAGCCTACAACGAGCTCGGTGACAATCATTTGCTCGGGAATATGAGCTCGATACCAAGCGGATTTAAACTGACAATTCTAACGAACAAATATTCTTTGGTGGAGGGGATATCACATATATTCCATTTCATGGATAGTGGGTGCAAAAAAGTCATGTTGGTAGGCCAATTACAGGACAAATGAAGAGGAGACCACCAAATCAGTCAAAAAAGGAAGAATTATAAAAACTATGGGATCAAGGGTATAAATAGGAGACAAAGTTACTCTAAAGAGATCACCATAGTCAACATAAGAAATACTTTGTAAAAGACTCCCATCTAAGTCTTCTGTAACCGCTACCTACTTCTTTAAGCAATAAACCCTTAAGGAGTAAGAGTCTCCATTATAATAGACATAGTCTTAGTCTTTCGATTGAGGTAAACCACTCACATTATTGCCTTCATCACCTTTCATACACTGAACACATCTCCATCCACAAACACACACAAAGTTCGTCCTGGGCCTCACCACTTCACGGTTCTGTAATTGGATAAAAAGATTTCGAGTACCATCACTATCATATACATAGCAATAATTTGTACCCAAGACAATCTATAAAGTAAAAATTAAGTATTGATTGTGTAAACTTTATATTGAACATAGTAATTTATTTTTTTTAATTACATAATTTAAACTATACAATGTGGAACAATCGTCATACACGTGGTCTACATTTAGTTCAAATCAACTCCATTGATTCAAGTTATAATTCAAATAGGTCAACATTACGAATTCATAAAATTAAAATTTTTTAGATTGATCAAAATCGATTTTAATTTTTGCATATTGATTATATATGATCATATTGAGTCATAATTTAACATATTTGAGTCACAAAATAATTTACTTCAATTTTAATGGTTAAAGCAGTAACAAAAAATACCAAGTAATCCCCAATTTATTATCCTGTACGAACAAAAACCCTAAAATTTCAAACTTCTTTTTAACAATTCTATATGTTATCTTTGTCTGATCTCCCTTGTTTTGGCTCTAGCTCTGTTCAATACTCAGAATGGTGAATTGATCAATTTCAAAACTAGATAACTCGAAAGTCAATCAAAAATTGTTCGTTACTAAAACTGGCTAACAGAAAGAGCGAAAAGAAAAAGATCATGTCTCACTAGTAAGACAAACATGAGTGCCTAGCACCCCCATTTATCGTTAGGTTGGGCAAGCTTTGACTTCATTTTGATAGGGGTAAGTACCCTTACCCGATCAAGGAATGGCACATAGCAAATCATCTTATCATATTCATATTGCTTCACGTCATTCTATAACATTGATGCCTAACGGCCACAAATAACATTCAACCGAAATCTATGGTTGAGGATTATTTAGGATTACGTATTGAAAACCTTACTAATATCACATATCAAAAGACGTCACATATGCAAAAAACCAAGATTTTGTGCTATGCTTTTCCCAAACCAACGTGAGCTACAATCGTAGATCTCGCATTAGCAGTATGAGGGCAATGGCAAAAAAGGACAGAACCTTCACGAAGCTTGGACAAAATTCCATGACGAATTCCGACATTTCTTGATAGATCTCCATGCCTTCACCCCTAGCCGACTTCCATAATGTTTGTAAACTTCGTCAACCGCTTTCTCCAGTCCAGATTTCTTATCAATGCCAGTTGATTTTTTTATCCTGTTAAAAATATTTGTAATTTGATCATGAGATAGATTGTCTTTGATGACGGTTTTCTTGTCATGGAGGATCTTCACGTCCTCTACAGTATCTATAATCCCACACATCAAATCAACGTATTCTGGAAGCTCGAGGATCAAACCTGTCATGGCCCAAGCTTATATTCTTAATATAACTTCTGAATTATCATTCAGAGTGATTTCAGGGAGGTACAAAGTGCGTGTTTCCTTGTTAAATTTGATGTCCCTGATACCCCATTCCGTGACGGCAAACGTCACTCCACCAATTTTTTGAAGGGTCGACGCCCAAGGAATTTCAATCTCGTCCAGTGAATTTTGGTTTTCGATTTTTCCGAATACAGAAAGAATCATCTCCAATGGCACTACCTTTATGGACTTGATAAGTTTTTGAACTGTTTCCAGGCCCTTTCCTAAGTTCTGTGAATGATCAGTCCGAGTCTTAAAATCTATCTCTACCATAGAGTTCAGATAGTTTACAGTTAAACAGTACAAATACTCTAGTAGATGCACAGGTTTGGGGTCAGGCGGACATAGCACGTGATCTAACAATTTAAGTGGGGAGAATGCTTTACAAAACTTACAAATGACATTGGCATCATTAGAAACTGTCCATTTTTCGACACTGTCATCAACCCCAGACCTAGTTATTTCCCCTTCTTTATTATTAGCACAAGAGGATTGGAATTGGATAGCTTTCTGGATTTCTTCTAACACAACAAGAGGAATTTGGTTCGCCAGCATGAATATATCATCTGTCAATTTCATACCTGCAGAGAATCCAGTATATGGTTGTCAGTACGGAAATGAAGATGAAAGAACAAGGCATCAAAGTGCCGATATCCATGCTAAGGTATAGCCATCAACTGTCATCCCATGAAAACCCACATGATCAGTTGAATTGGATATGGCCCGAATCAATGATTTTTCAAGTTAAAAGGGTGGACCGTGATGACTTAATCCTACAGTCAATTAGAGAAACGTAAGTAGATTGGTATATGAGCTTAAGATTTGTATATTTTATTGTACAATACGTTTTAAAGCTTTTGAAAACATGACCAAAAGTTGTAATAAAGTATAATGTGTGTCCTTAGTGTTACATATGTCCCGCTACATATATACCTGCAGAATCAACAGTGTGGTTGCAAGTATGCAAATGATAGTGCAGGAACAAAGCATCAATTGCCCATATCCATGCTAATGTATCGTCATGAAGATCCAAGTGTTACATATGTATCGGCGTTAGAACTTTTTTACTGCAGCTAGCTTGTGCCTCTCCATCTGGTAGAGCTCAGGGCGAAAATGGTGATACGGCCCAGATGTGACTCGAGACATTTTGGGGCTTAAAACGGAATCGATAAATGACGTTGTGTTTATTTTTAATATTAATAATAAATTTAATTTTTTTTTAAATACAAAAATATTAATTAAATTTTTATATTCAAATTTTTGTTACCGTATTTAAACTTAATAGTAAGAGAGATAGAATAATTGAAAAATTATGACAGTAAGTTTAAACTTGACTTTTTCAGAGGTTAAAACTAAATTTTTTAATAGTTTTAGTTTTAAGGTTAGTTTTTTTTTTTATTTAAAAAAATAATTTTAGGACCTTTTAATTTTCCGGCTGAATTAATAGGCCCAATCTATTTAAGTTAAAATATTTTGTTTAGGCATGGATTGGATTATTACTTTATACCTATAAATTATTGGCCTTCCTCGAAGTGAGGCCTTAAATTTTTTTTTTAATTGGACTTGTATTTTTATAAGCCCTTGTTGTAGGGTTTAAAATATGGAGAAATTGAAATGGGGTATACCAAATTAGACTTAATTTAAAAAAATACAAAAAAAAAAATATTAGGTAATTAAGTCCTTAATTTTGATGTTTATTTGTATGTAAGTACATTATTTGAATTTTACTGATTTTTTTGTGACATTTTTGTCCTCCATTGATCCATGTGTATTTTTTTGAAAAATGGTGCATTAAACATCTCCTAATTTTATGGGTGAACTTTAATATTTCATATTTGTATGTCCTCCCTTGATTCATGTGAAATTTGTTTAGAAAGTGATTTTATTTTCAAATTATATTTAATACACCTTGATTCATGCGATATATATATACTTGTTGTTAAATCTCTTATCTAAATTTTAAATTATCTTTGATGCATCTTGATTCATGCGTATTTTTTTTTTTTTTGAAAAGTGGTTTTACTTTCAAATTATATTTATGCATTAAATATTTACTACTACTAGTTTTATAGGAGAATTTTAATATTTCTTTTATTTTAGAGTATATCACTTGTTTGAATTTTAAAATTTGTTAATATCCAAACTCAATAATAGTGTAACAAATACACTGTAATAATACATTATAACAAAAACAGTGTTCAGTAGTTTTGTGCATGTAATAACAAATTCAAAACGAAGATGAGTCAGTTTTAATGAAATTATATGAAACTATATATTTGACAAAATGTAATAATATAATTTTTTGTGTAAATAGTTTGTTATATTGTTTTGTTACACTATTACACTATTCGAATATTAAATTAATTTATATATATATATATATATATATATATATATAATATATATATAACATAAAATTAAATAAAACTTGAAGAATATTACATTATCTAAACACTCTTTGCAACCTAAAACAACATTTCAATTTGAAATTAAGAGAGTTCATACTATTTTCCAGAAATTTCAGTAAAATTTTCTCTAAACATGTCTACAAAATTTACAATCATACATAACAATTATCATAATTCACCACACCACCACTATAATCAATACATACCCAACCATCAACACATCCATCCATCAAAACATTAAGCTAGTCCCTACTAATTTCAAAAAATTTGAATAGAGTTTTCTCTAAAAATAAAAATCTAATAATATCTAAACATGTATATAAAACTTACAATCATACATAACAATCATCATAATACACCATATAACCACACACTACAACAAATTTATTTTTTAGCGACGAATTGACTCGTCGCAAAATGTATAAATTTCGTTGCCAAAAATTTTCTGCGACGAACTTATTTCGTTGCCAAAAATACATAATAGGCGACCATGATTTGTCGCCAAAAAATAAATTATTTTAACCACATAAAATCTTTAGCAATAATTATATTCGTCGCAAAATGTAAAAACTTCAGCGATCGTCTCTATTTCGTTGCTAAAAATAAGTACACGTTTGTCGCCAAAAAAATCAACCAGCATTTTAACAAGGAATTTTTTTCGTTGCCAAAAATGATGAACAATATTTTTGTGACGACATGTTTTCGTCGCCCAAAAAATGAACATAATTGAATCCCATTTGGCCCTATAATAATTTAAAAACACTTATAACAACTCAAAAACATTCTGCATGCATCCACTTATCATAATTACTAAAACATTAATATATTACTCAAAATATAAAATAACATCCAACACTTTTCAATAGCATCAAACAATATCCAAAACCCCTAACAATTTCCAAAATTTTCAACATCCAACATTCCAACATCTAAAATCTCAACAACAAAATATCTCAAATATTTGAAAGAAAAGATGTCTGAGTATCCAAAAAAAACTTTTTACAATTCATCTTCAATCTGTGACAAACACAAAAAACTCATTAAGGCATTATAGATAAGAAATAAAAGAAAAAATATATAAATTTTGAATTTATAGGTTAATAATTTAATGTTTGACTAAGTATATGATAATAGCCAAAAAATAGCTTACCAAGATAAAGTTGAATTGCTCGGCTCCCTAATGCCCCCACCACATTACACTGCTAACCTCACCTCTATCATTTGTTGTATCATCATTTCTTGCCACTTCTCCATTTGTTGAAGTTTTTTCTTAGTTTCATCTAACTCTATCTTCAGACTCGTCACCTCCTCTTCATTTGCAATAGTCTTAGACTTCTTTTTTGAAAAAAGTTTTGGTCCAACCCCATAACATCTCTTAAAGTCAGACTTGCAGCTAAGGACGGTGTTTGCAATCTCCTCCTCAGAAATGTGTTATTCACCATCTTGTGTGGACTTGTCTCTTAATTCCTTCATCTGGTTCTAAAATTTAAAAAATAATCAATAACTTGTTTACAAAACGAAACTTATGAATCTTATAAATCTCAAATACAATAACATTAAGAAAATTTTTATACTTACGTATCGAGACTCAGCTTCTTGTGATATCCATTTGTTCAACTTTTTGCTAAAATGAGATTCACGAAAGAAATCTACAAAATGAAGTGGCTCCTGGGTATCGGGATCTTTCTGCTTTAAAAAACTGTATAGTTACAATACCTTAATTAAGATAACATACAAAAAAAGTATAAGTTAAAACACTTAACCATAACATGCATTGCAAATGGAAAAGACTTGGAACCCATAACATGATTGTAGAGTAGCTTGGCACGATTTGCAGAATTTATTTTAGATCGTTTCTACATAAAAAATTTAACATAGGTTAGTGTAGGGACAATATCCTATTGTAAATAAAAACCAGCAACATTAGTGATAAAATATCAAGTTTTTACCTGAAATTCTGGATCTTGAATACGTGCTCGATTATATAATTCCAATCATCCTTACTAACTTGTTTGTAGGGCTTAGTTTTTGGGTCCAGGCCAGCCTTCACCAATTGTTTATAGTGACTGTGCATCTTAGAACGATGGTCACTATAGAAACGAACAAACTTAGCTTCAATGTTTTCCCGAACACGTTCTGACTCATCGTATCCGACAATGTCAAACCTTGTCTGTACAAAAAAATAGTACATTATTTTGAACAAAAACAATTATATTTATAACGAATATAATAAAAAAGAATAATAAATAAGTATAATTACCTAAAGGCGTGCAATGATAGGGACACGCATGTCATCAGAAAAATCATTCCATAGGGTCACAGTAATTGGGACGAAAGCCCTAGCCAAGGCTCACATCTCATTAATGCAATGTTGTGCATTTTTTCCGACTGGGACATTCCCACCATTTGGGATCTCAACATGCAGCTTCTCATTTGCCTCCACCATTTTCTCTACAACCTTTCCTCGTGTAGGACCTCGCCCATTTCTTGAGGTCGACCCTGAAATTACCAAAATATAATAAATGAATACAGAAAAATACTTTAAAAGTGTCTAATATAAATGAAATCATACTTGTACTGCTAGCTACAATATGTGGACTACAGGTGGTCGATGTCGGTGATGGAGATTGCACCTCCTCATGTGCAGTTGCAGGTATAGATAAGACTTTAGGTCGATGACCTGGAGCTATTTATGTTTCCTAAAGAATTATGATACATGAGTCATTATGCAAATAATCAACTAGAAATACAACAGTTATAACAAAACAAAACAGCATACCATTACGAAGAAAATTTGGTTAAACTATCTTTATATTTCGGGATCAACATCTGACTCAGAATGACTTTCCATATCTCATTCAGAATCACTATACTCTAGTAGTGTCTCATCATCATTATCATCATCATCACAGATGAAATCATCATCGACATCTTTATCTTGTATGTTTTCAGACAACATTACCCGTCTGCTCGGGACAAGCACGGGATCAAGTTCGGTCCTACAGAATAGGTGCGTATCATGATTTTCAACAATAATAGGGACATCCTCAATGGGTTTTTCTTGTTGGAATGCATCATTTGGAATAGAATGTTCATCATCACCGACATCAACTGCATGTCACTCTGGTATATCCCATATGCCTCGATGTTGGACCGTTATACGACTTGCCAGTGTGGTCCATACTTGGTATAATTAACATAGAAGACTTGTTACACTTGATTTGGTAGGACAAAAGGATCATTTTTATACCATCGACTTCTAACATCAATACTTGTGAAATGTGAATTAACATTCACCGTTTTTCCACTACTAAATTGAACCATTCAAATTGAAACAAAACAACACGATGCCCAAAGATATAACTCATTTTCCATACTTTACTTAAATAACCGTAGAAGTTCATTGTTACATTCTCATGATCCCCTTCAACAACTATTCCACTATTTTGAGTTTTACAACGAGTGTAACGATCATTAGTGTGGAATCGAATGCCGTCGGATATGCAACCCGAATACATTTTCACGAAAACATCAGGATCATTTGCTAATGACCATAATTCATCATTAACTTCAAGTGACCCTTGAGATCGCAATTGATTGATCTACAATGCATCAAATAAAAAAATGCATACATGATTTACACAATAAAATAGAGACTAAAGTACGCTTAATGTTACATAAGAATTTGTCTTACTCGTTTTTCGAACCACTTGAAAATTTCTGTTGATGTTTTATTGTGACATTGTGTTCATTTTGCATTTGTAATAAGTTCTTGTGCTCCCTACGTACAGAATATGTGATTAATACAATGTAACACAAGATCAAGGTATGTGAGACATTCTCAAATATATAATGGCCAACATACTCTACGTATGAATTTATCTCAGAACTATTATGCAAGACAAACCACTGAGCCATATCACGTTCTTTTTGTGAAACATCAAATGCATTTCTTATTGGTCCAAAGGGACGAACTTTTTGTGAGAAGACGGTCAACCCCGAAGCATGTGCAACACCATCATCATTACGCTCCTCTCGATTAAATACAATTTCAATCCCACTCAAGTACATTGAGTAGAAAGTAAGACACTCGTTCACAATATACGCTTCTGTGATTGATCCTTCGGGACGAGCTCGGTTGCCAACATATTTTTTTAGAGTGCCAAAGTACCTTCATACAATACAAGTATAATTTAATCTAAGTTCAGAATAGAAATATTGATATCAAAATTATGATTACCTTTCAATTGGGTACAGCCAACGGTAATAAACTGGTCCGGCAAGCACAACTTCACGAGGCAAGTGCACAGCTAAATGAACCATCACATCAAAGAATGTTGGTGGAAAAATCTCTTCCAATTTGCATAGTATTAAAACAATTCGATCTTGTGATGCATCCAAATCTTTAATCCTCAATGTCTTAGAACATAATTGTTGAAAGTAGTTGCCTAACTCAAACAAAGCAGTACATATTTCTTTATCAAGAAACTCACGTATTCCTATTGGAATAAGTTGTTGTAGGAGAACATGACAATCATGACTTTTCAGACCTGATACTTTTCCGTCCTTAGTACTTATAGATCTTGAGATGTTAGCTGCATAGCCATCAGGATACTTCACTAATTTCAAAAAATCACAAAATTCTTGTCTCTCTTTTGGTGATAATGTGTACCAAGCGGGGGGGCTTCACATAAGAGTCACCCTGTTGTTGAAGGTGCAACTCTTTCCTTATGTGTAAATCTTCCAAATCTAGACGAGCTTTTTCAGTATCCGTGTTCTTTCCATCAATGCTAAGCAATGTTCCAAGAATGTTGTCACATATATTTTTCTCTATATGCATGACATCGAGGTTGTGTCGAAGGTTGAGTTTCACCCAGTATGGTAGCTCGAAGAATATGTTTTTCTTCGTCCAATTAAGTTCATCAGATGTACATTTCCTTTTCTTATTGCTTGGATGTTTACCAAACTTGACATCTGACAGTGACTGTAGTTGTTCCAAAATTTCATTCCCCGATAACTTTATAGGTTTCAATCATTTCTCATGCTTACCATCAAATAACTTGCTTCGATGCCAAGCATGCTCTTGAGGTAAGAACTGACGATGTCCTGTGTAGCATATTTAACTTCTTAATGGTTGTGATGAAGTATCGTAGTTACAAACTGGGCATGCCAAATAACCCTTTGTACTCCACCCAGACATGTACATATAAATAGGAAAGTCATTAATGGTCCACATAACAGTCGCCCGCATTTGAAATGTTTGTTTGCTATATGCATCAAAAGTTACAACACCATCTTCCCACAATAATTTCAATTCATCGATTAAAGGTCACATGTAGACGTCAATATCTCTTCCAAGTGCTTGTGGATCAGGAATAAGCAAGGACATCATGAAGAATGACTCCTTCATACATTTCCATGGAGGTAAATTGTAAGATATAAGTATGATAGGCCACATACTATATGAGTTGTTCATGTTTCCAAAAGGATTAAAACCATCAGTCGTCAACCCTAATCGAACATTACGCGGATCTTGGGCAAAAGAAGGGTATTGTTGATCAAATTCTTTCCATTCTTTAGCATCGACCGGATGCCTTGACCCATTCTTATCATCGACACGTTTTTCTTTATGCCACCTCATATCTGTTACAGTCTTTCTTGACATGTATAGTTTCTGCAACCTTGGTTTCAACAGAAAATATCTCAATATTTTATGAGGGATCTTTTTACCCTTGTCATCATTGATACGATATCTAGATTCCCCACATACTGGACAATTTTCTAGATTTTTATTCTCTTTCCAAAACAATATACAATCGTGCTTACATGCATGTATGAGAATGTATCCTCATCCCAGTGCTCGTAATAACTTCTTGGCATCATAAATAGATTCTGGAACATGGTTGCCTTTTGGAAGAATATCTTTGAGTATCTCCAGTATCATATTAAAGGTCTTATTGCTCAACTTGTTCAACACCTTCACATGAAGCAATTTTACAATAAAAGAGAGCAAAGTAACTTTCATGCATCCTGTATAAAACTCACGCTGAGCATCATTCAGTAATTTATCAAAATTTCGTACATCTTCCCTCCCATTGATATCATCATCTTCTCCAAAAATTGATTTCCCCAAATTATTATCCACAAAATTCCCCATTCCCACATCCTCTATCATCTCGGGAAATTCATCATGGGCATCATCCTCAGCATCAGTCAATTCATCTTGAATATTTTCTTCTATGATATTGGCATCGTAGTGTAGTACATTGGGAACGGGTTCTCCATGGTGTACCCACACCGTATAGGACGCCATAATTCCTTTCCAACACATGATTTTTCACAGTCTCTACGGTGTGCCAGTATATATTGAAACAGTATTTACATGGACACCGAGTTTTTCCATCTCGTCCCGTTCGTGGCAATGAAAACTCAATAAATGCCCCCACCCCTTCAACATACTGCTTACTTTTTCTTTCCCAAATTGTCATCCAACTCTTGTTCATTTTCAGTCAGTTCTCCATTTAACAAGAATAGAGAAAATATGAAATGAAATTAAAACAAATCTCAACGTATATCAAAAAATTCAAACAATATTAACAACAATTATGAAGAGCATAATTTAAAAAAAGTTTTCCTAGGATCAATCCTCGTGTACATACATTTGGTTGGACTTGCTGTTGTTAATGCCTCAAACTTAAGTGCAATCAAGCATTGGGTTTGCCCTGTCAAATCAAGCCCAATTCTCTATCTATTGTCTACAAAGCTCTTATTTAGCTGGTCTTGTTGGATTCCTCAAGTTATTTGCCATATGGGTTAGGATCATCATAACTAGGTTAAGTAGTCAAACCCGTTTAATAAATTGATGGACACAAACCTATTTATCAATAAATGAACATATTGATCACACAAAAAAAAAAACATATAACACAAAAACAATACGAACAAAAAATCTGACATGATATGTTCCATTGTGAATCCTAATAGACGAGTGATGAATTTATGATGGTATGAAATGAATTTTAGAAGCCTGAAAGGTAATATGACCTAAAGATCCTTTGAAGAGGCAGACATAACATTCCGAATCTCAAAATCCAAACAAAAGGCAGCAGCAGAATATGAGGCTAACAACGTCATACACACAGATATTTGTAGGAGAGCATGAGGATGATGAAGAGGATGATCAGAAGAAGAAAAAAAAGAGGAAAAAATATCACAGGCACACTGCTGAGCAAATAAGAGAAATGGAAGCGTGAGTTCTTTATTCTTTTGTCTATATATACTCAAATTCAACTCAATAAAGTTTTATTTATTTATTTATTTTTTTGGGTCGATTACTCTTTGTGCATGTATGTGGAATTATGAAGGATTCAGGAATACAAGGGAAAATTCATTTATTATACTGAATTTAGTTGTTGGGTTGCCATGGTTATAATGTTGACATTAATAAATTGATGCATTGGCAATCAATCTATCACTAACTCGGCTTTCATTGAGAAAGGACTCAGTTAAACTCAGATTACTATTAGTGTGTTAAAAGTAAACAATATCCATTTAGCAGCTTACAAGATAACTTTATCATGAATCAAGCACGTACAAAGAAAAGAAAGAAAATAATGGCAAAGAAATGGATACTAACTCAAACTAAGTAGTCCTATCAGTATTTGTGTATGTTACACTAGATTCATTAGTGTATTATTCCTAGTGCATATGCTTATCCAAGTATCTGTGTGTATGCCAATCCTCGGACCTGGTGTGATAAAGTAAATTATGTATTTCCCAAGTCCAGAATCAGCCCACTATTTGTAGAACAACAGTTTACCACTTATTCATACTTTCCTCCCACCAAAGAAACTTAATTACATTAAAACCGAACAATATCCCAAAATGGTCCCAAACATGTAGGAGACATAGTAAATGTATTAACCTCCCCCTTATCTTACAAATATATGGGTTCACCACAAGAAAATTACATTAATTACCTGCAGCCCCATCAGTCTTTTCCTTCAAAAAAACTAGCATGAATGATGAGCTAATGTTCAAAATGTGTGGCCTGTGATGTTCCTTCCTTTGAATGCAATCAACCTAATAATGATTATATTTTGACTCTTTAAGACATAGAATCATACATGAGGAATTGCGCTAAATAAGAAAGTGTGCTCGACATACATTTCTTTTCTTCAATTCATATCTCCCAACAAAGGTATCAGAGTTGTCGCAAAGAAATTAAATCCAACAAGTAGTATTAGAACTGATATTAATCAACACTAATGTTCTAGACCCATCATTATATATATAATATTATTCATTTTGGATCGGACCTGCATGGTTTTAAAATGCATCATTGATTTAACCAGGGCCATTTTATTAGACTTACGGCTTCCATATCAGTGGCCATTATGCATATATAATTAAGCAAAAAGTAATATAATAGGTGAGCCATTACCCAACTTTTGGTTCAACATGGTGTGTATATTCATATTGCACGTTAAAGAGACTTTAGTTACCATGCTTTCCGGCCACTCACAGTTTGTGAGTTGTTAATTAATCCACAGCTTAAACAAAAAAAAAAAAAATCACACCCAATTTCTATCCACATGAGATTTTGAGACAGACTTAACACAAACTAGCTTTTCTTTATTCTCTTTTTTATTTTGTGGCAGATTTAGAGTTGTATAATCCAAGTGGTGTCAAAAGCACAACCTCTAAAAATTCATACCCAACCCCCTCACTTATCCCTCATACTCCATCTCCTCTGCCCTCTCTCTCTTTCATCAAAACCTCGGAAAGTCTGCTCTTCCTCTTCGTCAGCTTACACCTCTAGGAGAGAATTTCCTTTTTTTTTTTTTGTTTCTTGAACTTTCAGTAAACCTTTTTTTTAATCGATCAAATTAATCTACCTTCCATTGTTCTTATGGAAGCACACAAAACTGGGCAGCAGGTGGCATACAACCATCCATTTTTCACAAGATAACAACCAGCAGGTGGCATATACATGTGTGTGTGTGTGTGTGTCCATATATATATATATATCCTCTGCACATATGATTTTTAAAACGAACAAAAAATCAAAGATACTCACAGTCGGTGTGTGTTTCAAGATTTCTAAGTGATTTCTAAAATCCAAACATACGTGATTTCTAAGTTGAACAAACGAATGAAATGAAAATGTTTCATAAATTAACTGAAAATGTGTGTGCGTGGCAGTGTGTGTTTCAGGATTAGAGAGAGAGAGAGAGAGAGAGACTTACAGTCGGTGGAGCAAGAGAGGCGACAGGTGGGGGCAAACTCACAGTGTCGGTGGAGTAAGACAGGAGACAAGTGGGGGCAGATCGGTGAAATTTTTAGGGTTTCAAAACGACGTCGTTTTGAAACAAAGAATTATATATCCCTGCAACAAAATATCATTTGTCGCCGAAAAAATTTATTAACTTTAAAACAACGCAGTTTTAATCCATCAAATGACACATTTCATTAAACATATTATGCGCCAAATATCATTTGTCGCCAAAAAAAATTTAATTTTAACTTTTTTTATTTCTTCGACAAACATTTATTGTTGCTAAGTATTTTATTTTTCTTATTTTTCGTAAATTTATCAAAACTTTTGGCAACAATTTTTAGCGCCAACTTTGGCGCCAATTTTTTTTTTAGAGGGAATATTTTTGTAACGACTATTGGCAACGACTACAAAAAAAGGGTCGTAAAAAATATCATAAAAAATTTTACCCTGAGAAACATTTAAAATTGTCGCTAAAAATCACTTTTTTGCAACAAATTTTATCGTTCGTTGCCAACAATCGTCGCTAAAAAACAAATTTTTTTGTAGTGACAATCATCAATACATACCCAAAATCATCATACCATGTATAATTAGTTAATTTTACAAAAGATGGAACGTAAAAAAATACACGCATGCACAAATAGAAAAACACCTTCAACTTTATCTTTATATACTTCCATGTATAACAGAAAATATTTGAAATATAAAAATTATTGAAATATGTGAGGCAAAATAAAATAATTATAAATCCGAAACATAAGACCCCTTACTTTTATTGTTAGTTAGATTCAACATAATTTTTATTTAGACATTGGATGACATGCTGAGAGCTTGTATCATGGACCTTCGAAGTAACTGGGATAATTATTTGCCTCTGATTGAATTTGCTTATAATAACAGTTATGGCACCGTATGAAGCTTTGTATGGGAGGAAATGTAGGACCCTAGTGTGTTGGAGTGAATTGGGTGAGAGGAAGTTATTGGGTTCAGAGATTGTACAGATGACTACTGATCAAATTAAAGTTATACATGATTGATTACAGAGTACACAGAGTAGGCAGAAAAGTTATGCTGACAATCGCCAACGTAACTTAGAATTCGAGGTGGGTGATCGAGTGTTTTTAAGAGTATCACCTTGGAAAGGGGTCATTCGTTTTGGCAGGAAAGGGAAGTTGGCTCTTAGGTATATTGGTCCGTACAGCATTGTAGAGCAAATTGGAGTTGTTGTATACCGATTGAAGTTACCAGTAGAGTTGTCCAAGTTGTATGATGTATTTCATGCGTCTACGCTACGAAAGTACATGTCTGACCTATCACACGTGTTGACTTCAGAACCGATAGAATTATTTGAGAATTTGATTTATGCAGAGTAGTTGGTTCAAATTTTGGGTAGGAAGGAGAAAATATTACATACAAAGACGATACCATTAATAAAAATTTTGTGGCGTAGTCACTCAGTAGAGGAAGCAATCTAGAAGACTAAAGAGAGTATGGGAGCTCAGTATTCACATTTGTTTAGTACAAGTAAGTAAGTTCGAGGATGAAATTTTTATTAGTGGAGCAGGATAATGCAGCATATTAATATAATTTTGTGGGTTAAAATTATTAAAGAGTTAATTAAATTAATCTTTCATAGTCATGATGTGTGTGTGTGCGTGCATAGGAGATGTGGACCCCGTTAGTAATGTATTTGTGAGACTCATTTATAGGAATTTTATGTATGAAAATACTAGTGGAATGATTTCGAAATCACTTAAAACTTGGGGAAAACAAGTGTAATTACTCAATTAATGGTACACGTGTTTAAAGGAAAAGTTGCCAAGTCAAAAGGAGGGGGCTAAGCTGGTGGTGGTGGCTGTGCGTGTGTGTGTGTATAAGTGTAAAGGTTGTGTGCCTGTGCACTTTAAAGTTAAAGGTGTGTGTGTTTAATATATAATTTCATGCGTGTCTGGTTCCATGTTGAACCAAGAGTGTGTAAGACAAGAGAGAAAATCAAAAAAAAAAACGTGTGAGTTCTTGAACCGTGACCAAGGAGAAAGACTGGGAGAGCGAAAAATCAAGTGTTTTGATTTATTTCTAGTGCCTACCGAGAGAAAGAGAAAGAAGGTATATGAGATTAATTTTAAGTATGTTTATGTGATTAATTTTAGTATGTACATAACTATGTGGGCTATTTTATTTGAAATTAGTGAATGTTCTAATTTAATTTCATGGACTGGTTCGATTAAATTTTAATGGACTATTTTAATATAATTTAAAAATATATTTTTGTGAGTTTAAATTAAATGTATTAAACATAATTAGTGAGTTGTCTTGTGTACAAATAACGGACTGTTTTATGTTTAGATCAAACCAGATTTTTTTAGAGTTTCATTAAATGTATTTAGTCTATTTTAAGGGGCTGTTACAAATGGTTGTAAAAGGTTGTGCAATCCAGGTATGAGAAAGACGAAAAAAAATGTGAAAACGAACATCGGGAAACACTTAGTGAGTTAGGTTGAAAATGAAAATTATAGGAATGAAATGAGTGGTTTAAAGACTCAATTAGGGGCTTTTTTGCATTGCTTAAAAGTGTATGTGAATTTAAGTGTAGCGATTTTAAATAAAAAGTACGATAAAAGTTAGAAATAGGTGCTGGTAACGCCGAAATCCTAATTTCTAAATATTATTGTCACATGTGCGAATTTTAATCCAAATGACCTGAAATTTTTCATGTAGCATTTTTAAATGATGCTTGATGTGATAATGTGATTTTCGGATGCAAATGAGTATAATGTTCGGTGCAAAATGTATGAAATATCGAAAATATAATTTTTAAGATTTGGGGTCGAAATGTGTGAAAATGGGCCCCTGGTCAATGTGTTTAACTTACTTAATCCTAATTGTGATTAATGTGAGTGATTTTGAGAATTTTGGAAAGAAATTTGATCCCTAGAATAAAAGTGCTAATGTGTAAGTCGATGGTGCGGTAACCGGAGTTATCGAGACACTTTAGAGTGAATTATTGGCATGCATTAGTGCATTATTAATTATTAAATGTGATAAACGTATTGATATTGTAATTAAAATTGTGCTAGGTGGAACAGGTGAGACAGTCGGTGTTGGAACAGATACGGTAACACCGATAGGACCGAAGGGTCATAGACCTATATATCTGAGGTGAGTGTATATCTTTATATGTTTTAAAAATGTTATTATAATATGATAGTAAATGATAGAATTTAATAGCAATTCTCCAAGATTATGTGCTACGTGCCTATATGATTGGATGATATTTTGTACTGTATATTGTGTATTATGGAATGTAGCGCACTATTTGAGACAGGGGCATCGATTCCTGGTCACTTGACGTTGCAATGATGTGCTAACACTATGGTGTTTCTGAGAGATTCGAGAGACACGGATCCATGTGGGATCGATTACCCGATGAGGGGTAGTATGGATGTGATGTGGCTTGTGAATTTTTTGGAATTGGATTGATGTTGTTGTTTAATACGTGTATCTACGCAGTATCTATCTACTTTAGTGTATTACTATCATTTCCATTTCATATACAATATGTATACTCACTGAACGCGTGGTTTAAATCATACCCTTACAGGTTCTTCTTTTCAGGTACTATAAAGGAGAATACAGACCGGTCAACTGTCTAGTTGATTGAGTCTTGTGCAACGTTGGTGTGATATCACTCAGGTTGAGTGTTAATATGACTAATTTCTGGATTGTGTATTATATTTGTGAGAGATTATTATGGCAAGTTAACAGTATATATTTGTAAATAAACTCATCAAACATACTTTGTGATGTATACTATGTGGGTGTGGGATTTTTTATATGTCTATAACCTGAAAAACAAATGATTGGTACAGGTGTTTATGTATGTTACAGGTTATAAGACAGGTTTTATCATTATGCTTAATAACTAAAGTGATGAGTGGTGTTATTGTACCTGTGGGATTATATCATATTTAATTAATCCAACTTATAATAATTGTAAACATGTGTATTAAAAACCTAGTCGCGCCTCATCTTTGAGAGATCGGGATAGGGCGTGACAAAAATAATAACCCAAGCTCCAGAAAACCCAAATAAGATTCCTTCTAATTAAGGGTTTTTTTTGTCCCAATAAGTGTCTTTGTCATATTATCTACATTCTAAACATCATCACCACTACAATTACCAGCATATTCATGAATCTAGATTATAACATATGGACATACATATAAATGGTGCAAATGAGAATGAAGATCAGTTTGATTGGTGGTAGAGGATTAGGGAACAATAAAGATATGTGATTCATTTACATGTGGATTTGATTGCAAGAGGGCAGAGAGAGAGAGAGAGAGAGAAAGAGAGAAAGAAAGGATATACCAGCTGCTGCTGCTGCTTGAGGGAAGGAAATCCTCAAGAAATCGTCAACGATGGAGGTCTGGAGTCTAGCCTCAGAATGAGTCCCTCCTACCTCGACTTCAAGTGTTCGTTCGTCGTTCGAACTTCGACTTCAATGTAGCGTAAATAGAGAGAGAGAGAGGACTGGGAAGACGTCAGACCTCAGATAGATGGCGACACGCACAAACCAGAGAGGCTGAAATCGTTTTAGGGTAAAAAATGCCCAAATTCAACAATGAAATAAACATCAAAATTTCACACCAAATTTAAAAACCCAAATTTCAAAAATACTCCAAAAACTCCCAATTTGAAAACCTAAATTTCATAAATCGTGTGACTGTGCGTGGTATGTGTGTGTGTGTGTGTGCTCGTGATGTCTGTGTGTGGGTGTGTTACTAGAGAGAGAGAGAGAGGGGGGTTCTTGGGTGACGGCAGGGAAAAGAAGACATGTTATAGGCTTGATTTGCTTCTTGTGTGTGTTTGTGTGTATGAGAGAGAGAGAGAGTCGTGAGAGAAAGAGAGAGACACCTGACTTGGGAAGGAGAGAGCACGCGCTCTCTGCCTTGGGTTGTGTGTTGGAATGGGCAAGATATGATTTTTGAGTGAGATGTATTGTGAGCTTTTGGACGAGAGACTTTTGAATTTGAGTGAGATGTATTGTGAGCCTTTGGATTATAGACTTTTGAATTGCTTTGAGACCGTTGGATGTTGAAGTCGTCATGTGTTTATATTATAGATAAGGTCATTAAATTAAGTATAAATAGTATTTTCTAAATACTAATTACTCCAATTAAATTAAGGACTAATCTCACATTAAAGATCCTTTAATTTTTAATTTGCAACTATCCTATACTCAGTCTTAACATTTTTCAAAAATGGGTTAATCTCATTTTACACTCTAAAAGATTGTTCGAATCTCAATTTGCACTCTCAAAAATATAAATTTGTATCAATGTGTACTCGCAAAGATAAAAAATCTCAATTTGAACCTTCAAAGATAGAAATTTATATCAATGTGCACCTCAAAAATAAAAAAATCTCAATTTACACCATCAAAGATAGAAATTTGTATCAATGTGCACCTAAAACTAAATTGAAAAATTATACCTAGATCCACTCATGTTTGTCACTTAATCATTTAGACCTTTTCACATTTAGAATATTACTCCTACATCTTATGACATTTGTACATATATAATACGTAACTCATTTTCATTGATATTTGTTAATATAACCGTTAAAAAATATAATTTTATCTTAATAAAAAATTATAATTTCATATTACCCTTTATATAAATATCTACATTCTATTAGGCATTCAAATAATAAGCTTGATTTTGAATTTTAGAGTATATTGAATCCACAAAATAAAGAGTAATATGAAATTATAATTTTTTATTAAGATAAAATCATATTTTTTAACGATTATAAAATCATATTTTTTAACGATTATATTAATAGATATCAACGAAAACTGGTTATATGTTACACATGTACAAACATCATGAGACATAGGAGCAATATTCTAAATGTAAAATGATTCAAATAATTAAGTGACAAACATGAGGAGATCTAAGTATAATTTATCAATTTAGTTTTAGTTGCACATTGATACAAATTTCTATCTTTGAGGGTGTAAATTGAGATTTTTTATCTTTAGGGGTGCACATTGATATAAATTTTTATCTTTGAGGGTGTAAATTAAGATTTTTTATTTTTGGGGGTATATATTGATACAAATTTCTATATTTAAAGGTATAAATTGAGATTTTTAATTTTTGAGAATATAAATTAAAATTTAAATAATTGTTTGGGGTGTAAAATGAGATTAAACCTTCAAAAATTAAGAATAGCAAAACACATTGGAGTGATGCACACCAACCCAGGGGCCACATAGGACAGCTGTACCGCGAGAATCCATGGGTCAACTTTTTACCCAGGCCGGTGTTTGATTGAATGGAATTAGGTAAAGAAAGGAAAACATCTCTGGAAGGTCCTTAATAGCACCTAATTACATTTGGCATCCCTAAATTTGTAGCCCGATTCCATTTTACCTTTTCAATTTGTCATGTCATTTCATAAATTATGCTACCAAACCAAAAATTTATAAATTTTGTAGGTTAAATTATAATTTTTTAAATTTATTCATAACAACAAAAAATTTACTATTTTTGAGATTATATTATAACTTCTAGGGTTTTTAAGTTATAATTTTTTATGATTATTCAAGTAACCTAGTTGTAAATAATTTGAAAATAACCCTTAAAAATTATTAAAATAAACCAAAAAATTTGTAATGGAAGTAACGACGTCACACTCCATAGATTTTGTATAACATAATTTAATATATTTCAACAAAAATTTGGTGACATTTCAGTAAGATTTTACTTTCTCGCTCGTTAATGTCAACATCACTGAGGTTGAAATTAATCTAAAATGGTGTTTTTCGTCTTTCATTGAAGCTTGTTGTAGTCAGGTTGTTTTTATTGGTTCATGCTATCTAAAATTCACTAATGACAGCTCGTTAGATAGTTCTACTTTTAAAGAATTTAGAATAGTTTTACATGCGAAACTTGGTTTGTGTTTGCTTTGGGGTCATGTTAATTTGATTTGTTATTTCGTGTATCGTCACTTTTTTTTTTCTATTGTTGTTTTTTTCTTTTAATAGTTGACACATATGAGAGATGTAATTATTTTTTGATTATAGTCAAGATTTCTTATTTTTCCTATCTCTCAATCGAACATCAGCATTTGGGCAGATTAGATTCATGAGTTGGTTAGAAGATGTTCATGTTTTTTCGTCACGCCAGGGCGCACAACTAGTAGTTCGATAGTAAATTGTTTGGTGAATTCTTACTTCATTGTGTGTAGAATATGTGACCGTGACATTTGGTATTATGATATAAACGTTATTTTTAGTTTGGACTATGTAGTGTTTAAAATATGATGTCTTTGAGCTAGGTAGAATAATTTATTCTTGAGATTGACTATACAATAGTTTGTGTTGGGCAATACAATGGTTTGTGTTGGACAATAATACATATAATGAGAGATATAAACTTTGTAGATAGTTTGAAATTTTTCTGAGTTTTTATTGTTAGATAAAATTATGTCGAATTTTTTTGAGAAAAATAGTGAGAGATAGATTAATTTTAAATTCTTAAATTAAAACAAATTAAGGAAGAACTATTTCAAATTGTGTTATTTTTTTAAGTTACAAAGTACTTTTATGTGCAAGTTATAACTATTACATCAATGAATCCATACGTATGCTGGAATTAGATCAAATAATAATATATCCAACCAAATTCATTAAATGGGAATTCGAACTTAGATTGTCAATCAAAAATATAAATTTGTATTTGATAATTTAATTTAAATTTGAATCAACAAGTTCGATTTTATTCACGATATGAGTTGTAAAACGGAGTTCAAGGGTTTATTTGGATGAATTTTGGGAAAGAGTTTGGATTGGTTTTCTCTAAACCTTTCCAAACTCAAATCTCTCTTTATAAAGATAAGATTCAACATTCAATTATACTCATATTTGGTATGCCACACATATACATTTATGACCCACAAATATATCATATTAAATGTTTGATCAATTCAATTCATTCTCATGTTAAGGGGTACAATTATTTTTTAAATCCTTAACCCCTTACTCATTTTTCCATACTCACAACCCCCACCATAAGTTTGAAGAAACTCATGATCATAGGTTTAAACTTTGGGTTAACTATGAGCTTGATT
Source organism: Ilex paraguariensis (assembly GCA_963454935.2). Lineage (NCBI taxonomy): Eukaryota > Viridiplantae > Streptophyta > Magnoliopsida > Aquifoliales > Aquifoliaceae > Ilex > Ilex paraguariensis. Next base: position 146,928 of record CAUOFW020000403.1, read on the forward strand.
TGAAAACTCAAGATTGAATTTTTTATATAAACATAAAATTTGAGGGTTTTTTGGACTACTTTCCCCAAACCCTTTTTGCCAAGTCCCCACCGCCCCCAAAAAAAAAAAAAATACCCCTTTCCCAAACAGTCCCCGAATGCCTTTCATGTGTGGGGGTAGAAAAAGAGATTATGTCCCCTCACTAAAAATAGAAAGTTCTAATTTGCACATTTTTTTTTCTAGGACGGGGTGTTGATTGAGTGAGTTTTACGACATTGAAGATAAGGTTGAAGTTATTCATAATTTGAACGAGAGTAATTTAATAACAAAATTAAAATCTTTAATGAAATTGTTTGAGCCGAATTGAGAGCCACATGTTGAATTTGGCTTGTTTACAAATCCAACATGAAAATAGGATTAAATTTATTTTATCATTTAATTTGCATTAAGTATAAAGTTAACAAGTCAAAATTAAGCCTATTATAAACGGAACTCAAGTTGCTTCAGTCGTATAACAGATAGACCATGGGATGAAAATGAAAGACAAAATTATAAAGCCAGATCATTGAGTTAGGCCGGCCGTCTTTTATTGGAGTACTACGTTATCCACGAAGTTCCGGAGAGGTAACAAAAAAAAAAAAAGAGCCAAACAAGGAAAACATCAAATACAGCATAACACAACACAAACATCAACATTGCAAAGCCAAGCTTAATTTTGCACTTTGTGGTAATCGAATCCCTCAGTTGAACAAAATATTTCGACTATACCACTATTCGGCTGCTCTTAAGATAAAATTTTGGCTTTGTCCCTGGCGGCATCCATAGATGTCGCAGAAGCCTTGCAAGATCAGCACTGAGATTAGAATGAGGGAATAAAAGAAGCACAAGACCTTCCATGACGTTTTGACAAAATTCCAGGACGAATCCAAACATTTCTTGATGAATCTCCCTGCCTTCACTATTGGCATACTGTCGTAATGCTTGTTAACTTTCTCAACAACTTTAAACTGTTTATCCATGTCAGTGGATTTTGTTATCCCATTGAAAATATCTACAATTTGACCGTGAGAAAGATTGCCTTCGATGACGATGATGTTCTGTTTCTGGAGGATCTTCACGTCCTCTGCTGTATCTATAATTCCACACATCAAATCGATGTATTCTGCAAGCTTACGGGTGGGGGTAGAGTCGGTAGACTCGGCTGGCACTGGCATGGACAAAGCTTCATAAGCCAACAAGTTCCTTAATACAACTTCTGAATTTTCATTCAGAGTAATTACAGGGAGTTTCAAAGTGCTTGTTGTGTTGTCGAATTCAAGGACACTGATTCCCCTTTCCGCGATGGCGAATTTCACTCCAGCAATTTTAAGGCTCGACACCGAAGGAATTTCAATCTCGAGTGCTGTATTAGGTTTTTTGAACAATGGAGCACAAATCTTATCCAAATGCAGTTGTTTTATGAGATCGCTAAGTTTCTGTAGTTCTTCTAAAATAGAAGTTGCGGTGTTTTCAATCACTGTTGTTGCTGCTAACATTCGAACATTGCTTCGCACTTTCAGCCTGATATGCCCGTCGGTTACAACTAAGTGGTACAAAAAATCCAGCAGGTGAGCAGGTTCGTGTTCTTTACACTGACGATTCCAATGCTTTTGTGTCCATTTTAACGGTGAGTGTACCTCACAGAAATCACGTAATACTTGATCTGACAATTTGTGGTCAATATTATGATCGATTTCTTCTAACACAAGATAAGGAATTTGGTTCTCCAACATAAATATCTCCTGTTCCAAAAAATTCTTACATAAGTTTTGATACAGGTAGAAACCATCAATTGCCCATATCCATGCTAATGTTTCGCCATCTAGATCCAAGAGCTTGTCGTAGCATGGCCGGAGTTTGGGCTCAAGCTCCTTCAGTTTATTGATCATGGTTTGTGGGAATTTGCCATTCTCGTCCGGTTTTACAGCACTTTTCATTATAGTTAGCTTCTTCCTCTCCATATGATCATAGAGGTCGGGCCGAAAATGGTGATATGGTCCGAGGCCTATTCGCTTCGGGGCATAAGCTTCCGGCTTCTCGGCTCGTAAAGTTTCGGGCACTATAGAGATGCAAGGTGTTTTGTCAATGTCAATTATCTCGAAGTTCTTCCCCATTTGAATGACCCATCGGTGCTCGTCGGAGCTTGAGCTGAAAATGCAAGTAATTTCGGTATTGTTGGAGGTGGACTCAGACGCCATTACCCGACTCCTTCTCTGCAGTCACAAATTCAAAGACTAGTCAGGCATAAAATGACCACACCAACCGGTCCAAAAAAAACCCAGACCAGACCAGACTACCAGTGCATAACCAGGATCAAAATTTTCCACGAAAATTTTTGGGCCAATTGGATATTACACCCTAAGAAATTATTTAAGATTTTTTGTTTTAAAAATTCTAATATTTTATTTTTCACATTTCACTTTTAATATATTAAAATTATTATAATATAACTCTTTTGTTAATTTTCGTTCCTCGTTAAGTCAACCTCAGGATAATTTTTAAAATAAAAAAAGTAAAATTTTTTAAATCTTTTAAAATATAAAGTCAAAAATATTTAGAATGTATTGCAGACCGAAAAATTAGAAATACCCAAAAATCGTAAATGAGTCAAAAAAAATCATACAAAAACCCCTAAAAGATGTCTAAGGGAGATTCTCCCTTAATTATCTCTTAAGTCTAATATTTGGATAGGAAGTTTAGCCACGTAGATGTTGAGGAACGAATGAGTTCAAGTAAATATGAAAAATGGCGAAGAAAGATTCTTTGAATGAAAATGGTAGTCAACTAAGGAGACAGAGATTGTGGTTCTTTAAGAGCAATTGGGATGTTGAGGAACGAATGGGCTCGAGTAAATATGAAAAATGGTGTAGAAAGATTCTTTGAATGAAAATGGAAGCCAAATGAGGAGAGATGAAACAAGAGAGAGAGAGAGAGATTGTTGGTTCTTTAAGAGCACTTGCGGCACATGTGGGTGGTCAGATTGCGGTAACGAGTGTTGGATTGTTACCTCGTCGGCATCCATTTTGTTTCCTTGCAGCATCCAACTGTTGTCTTTGTGGTCCGATCGAAGAGTAGAAAGAGAAATAGAGGGAAGAAAATGAGTCAGCGTTTGGGAGACAGAAGAGGCTGAGGGAGGAGAAGCGGCGGTCTGAAGAAGAACATGAGGTAGGGTTTGGTACGCGGGTTTATGTATTTTAGTTTTGGGAGAATTACAACTAGACCCCTAAGATTTGTTACTTGATCACTCAGACCTCTTAATATTTAAAATATTGTATACAGATCTTTTAAAATTTGTACATATTATAAATATATCTATTCATAAATTATACTTAGACCTTTTGAAGTTTGTAGTCATATAATATTTAGACTCCTTAAATTTAAAATGTTATATTTAGACAAAAAATATTTCAATCAAAGATAAAATATCAAATATTTTATATTTTACAATTAAAATTTATGTTCAATTATGTCATTTATTAAAATAAAATCAAAAATAAAAATTCAAATTTTTTTTTTTAAATTATGGTTAGTATACAATTATATTATTTATTAAAATTTAATTTAGTCTTTTAAATGATCAAATTAAAATACTAAACTACATCAATTAAATTTAAAAGATATTGTGTCTATTATAATTTGACATTTTATTTAATTTTTTAGTTTTATTTTAATAGATAATATAATTATATACTAACTATAATTTTTTTTTAAAAAAAAAGGTATAATGGTAAATTGACCAGCCTAACATTTCTGATTTATAACAGGGAGTTAATGGATCGTACACCAAAAATGTGGGGCCACTTGAGAATTAATATCACGATTGGAATCTCATCTTCTCATGTACGTAGAAAGAGATATTTTTTAAAAAGGGAAAAAGTTTCACTTACATCCCTTCTAATTTATTATATCTTTATCTACATCTCTTTTATTTTTAACATTTTTAATGCGACTCCTCCATTTTATGAATTTTTTTACGTATTAAAATTTAGATCGATTAAAATTTAATTCAAACCGATTAAAATTCGTTTTTAATTAACCCAAATTTTATATGTTAAAAATATAAATTTTAATTGACTCAAATTTTAATACATAAAAATGAATTTTAATAAACTTGAATCGACTTTTAATAATTAAAAACATATAAATTTTAATTGATCCGATTCGAATTTTAATTAGTGCTACTAGCTTACATTGAGCTCAAATCAGCTCGAATTTTAATACGTAAAAAATAAGAATTTTAATTTTTAGTATTTAAAAAAAAAATTTAACCAGTTCGAATAGAATTTTAATCAACTCAAATTTTAATATGTAAAAAAAATAAATTTTAAAGCTCAAATTATAATATGTAAAAATATAAATTTTAACGGCTCGAATTTTAATCAAGTTTTATATAAAAAAAATTTAAGGTTTGTGTAAAAATAATTTTGGTATTTTAGATTTTATTTATTTTTGTTTAGAAATAGTGGTTTAATAGTAGGGATGCCAGAAATATTTAATTTAAAGTAGAAGAGTGTTATTGATGCTTTATGCTCCATTTATATTGATGAAAAATTAAAATGATAGAAAGTTTGAGAGATAAATAAAACATCATATTTGGTAAGGAAGAAAAATAGGAAGGACGGATAAATGAATGAGTTAACTTTTCTTCTAACTCACCAAAATCAATCTTTCTAAAATCAAAAGCAAAGTGGATGAAAAGTTAATTATTTATATTGAGATGTTTCTTATTTGTCTATATATCTTTAAAAATAAAAAAATTAAAAAAATTAAATTAAAAAAATATATTTTTTTTTCTATTTTAACTAGAGGTGAAAATTTTCGACTCAATACGATGACACAATTCTAACTCAACACAAATTTGATTATGACTCAACACGAACTTGAAAATGACCTGACATACGAACAAGAAATATAAAAGACTTATATTCAATTTTTTTTTTTTTTTTATCAAAACTCATATTCAGTTCAATTGGTCAAACTCAAAATAAACAGATCAATTCGCAACGCGACACGACCCAATTAATTAAATGAGTTGAGTTATGTGTGACTAATGTTCGACACAAATCTGTAATGACTCAACACAAATCTGACATGACACGACTCGACTCAACTCGATTGTCACTCTTAATCTTAGGCACCATTCCTACTTTTTTTTTCTTGAAGGATAAAAAGTGTATTTTTTTTATTTTCTATCATTTATTTTCTATTCTTCTTACTTTTCATGTTTCTTACCAAACAAAACATTAGAGACTAAAAGAAGTATCCTTAAAAATATGAAAAAGTCGAAAAGGCGTGATTAAAATTTTTCCTTACTAAAACAAACAAAAAAAAGACTAATGTTAAACTAGTCAAAAAAAAAAATGAGAGGATAAACAGCAACCCGTTGGTACAATGCAAAAAAAAATATTTTCAGATAAATAAAATAAAACTATAAATATTCAGCCCATCATTTATTTCATAGTGGGACGGGCTACAAAGGAACAAATACAGGGACTCCAATAATGGTGTGTCAAGTAGTGTTGAAAGATATTTTCTCCTATTATTTTTATTTTTTTGGAGATTTTCTTCTATTGCTAGAAGAAAAACAGTAATATTAGACTTATTTAAAAAATGAGTGACAAAAATTAATAGCATTAAATAAATAAAAATAAAATAAAAAATATTGAGTCTTCATTTATTCTCTATTTCGTATTATTTTTTATCGTCAGTCGATCCAGTACACACGATGGAAGTGGAGGATCAGGGTTGGCTTGATGGCCACCCAACCTGCTGTTAAATCTTTTAAATTACGGATTTGTACTTCACCCTCCTTCCATGTAAAAATTTTAAATAGTGGCAAAAATAAATAAATAAATAAACATTGAAAGTGATGCTTCAACAACCGAGGGGTCACATCTGGACAGCTGTACGGTCAGGCATTTCAATGGAGGGATTATTTAGATAGATGATTTGAAAACGAATGATGTTACTTACCAAAGAAAGAAATCGAATAATATTATTTTATTTTTAAATAATGTTACATAAATTTAAAAATTAGAATCGATAATTTAAACTATTGATTATACTGTGGATCCCAATATTTATTAGGACTCACTACCTATTCAATAATTGAAATTATTAAATCTATCTAACATTAGTCTTTATTTTTTTAAAAATCTGATTTCATTAGCAGTACAGCGGAATATTTTGCTTTTTAAATTATTTCTCGTCTCTTGTTTGTGCAAATAGATTGTACATGTGGTTGTGGTAAAGTTAACATGCTAAGGAGAACTTTATGGTATCCATCGCAACCCGTGATTCAGACTACAACCAATTCTACAACAAAATTCAATGAAAATTTAGTAAAATTGACTAGCTTTCAACATGTAGCCACAAAATTTCCACCTAACCCTATCACTAGGCGATTAAACATTGACAATAAGCCAACGTCCAAAACATTGACATTTTGACTTTCGAGTGTGAACTCTTTGCGCATCAACAACGTGATTCTGAATTTGTCTCCACCTCTGAAATATCCGAAAATATGGAATCATGCACCACTCAGTATTATTCACAAAAGAATCTTAAAAGAAGAACAATTTTTTGTGCAATCCATCCAGCAAGATAATAATCTCATTAATCCCGCCTCCCGTGGTTGCGAAATATCGTTTTCCCGTCTTTGTAAGACTCGCAGGAATTCATCTGAGCTTAGACTTCCGTCACGATTTATGTCGAAGATATAGAATATCATATCAATCACATTGTCACTTAGAGAGATGCCACAAACCTTGCAACACATTAATTAACAATGTTAGTTCACAAGTGATGGTCATCATAGCTAGGAAAGAAAATTAGGTTTGTTGATGATTTAAACACGACTGGTCTCACTCTTCTTTTTCTACTACTTCGTTTATTTTGGTAGTGAACGGTTTTTTCTATTACTTGTTTGTGGGGGGGGGGGGGGTGTTTATTCGTTCTGAGGAGAGAGAGAAAGAGAGATTGCAGGCTGGGAAAATGAGGGCTCGATTTTTATTTGTATGGTACAAGTCTGGAGTGGTTAGGGTATGAGTTCAGATCTATAATTTTTTGAGTGTTCAATCAAATGAAAGGTTTTTTGTGTCATTTTTGAAATGTGAGGAGGTGACAATATAACTATTTCAAATCTCATGGATGTGAGTCGAATTCATCCAAAAAAAACATATAGTAAATATAGGAGTGAAAAAGGAAGCATGGCAAACAGCAAAAAAGAAGACGAAGAAGAAAGCATGGTAGATATACTTGATAAGCAGCTCTTTGGAAATCTTGCTTTGTTAGCAACCCATTCACTTTCCCATGACTGAAGATTGCCAGGGACAAGGGTAGCAATCTTTTACGCAGCTCTGCAAAATTCTTGAACTCTTCAAAGGTAATGCGTATGTCTCTAAGATGTGGTTCATTGTTTAACTCATCAACCCGAGCCAGAAACTGGTTTATATGCCTCATGTCAGCAGATGCAACCATAGACAATACAAAATCTTTAGCTGATATGTTTCCTTGCGACTTGAAGTCATAATGGGCGAACTCCAAACGCAATATCTGTAAATTTTGGAGAACAATATAGTAATATTTAGCAGCTGAAATCGACGAGTTGTGATCTTATAAATTAATCATTTAGAAAACTAAGTGCAAATGTATTCATCATTTCATTATTTGCTTTAATGGGCTTTTAAGCTTTCTAGATGGGTAACATACAAGTCAGTGCAGGTCCAAGTGAGTTTAATAGCAAGTTCATGGAAGATTCTATTCTATAGGTCACTTTAGCTTGGAATAAAAATCTATTTGCTTCTGCCTTCTGTTGGCCATTTCGATTTTCCTCACAAGGGACAGTGTTGGGGCAATGGATTTCCCACCTACTTTAAACTTCTTGAAAAGATTTGCAAGGCCATCAAATTTCTTGTTATTTCTAACCTGTTTTCTCTCGATTTCTCTGTCTCCAAAGCCTAAAACGAAATAAAATGTGGTTTGCATTTAACTGAGGGGTAATTTTCAGATATCTTCTAAGAATATCATAAAAAGATGAAAATGTGTTTCAAGCGTAAATCATGCATAACATTGGTCTTGCAAACTCTTAGAATATAACTTTTCCCAGAAGTCAATGTATCTTTTCTTTTTCACAAACCACTTTAAAGTAAATATTCAAAACATTGGATGGTTTATGGGTCTCACATATAGTAGCGTACTTGTATTAAATCCACTGCAATTAGACGGTATTAGTTTTCAAATGTGTTTAAGACACATTGTATTTTATATATGACTACGAAAAGCACGCCACACGGTAAGAACGATTGTCCATCAGAAATATAGACAAAGGAGTAAATAACTGTTTTGGTTAAAAAATTGCCACTCCAAAATGAGTAATGTTAGATAGACTTAAAAATTAGACTTGATAATCTCAACCATTGAATAGGTAGTAGGTCCCAATAAATACTGTAACTCACAATGATATCAATGGTTGTAATTATCAAATCTATTTTTTAAGTTCACGTAACATTGCTCGAAATGAGTAATGCTGAATCATAAGAGGTACCTACTTCATCATGCAAGTCTCTCAAGAACTGGACGAACTTTCCATGTTCAAGGCATGCCTTGCCATCCTTGCCAAAAAAAAACTCTAGTAGACCCCCATCCTCTACAGAACTTGAAACTTTTAGTCCAGTTCGCTGTCCATCCCTGTGGCGAGCTCCTTGTCTACTATGAGTTCGCATCAAGGCCATCACTTTCTTAAACTCCTCCCTGTCTATCTCCCTATTTATCAATATCAGTAGTGAATTAGTAAGAGATATAAGAAGCTGTCTTCGGAAAAATCCAACATAGATTAGACAATGTCACCAAATATAAGATGCTGCGTCTATACAACTTGCAGCAAATGGGATCCATTGTGATAGCTAGTTTAAATAGAAGCTAGCCAGCTAACAAATGGACCTTCGTTCTCTTTGCACTTGTTATATGCAGATAGGTATGTCAATGCTGTCTTTTATGCTCCGTTTGGTAGAAAGGATGAAAAGTTGGAAGGATGAAAAGTAGGAAGGATACACTTTCTATCTTTCAAGGAAGGAAAGTAGGAATGATTCACTTTCCTTCCTTTGTGTTTGATTGAATGGATGAAAAATAAAAATGACTATTTTTTTTTTTTATTGGCTAAGATTAGTGGTGACAATCGAATCGAATTGTATCGTGTCAGATTCATGTTGAGTCATTACGACTTTGTGTCAAACATTAATCACACATAACTCAACTCATTTAACTAATTGTGTCTTGTCGAGAATTACGAGTTGACATGTTTATTTCGTATCGTGCTTGTATTCGAGTTAATTAAGTTTGAGTCATAAAATTCGTGTCGAGTTCAAGTCGTGTCATTGTGTTAATTAAAAATTTTCATCCCTAATTAAAATGAGAAAAATATTTTTTTAATTTAAATTTAAAATTTTTTAAAATTTAATTTTAAATTTTTTTTAAATATATATATATATATACATATTTTATTATTGTATTTTTATATGAAAATTAATATATACATAATATATGTATAAATAAAAAGATATATAGACAAATAAAATACATCTCGACACAAATAATTAACTTTTAATCCACTTTCCGTTCGATTTTGGAAGGATTGATTTTGGTGAGTTAGAACGAAAGTTAATCCATTCACTTTTCCATCATTCCTATTTTCCTTCCTTACCAAACATGATATTTTATTTATTTCTTTTATTTTTCTAACTTTCTATCCTTCCAAATTTTTATCTTTCCACTTTTCTATCGCACCATACGGAGCATTAAAGATGCTGGCACAACAAGAGTGAAAATAAGGTATTATTTTATGGAAGGAATTGTAATTGAAGATGTTTTGTAGCTCAAAGGTGAGAATTGTCAACACTGTGATGCAGTGGAATATAATTTTGAGAACCATGGAGACATGACAATAACAAATGGAGTGATTTCAGTGGTTGTTAGAATAAAGGCAACCACAAGATGAAAGATAAAGAACCGACATATGAAAAGGTAAAATGGCAACAATAATAGTTTGAATAGAAGCCATGGTGTTTGATGAATGTAAGATTAGACCTACCCGCTGCCGTCGAGGTCAAACATTTTGAATGCCACAGAAAAGCTTGATTCTGGGATGCTGAGTAGTGTAACTAAAAAGATGTACCTACACAACGATAACAAAGATCAATATGAAGATACCATTATAGGATATTAACTTCCACCGTTGAAAGTTTACATTGTGCATTTGAACAGTGATTGGAAAATGGTTGAAATGATATATTAGTTTGTAGACAAGCTATAAGTAATCTGAAAGAGGGAAATTGGCACCCACTCTGGAAATGATATAAGTCCATCATTGTTAGTGTCAAAAAGCATAAAAAATTCCGCAGGAACACAATGTAACTCGCCAGAAATCCACTCCCCTTTCAGATATCCTCCTCTGATACGCGGTGCTTCAGACGGAGGGAATACAGGAACAATTGCACGCAACAAATCTGATGGTGTCATAAATACTTCTCCATTAGGTGTTTGGTATGATGCAAAGTACTCAAATACCTGAAACAGAACCAAAGAGCAGCTATTACAAATGAGCAGAATATGATCATTGGAAGTTAACTCAAGCCACATGTGACTTTCAAGGCCCATTAACACTGAAAATTGAAACCTCTTTAATTGTCTCTTGCTCGAGGGAGCATATTGACGACATGAAAGCTCAAGTCACAAACTTTATACCAGCTAAAGATTTTAAAGCTAGGGATCGTCTAAAACACTATAATTTATGAATGCATCGCAATGCTGCATAGCGCTATTCTTGATATACATGCTCAACAAGGCTGCATACCTTTTCTGGAGGGCTCTGCATTCTTAGCCGTTTCTCATACTTAAAGAACACTTTTCTCCTGTATGCGTCTGAAATTACAATAAAAAGACCAAAATGTATGAAGTTGACCTGATGTAACCAATATGCATGGCATTTCGACAAGTATTACTTAACAAAACGAACTATGTCCTGAGTTGATAATATCATGTTAGGACAAATTTTTAGAGCATTTGGCAAAGAATTGGATTCAACCAGGCCAAATTCCAACAACATGACTCTCATTGTGCGGCTGTGTTGGGCCCAACTTCACCTCCAAAAAATTCTTCCCAACGTCAGAAACCCCAATCTCCATTCAAATTTGGATCCCGACACCATTCTGGATCTAGTTGATTAAAAAATACCAATATTTTATATATCTGGACATTCCTAATTCAAAGGATAAATGCAAAGAACACACATTGTGACTGAAATACAAATTGTCCGATTCTCTACAAACAAGAAACAGTCACTACTAACCTAACCTCCCCACTTAGTGGTAAACTACTCAATAGCACCACAGATTGATCAACACATCAACATGTTTAGAACCTTGCTTGAAATATTAGAATACCCACATCAATTTATATTCTTATCTCTTACGAATTTAATCATACATAAAATATGCATGATAGAGGCATACTACCTCCAAATATGAACTTGGGTTTCTTTTCACTCTTGCTACTATCACCCCCTGAATCAGCGTAACATACAAATGAATTTCTTTCGGAGAGAGAAGACCAACAACAAAGCCCCAAGCTGGACCCAACAATGACGACTCCAGAACAGAGCAATCTCAGAAGTGATTTAAAACCTGAGTCACTCTTCTTACCTCCACCATAGCTAGACCCACCTAAAGATTCCAATGATGATGATGATTGGTTAGTTGAATCAGTGATAATTGGTCGAGTGTTGAAATAATGAGCTGCAAAAACTGGGCGGATCAATGGTGAGGATTTTCTCAATAATGCCCAAGAATGCATAGTATGGTTTTCGCAGACATACAAATTTAGGGAAAAGAGAACAATAACAAAGATACATACACAGGGAGAGATTAACATGAATATAAGCATGTATGTATGCATGTTTACAGAGAGAGAGAAAGATGTTGATACCAAGCTACGCTTCGCATTTGTTTGACCGAGAAAGATGGTAGTTTATGCGATTGACTGAGCTTTGTACACAACGATCTTCAAGGTAGTTCGTTCCGTTCGTTCAATCCCGTTACTTTGTCAAAAATTTTAAAATGAAAACAATATGTTCCACACTTACATATAACTGTTCTAGGCTGGCCCACGCTAGTCCACAGGCCAATGTTTATAGCGCATGCCCTGGCCGGAAACAGTGTTATCAGAATCTGGATAAGCCGGTTCGATCGATTCGGCTATGAACCCAGATTTCAGCCTGTCCGGTTCTTGAATTGGACCACTTACGCAATTAAACCGGACCGATTCTTGAATTGGACCGCTTAAGTAATTAAACCGAAATAAAACCATTAATTCAGCCGATTTTTGAAAAAAAACCCGTAAATCGGATGATTTTGTCGAACCGGCCGGTTATATTGCCATTTCTATAAATGCTCAAAATTCATAATTTTGCTCTAAATCTAATTGGTCCCTTCTTCTTCTCCACTCCATTTCTTCCTCTCTTTCTACAGTCCATTTCTTCCTCTCTTTCTAAATCTAGTTGGTCCCCTTCTTCTTCTACACTCCATTTCTTCCTCTATTTCTCCTGCCATTCGATCGCTGCCTTGGTGGTAACTGTTGCAGGAAGCTGCTGGGGATCCCCAAAAAGAACACAGCGTGCTGCACCAAGAAAAAGGGAGAAGATATCGCTGGCTTGAGCTGCTTCATAAGAGAAAGGGAAAGAGTAGAGATGCTTGGTAATGGCCTAATGGTGGGTATTGTTTTTTCTCTCTCTTTGGCCACACGCACACACAGACACAGATATAGATTTAGAAAAGAGAGGAAGAAATGGACTATAGAAAGAGAGTCCACTGGACAATGGACAATGGACAATACCTATTATGTAGTACATTTTAGACTGAAATGGCAATTTTTAGTACATCGCACAGATTATACTATTTATTTATTTTATTGTGATTATGAATTATTTTAGTAAAATTGTTATATTTTATTTTTTTTAATTTTTTATTATAAGACCGTTCTGACGAATTGACCCCCTGATTGAATCAATAAATAATTCACCCGATTCCTCCACCGATTCAATATCAAATCCGATTCGCATAACATTGCTGGGAACCGTGTAATTGGAGCGTTTCCATTGGTCCAGGCCTAGACCATGGGCCAAGAAATCTAACCCAATACTATTTTTCTGGGCTAGACTACTTGAGCTGGGCGGGCCAGTCGATCAATAGCAAGCTGTATTATATTAGGGGTGTAATTCGGGGCGGGTTGAAGAATCAATCCTAACTTAACCCTAGGTATATAATCTTCAACCTTAACTCTAATCCTACCTCTGGTTGAGGAACTCAATCCGAGCACTGCCCGAGTTTAATTCGGGTTAATGATTTCGGGTTATTTTACAGGTTCAATTCGAGTTGAGTTCGAGTAGAACTCAAAATAGGCTTATTGTTCTAAACCTAATACATATATTACATAATATTCACATAAATTAACAACCAATAACTTCAACCAAATTTTTAACCTAAAAATCATGATCAGAACATAAAAACTATTGCCACCAGTCCACTGCGAGAGAGACAAAGAGAAGGGATAATAATTACAAATTCATAAACATCCATATATTTCATTCATAACAGTGCATGATTATTGATTATCTACTTTCCACACCAAAAATGAAAAATCAGTGTTAATACTTTATATATATATATATATATATATATATATATATATATATATATATATATATATATTATATATATATATGTTAGGTTCGAGTTGAACCTGTAAACCAGAGCACAACCCAAATTAAATTCGGGTTGGAGTTTTTTAATCTAAGCCCAACCTAAGTATTAAAAACCCTTACTCAAGCCTTAATTTTTTCGGGTTGGACTCGGTTGTCTAACCCAAGTTACACACCTACATTATATGCTAATCATGAACGAGCATTGGTCAAGTCGCTATTCGGTGCCAATCGCACAAGAAAATATAAAATATAACGATGATACTAGATCACTATTATCATGTAATGTTACCAATCAGTAATAAATTAACATATGAATAAGTAAACCCCATTTAATTTAGTAACTACCAAATCCATGTACAAAAATAATCACTATGAGTAAAGAAATTAAGTTCACTTTGCTCACTTATAAGTTTGTTATTGGATGATAAAATTACATGTTACACATAATATTTACTCTTGGTACAAGGGTTAAGTCATAAAACCGACCTTCCTTAATTTTTTATTTTTTATTTTGCCAAAATTAATTATATAATTTATGGACCAACTATTTACGGCCCGGATTTTACTCAAGGGGCCAGCCCTTAAAAAATTGTGTGTGTGTTGGGGGGGTAGGTTTAAGTAATTTGGAGATCCATTATGTGCAACTAGAACTCTTTCACATGGTGGTTGTACACTGTACTGTCCAGGGCATCCAAAGTTCAGCCAATATAATGTCATTAATGAATGAGAGAGTTGAATAACAAGAAATGGATGAACTAAATGCCACTTTTGGGTAATAAACAATATATGCCTAACAGTTGCATCACAATTAAAATCTAATTTAATAGGGCACAAGGCCTAGGATTTCATGATCTTCCCACCTACCCGTTTGAATTCCATGCAGAGGGGGAGTTGGGAATTATTTAGGCACTCATTATTTTCGTTCTTCTTCGAGCGTTATTTAGACTCATAATTTATAACTAGTAGTATCAATAAAGTGTAATGTCTTAAGTCATTTTGTGTTAAAATCTATTTAACTCATGTTTTCTATTTATAGTTGGGTACGTATATTTTTGAATTTGTACAATATATCGATCATGTTTAGCAAGTTCGTATCGTGTTTAGCTGCATTCTTGTCTATCCTATGTAAACTCACCAATTCCCTGTTGATTTCTATTAGGCTCGTGGGTTGTGTTTGAATTGTGAGACCAGCTAACTAACAATGAAAATTCTTGGTCACACAAAATTATCTATAAATCATGTGCGTCAGTTTAATTCACACTTAGTACGACTTGCCCTTTATTTAAAACTAACCCGTGCTAATTGGCACCCACCCAACCATCACCTTACCCACTCCACTTCCTATCTATTTACTGCACATTTACTTACTACATCTGCTTCTTATATAAGTATACATCTCTCAGTCCACATCACTTAAAATCATCAAAAAAATCTAGACTGATAACCAAGTAGCCATGTATTGGTACTCCTGGTTATCAAAAACTAGCCTCGACCCATCCCTTATACATAAGTATGGCCTCACTTTCACTCGCAATGAGCTCCAAGAAGAGGATCTAACCTACTTCAACCATGAGTTTCTTCAGAGCATGGGCATTCATGTGGCCAAACACAGGCTAGAGATTCTCAAGCTTGCTAGCAAGGAGGTTGGCGGAAGCCCAAATGCCCGGTCAAGGCTTGTTCTGGTGATCAAGAAAACCAGGAGGCTCCTCACCAAGAACATTGGCAAGTGGGTTTTTCACAAGGACTCGGGTCATATGACTTTGTCAGAGCTAATGCCTTATCGGACACAATGGACAGGAGCATTGAGAAAGCAGAATGGCGTGACTGAGCGAAAGCAAGAGAATGTGATGGTGACAAATAGGAGCATAATGAGATCAGGTCCTCTGGACAGAAAGGTGCAGGAAAAGTTGATGGGCACAAATAGGGGTTTAAGTATATCTGGGCCTTTAGATGGGAAGGTACAGGAGAGGTTGATGTTCACACCAATTGATCCAAAGCTCAGGAGGATACCTAGTGATGAGGGAGTTCATTCCCTATGGTCCTTAATGTTTCAAGATATGAAACCTACTTGAAGGGGATGCTTGTATTTACTTTAATTTTTTATGTCAAGCGTTTTTTGTTCTTACATCTTTTTCTCGTATGAGATAAAACTGCATATATCTTATCATCTCAAAGGCTTCACAATGATGGAAATAATGGAAAAAACTTGCATACATCCAATCATCTCAAGGCTTCACAGTGAAAGCAGTCTTGAATGCTGAGTTCTACCTATGAAGGTAATCCAGCAGAACCGCTTAATTGATAGATTGTATATGAACTGAGCCAATTTTTAAGCAGGACACGAATTTTAATATAATCCGCTAACCTGGCCTTAAATTGACACAGTTCTTGAATCAGTAATCTGGAACATGATTTATAACATAATGATGTGTTCATCTCTCATAGAAGATTCAACGTAATCCAGTCTTAAAAAGGTCACTTCAATCACAACCTGTGCAACATTTCAGTCTCACACAATGGCTTATGCATACATACAAGCACAACAATCATTAAGGCACTGCCATGCCAAATCACTTTGGCTTTCAGGCTTTAGTCCTGTCTTGGGCACTTCCTTCTCCTGTTTTCTGCTAGAAGCCTAATGGCTTTGACATTTACCACTAACAATAACTTCTAATCCACGCTTAGTATTTCCATCACAGGTTTGAATCATAGGATACTCTCACTGCACAATGGGAAAAAAAGCGCTTATCTACTCTCTCAAATCCTGCAGCTACGGGAGGCTTGTATTCTAGGGTAACTTTTATGTCAATGGTTATCATATATTATTTCTTTTAGCCATGCAAGTACAAAATAACCAACAGTAAAACAAGAATTGACAATGATATTTTCCTCCAAGACAGTGCAGTGAAGGCTTTTAGGAGGGATAAGAACTAGTCGGCAGTTTTAAAGGATATGCAACTACTTGGGCAAACTCATTTTGGTGCCATGAATTGGATAACATCTACTTCTGTTGATCTACAAAAGCTCAGATCTATGACACTACTAAGCATTAAGTTCCATGAAATTCTGAAGAAACCCTGAACAAGACGGAGGTCATTACAAAAGGACGACTCAATTAAAAGTGGTGGATGGGAATTAAGTTTCTAACCCTGAAAACAGGTTCCAAGCCTACTCCAGATGGAGCAATGTGTGTTTCTTTTAAAAGCTGGTGAAACTCAATGCTCCGTGAAGATGTGGAATATCCAACTGCTAGACGGTAACACCCTGTGCACCTTAACTATGGCTTCATGGTGAAAGATGTATAGGATAGTTGGGAGGTCAAAATTTGTCGTACTTTTTCCCTCATTAAATTTGACAGTGGCCTTAATTCCTGCATTAAACAACAAAAAATAGCACGAACTGCAACACAACACAAAAAAAAAAAAAAAATTATCAAACTATTTGGAATTGGCTACTTGAATCCTCACATTTTTCATGACGAATCACATTTGCTTGCAATCATATCTGGAGATATTGTTATCACCCCCTTTTAGTTTCACATCCATTCAGCCATTGAAGTATCTTTTTCAAAATAAATGATGCCTGACAGATCACATTTTCTTATTACATGCACATGTAATGAAAAGATACAGTATCATGTACCAAACCACAGATAAAATATCAAAAGCAGATGCACTAGTAGCACAGATATCTTGTTGGGATGCATCTGGGAGCTATGTGTTAAAAATAGCAGCCTTTCTTCCAAAACCCAACATTCTGTTGTTTTACAATATTAATCAAGATTATGAGTAAAACAACTATCACATGTATGGATTAGAGACTCAATGCGTAGTCATATGAAGACCTGGTGCCCTCACATGCATAATGCACCACATTGATTCAAAGTTCAAGAAACCCAAACTTGTTAAGCTGAAGGGGAAAACAAAGACATGATTCAGCAATGGCTTAAGAAAAGATCTACTCACACTTCATTCCAAACATCTCAGTGATTTGAACTTTGACTTTGAATCTGAGGCAGCTGGAAGGAGCCCCCACCATAAAGTGTCTCGTAAACAGACTTAATTCTTCGAGTAAGAAAAATGCTAAGTATGGCACCCACACCACAGAGGCCGGCCAGAACCAGAAAGGTGAGTCTAAAACAACTTGGACCCAAACAAGACTCGGCTTGCTGCTTTGCTGCCTCATTATCATATATATATCCAGCAAGGAGACCCGAGAAAAGGTAAGCACCAACAGGATTCCCAATTGACATGAAATTGAAAATTATTCCGAAATTCTTCAAACCAAAAAGCTCGGAGGCTGTTGGGACCATGATAGAAAATTGGACACCATAGCAGATTCCGAGCAATGCAGTTGCAGCATAAAGAGTACCATCAATGGCAGACGCAAAAAGAACATAGGTAAAGATCATTATTATTTGTGTGAAAGTCGTCCAAATTGTCCTTGGGATTGTTTGCGACCTGTGAAATAGAGTTCCACGCCACATCAAAACTAATCTCACAGAGAAGAAAGGTAAATACAGTGCATTTTCAGCAGTCTAGCATGAACCCATATTCCTACCACAGACCTTGCATTTTTCAATCTCTATTATCTATTATAGGAAGTGTAAAGGAGAATAACTTGGACCATCTACTAATATTAATAACAAATATTGGAGGACATGAGACCTCTGCGAAAATAGAGACACTATTTCCTGAAAGAATGAAAATTTAGCAACAGGAATAAGCAGTAGAAATCATTTTGGCAGACATGAAAATTCCCTTGGAGTGAGTTCCAAACACTTTCGTGTATAGCAATATATTGATATATGGTGGTCGAAAATATCATTCACTACATGGTTGTCAATCCTAACATTTTAATCAACCTTTGTTGGTTCAATAGTTCACCATCATTTTTAAACAGAACATACCTAACAAAATGTTCAGAAACAGCACCGCCACCAAGACGACCCACAAAATTGAAAAAGCTAAAGAGGGATAACAGGATTGTTGTATCCTGAACACCTTGAGCTATCCCTATCTGGGCCAGGTTATTGAGAACAGTAACCCCAGAGCCAACCCCAGCAAAGTTAACCAAGAACAGAAGCCAGAAATCAGCCTTGATCAAAGCTTCTCCGAACTTGAAATCCTCTCCTCTTCTAGGTCTCCTCTTTTTCTTCACTGCTCCTACACCCTCAGCAAGAAGTGTGTCTACATCTGACACACTCTCACTTTCGTGAAGACTTCCAAGGTTTGTCGCTGATGAAGATGGTGTCAGCAATGGTTCTGTTTTCTCTGCATTGCAATCATCTTGAATTACATGGTCCGAAGACCCAAGTGGTTGACCAAGTGCCCCCGACTTGCTGCGATTTGAGGGGTAGAATGTCATCTTAACAGGGATAGCAAGTGGAGCCATAAGGAGGAGCACCATTATGAGCAGAAAAGTATAAGAAATGGGACCACTTAAAGAAAGCACTTTGTTCAAAACTGTTGTTGTGAGAAGGTACAAGCCCAATACAACACTAGTGGCTTCGGTGAAAAGAAAATGC
Source organism: Ilex paraguariensis (assembly GCA_963454935.2). NCBI lineage: Eukaryota > Viridiplantae > Streptophyta > Magnoliopsida > Aquifoliales > Aquifoliaceae > Ilex > Ilex paraguariensis. The sequence goes on from CAUOFW020000403.1 coordinate 166,226, forward strand.
CAATGCTCTGCAGAATCATCCCCGGAAGCAGGAATGCATGGCTTAATAAAAAACATCATAATGAGACACAATGTAGGAACGCCAAGTGCAAGGAATAGCAGAAGCTCAGAAGAGGAATTGTGAAGCATAACACTGTAAATCTCTGTATACACTGCCGCACTGAGGCCTCCATAACCTTTGATAATACCAGCAACAGTGCCCCGACTGAGAGGGAAGTTTCTCATGTTAGTTACAAGAACTGCTGTGCTGAACCAAGCACTACTATTGGTCGCTACACAAAGCGCAATCCACAACTGCCAAACCATCAATACATCTTTTGTTGAGTGAAAGTTTGAAGAACAAAAGATAAGAATATTCAAGAAATGGATATGGTCATCATAAATTTGTGACTTTGAAGTTTAAGGTACGAGGTTGAATCCTATTCTGTTGACATTATACTCTGTTCCAATTAACATGGAAATTAGAAGTCAGAACCCACCATGGGGTAGACAATGTTAAAGAAAACTTTTATGGAGTAACACTAAGTTTCACCAAGAGAGTGACAATTTTCCTGACAGACGCATAGACTTCTATTAGGAAATGAGCAAGATTTATAGCCATAATCAACAAGATCTGCTTTGTCTCTGAAGGTGAGAATGGAATCAAATAAATTTCAAATTAATATGCACATCATGTTTTACCACTGGGAAGAGCCAAAGCTGATAATATTCTTCTGAAAGCTGAATCAAATAGTTGCTCCATCAGTGCTCTATATTTATTTACTAGACACACTCCACGTTTGAATGGTGGGAGTAGCAATGCTGTCTTACTCGGCTTGATGCGAATTTCTCTGTCATCCATAATTTTTAACTCCATTGACTCAATTTGATAATCGTAATGTCTAAAGCTTTTCACCAACCAAGACAGCACCAATACGTTGCAAATTAATTTGATTTACAAATCCCGTGCCTGTAAGTGATAATTCATTGCAACATTACTACTGGATGGCTGATGTCTAATGTGAAGCCACAAATTAGTTTCAAGTAAAACTACTTTTCTAAAACCTTTGTTTGAAGGCCTTCTGCATTATTCAAACTAGACTAGCAGCATAGAATAGGTGGGAGACGTGCTTAGTTGTGAAATAAATATACAAGATCCTTTTAAGTAGCCAAAAATAGTTGAACAACTCTAACTTAACCAAATTATAATGACCGTTCTTGAGGGAATAAGGCAACATAAAAGTGGGAGAAAAATAAATTTACAAAACAAGAACAAGCAATCCATGCATAGCTTTTTTTACTGATTAGGAACATATTGAATAATAAAATCTAACCCAATCTCAAATAGTACAATAAACTCCATACATCTACAAACCGACTCAAGTTTATGCACAAAGACCACCCAATCTTACTCCAAAAAAATTAATTGAACATTAAATATTAAGAATCTGTCGACATGAAAGTCTGGCAAAAATTCACACATGAAAACAATAATAGGCAATCGACACATAGGCATTGATTATCTCGGAAGACATTAATAATTCCATAATCAGAACAAATGATCTGCAAATTTCTAAATTAAGTAGGAAGATATCGAGTAACACTGCAATAAACCCAATAAATCTAAATACTGACTCAAGTTTTTGACAAATATCATCCAATCTAATTCCAACATATTATCTACCCACTAAAAAATATTAAGATAAGAAGAACCATGAAGAAACTTTAAAATAACATCTCCATACAATCAAACCAGCAAAAGGGTATGCAACAATTAGATTTCATCAAACAAAAGTATCCCAAAACACAAACTCACCAACCGATAGGCAACTACTCAACAGTACGGCTGAGGACAAGCCAGAGAACACCATAGCCAAAATAAATCTAAACCGATATCACACAATAAAATACGAACAATGCTATAGGGGGACCTAATTTGTGGACAAATTCATTGTAAATTCCAAGATTTGATAGAGCCTACTTTCAATCAAACGGTTGTAACTGATTGGGTCCCAGATTAGGATTCCGAATTAGGTTTAAATTGCATTTTCCATAAACATTAAATATCCATAAAATTACTAAAATAATATCTCTATACAATGAAACCACCAAATGGTATGCAAAATTAGATTTCCTCAAATAAAAAGAATAAAAAAAGACAATCTCACCACCCAGTAAGGCAAGGACTCAACAGTACCGCTAAGGGCAAGCCAGAGAACACCATAGCCAAAGAAGCATGCAAAAGAACCGATCGAAAGAACAACCCAAGGTGGAAACTTGTTGCAGACCATGCCCGGAAGGAGCCCAATGCTCTCACCAATATCATTGGCCACTCCAAGCATTGTGAGCTGGTGCTGATTGAAACCCAGAACAGATTTTAGAGAGTGCGAGTAGAGAGGGAAGTTGTATGCATTCCCAGCGGCTATTTGGACCCAAACTGCAGCTCCAAGCCCCACCCATGGCGGTCTAGTCCCTCCTTTCAAGGCCACCATTGCTTGATCACCTTGTTGTGGTTCAGAGTCTCAGTTTTATCTGGGTTCAGTTTAGTACTTTGGAATTAAACAGAGACAGTGATATACATAGAGGAAGTTGCGTTTGTTTAGACAATGAAAGGGGAAAGTGAGAGAGGGACAGAGAAACAGATACACCGACATGCACAGAAAGTCAGAAAGTTGTATTTGTACAGGAAAAAGCCAACCGTAAGAGAGAGAGAGAGAGAGAGAGAGTGACGGGTTTTGTCAGAAAGTCAATTGAATAGAAATGTACTAGGTTACATTCTAGTTCATTGTGGCATTGTGTGTACTAGTTTGTCATCCAGTGATTCGTTGATTGACATGCCGTCATGGGACTTTTGGACCCTTTACTCTGTGCTCTGTGCTCTGTGTCCTGTGCCCGAATTTTTCTCTCCCCGTAGAAATCTGGAGTAATCTAGAAGATTAGTTGAACAAGTTTCAAATATGGTTTTATGATGATAATCGTTTTAATTATACACTCTTTTAAATTTGAGAGTACACTACAAAATTTAGATGTACATAATCTACAATATCAATTTTATATTATCTAAATTTAGGTTTTATATGACTAGGAAGACTTAAACTCAAAATATATAAATTTCTACTTTATTTTTATTTGATTACCTGAATAAGTAGTGCGTTAACTTGTACAACAAACTTGGGAACAGATACTTTCTGTGTGTGTGGATAGTATAGAGAGATATACTTATGTTTTGTGTAAGTCATGTTCATTGTACTTATTCTCACCACTTGAATCATATGCTTTTAACATATTTTCTTTGTCACATGACAAAGTGAACCTTAAAAAGAAATCCATCGAATGTAATTTGTATGAGACTTAAATTTTAGCTTCACAATTCAATAGGATGCATGAATAATTTTGGTGTTAATCGAGACAAGCTATTCAAACGCGACTTTGATATTACTCGATTAGAGTTCGACTTGTATTCTAAATGAATTGAGTTTGAATAATTTTTAAGACTTGTTTAAAAAAATAAGTCTAAAAGACTCAATTTGAACTCGCAACGTTCGATTCGTTTTCAGTTCAAGTTCGGTTCATTTTTTTGACAAGTTGAGTTTGAATAAATTTTTTAGACTCGTTTAATAGCAAGTTCGACAAATTTAAACTTAAACTTAGAAAGCTTGATTTGATTAACACTCTTATCTATAAACAATTACAAAAGAGCCGGAGGATGGTTTATTTTTTTGTGTCAAAAATCTAAAAAATTTTAGAACAACATTTACATCGACTTGAGAGTGAAAACCAGCCCATTATTTGAGATGGGCTTAGCCCGAATTACTACATAACAAGATTCATTATCTTTCTCTCCGTGTTATGGTACCGTTAAATTCGTACCACTATCCGTTCTTGTTACATTTTCACCTAATTGTGAATATAAATAAATTGATTTCGGATTAATAAGAGTAGGTTTTACTATTCTCTGTGTGGTTTTTAAACACAAATTTTATATATATTATGCACAGGAGATTTCCTGCAATAGTATGAGATAGTGACTTTTAGTCTAGTGGATCTGCAACAATCACATGATCAGAAAAAGGGAGTTAGGTGAATACCAGACTTATCCCCTCCGAAACTTAAGTAAGTATAAGATTGGAGGCTCAATCTCAATGTATCAAAAATTTTGGTTCAATGTTGCGTACCTTTGTTTATTTTTCTGTGGAGTATTTGTACCTGAAATAACAATGAGTGCAAAAACTTCAAATCTCATATGAACATTCAATGCCTGACACTTCTACCCACGAAGATCTAAATGTTCTTCACTCAAATCTTCACATATTCAATGCTAGGATGATAGGACAAGTGCCCGACGACACGCCAAACACCTATGGCTATTCCTGAGCACTCAAGTGTCTATAATCAGTGTCCGACACCTACTTCTGAGTATTCAATGCTCGGGAGGAACTGTACCTCGAGGCGCACCGAGGAAATATACTCAACGTAACAGTTATTAATGTCTAGCCATCATAACCGCATACCTAGGGTCTAAGAATACAGAGGCTCATTAATGACAATCTTCATCACTTGCATCGTTATAAATGAATAGTCAAGTCACATTAAATGTAGGTGTCAATTTGTGTACTTGGCTTCTAATGAGTAGGTTTTATACCTACAAATTCATTACTTTTGGCTTGATGAATTTACAAGTTTTCAATTATTTTATCTTCCTTTTTATTTGTTTTGTGTGTTTTGATGTTATTTGGTAGAAATCATCAATTGGAAGTAAACAAGATTATTTAAAACGAAACAGGGTCAATTTAAAGCTTAAGTGTTGAATTTTTTAAGGCTAAGTAACAAGGAAAACTTTAGGCTTAAAAGGGGGCAGTGCCTAGGCGCTTGTGTTGGCTCTGGACGCGAATTTTGACTTATTTTTAACCCGAAATTGAACTCTAAGAGAGATATATGCTAGGGTTTGAGTTTTAAAAGGGATATATTGTTTTTGGGGGCTGCTAACATTGGAAAAGACCAAGGATTAAAAGAAAATTGAAGATAAGAATCGAAAGAATCGATGCAAAGAAAATCAAAATCGAAGGTTAGAGAAAAAGTGAAGATTGCAACTAAGTTTTCATTCTTTTCTCTTATTTTTACTTTTTCATTTTATGAGATGTTGTTTAATTTGAGAAGGATGTTTTTCAATTACATTATGAACTAAATCTTTATTAAGATTGCAATGGAAACTAATGTCTAGTTAAATTGATTTACTCTTGTTTCTAGTTCTATTGATTATACATGAGTTGTTTGTCATATTTTATGCTTAATATATAATTGTGTGGTCAACAATTAATTTGATAATCTAGATGAAATTAGAAGATAAATTCTAAGTTTAAAATATGATGACATGTGGCTGATTAATTCTTCTTAGGATTAAATTGTTGAGTTTGTGTATAGGATAAAAATATACCTATATGTTGTGTGTAACTTTTATGAGAGTTTGAACTTAATGAATCTATTCCAAATTATTTTGCATAGGAATACAGTAATTTAATTGGGAGAGATAATTTTATCTAACTATCGGAAGAGACTTGATAAATAACTTTGAGTTCTCAGTTAACAATTTATAGTTCTCAGTTAACAACTTATTTTGATTAATTGACTAGAAAGAGAGTGGGAAGATTTATACTAAACATTAGGGGAAGTTGTAATTTTAACTTCTTTTATCCGATAAATTCAACTATTGATTATTAAATTTAGATTTAGTTTCAAATTAGTCATTTCATAGTTCAATTCTAATTGTTTAAATAAAATTGAATTGATATAAAGTTAGTACTTGAAAGTTATTAGCAATATTTCTCCATGAGAATGATACTCTACTTATCACTTTATTACTTGTTGATCGTGTATACTTGCACGTAAATTGTCAATATCAAATTCGGACAATAACTTTTTGATTGTGTATACTTGCACATAAATTATCAATATCAAATTCGGACAACAGCTCCTCTGAGCCGTCATCTCTCAGCTCCCCTGCTCGGCGTCCTTAGAGCTCCTTTAACGGCTACAATTTTACACGTGTCACTCTGAGGGCTGCTGAGCCACCTAAAGTCCTGCCACATTAAATCAAATTTTTTAAAAATAACTTAATCACAATGGCCTGTGAAGTCATGAGAAAGAATCCATTTTTTTTTTTTTTGTCGTTGTGCAAAAAATTGGTTGGGTAAATGAGAGTGTTTAGAGACCATTCTAATAGGTCTTTAGTGGTAAAATTATGAGGTCTCTAACTACATTCGTCATTTTCAACCAACAAACTTAAATACAAATTTCAAGACACAAATCTTTAAGGTGGATGCGAGAAATTCAGCCCATACCCACCGCACCAAGAAAGAATCTAGTTAATAGCATATACTTTGTAGCCTTTCTTGGTATGTGTCAACTCACATAGGATGTTGGTGTTGAATGTTTGGCACATGTCTTTCTTTACATGGTTAGAAGCCAAGTGCAACCGAAGTCAATTACATAGGAATCATCGCTAAGCCGGTGGGGTGGGTCTGTAATTGTCTCTTCCACTGTCATACTAGCCTATATGTCTTCTTTCCACCACCCCCACACTCGGTTTGTTATTGTTACTTTTAGCCTCATGCGTAATGATAAAGCTCAGAAGCCAACTCAAAATGCCCCCAGGGACGTAGAAACAGATTTAGTACTTTAGTATGTCCAAATAATACGACGAAGATTTGAGTCCAACAATCAATCTCTTTAGTGTATTTGTTTTAGGTCAATTTTGTAAAACAAAAGTCGATGCATCGTTGAGTACAGTCTTACAAAATTATTAAAAGGATTAAAATTTATTGGAATGTTGTAAGTGGAAGGGTATATATCAAAATTAAAGGAAAAAAATGAAAGTTAGAAGGTCATATTCCAGCTTTCGGATCAAAATGGTGATGGCAAAAGATTTGCTCTATTGTCAGCAACCACTAATCCGAGATTTTCTCTAATATATTTTTTTCATAATCACGTTAAATATAATATAAGATCACTTGCGATTTATTAATGAGAAATTCACACATGCATAATAAATTTTACTTGAATTTGTGATAAATAGTCTTTCAATTGAATCTAAAAAAATATATTGGAATAAACCCGAATCCAGAGTCATGAGCCCCTCAAGTGAAACAGCACATCATACCACTATTCATGTGAGATCATAGGTGTTTTCTAAGTCTTTAAACCATAGAACTTGGCATCTTAGGGCAGTGTTGGCCTCTGCAGTACTTGATGCTTGTGCTTGTAGTAATAATACCTCATGTTGATGTTGTGGGAAGCAATTTGAGTGCATTTTCACTCAGATCATTATTATTTAGACCCCACCACTTAACCAATCTGTAGGTATATATTCAAAAAGTTTATTCTGGGATGTCCAATCTGCCAACTAAAGAGGATGGCAACTCAATGACCCATGTACAGTTTCTTCTCTCTTATTTATATGTGGTTTTTTTTTTTCCTGTGAACAAATAGATTTCAAGCCATTGTACTTCACACATTCTAATAACTCAATGTTAACTTCAAAAACTGTCCTCATTACAAGAAAATTAGGCTTTTGAGTCAGTCTTTTATGTTTGGGCATTCTTTATTTTTTGTGCTGACATTACCTGCCAAAACAAAAAAAGAAGCATATTTGTATCGGCAAGGGGCCGAAGCAAAAACACTTTAATTTAATTCAGACCGGAGCTACATAGTCACAACATGCATTTTATGTGGGTCAATTGGGAGGTATGACAAAGCAAGTTTATCGACAGATTGAATTTTGATCGAATTTTTTTATTAATTTGAAACCAAATAGATTAAATTTTATTATCATTGTCCATGGTCTATATACGGATCCATTGATAAATAGAAATTAGATCTGAACCAAATTACTCAATTGAAGTTTATTTTTGACAAATTACATCAGAATTTTTACTTAAATTAGTTAAATGATCACGCGATTTGATTATCATCATATTATTTATATAAAAGTCAAATCGGTTTCCAATTCGGTCAGATACTAAAATATTCAAATTTGAATTTTCTCAACGGTTATCTTCCACAGTCATATTAAGGTTGATTTCTCCAAGTGGCATGCATTTTGGGCTGTGCAATCTTTTGTCCAGAGAAAATGCAGGAAAGCACTATGGAGGCCCAGGCGGACCAAAAAAGATAGCGAATAGGGCCTTGAGCTGGATCAGCCCCAATCACATGGAGATCCATGGGTGACCCACACCTCCATGTGGTGGTGACCTCTTATCGGAGGCCCAATTACTAGATGACTAGGAAAACACATGCTTTTGACTGGTGGCTATGTGGGCCAGTCGATTAGTTTTTGGCCCAATGGCTACACTCCTTAGCCTACACAAACCGGACACTGGTGGCAGTTTCAGCTTTTAGTTCAATCCAATGCTAATTTATAATGGAAGTCCAGTTTCTCGACTCCACACCTTGATCTCTTGTTGTTTCCCTCAAAAAGTTTTGGGTAAATTGTAAGAGGATATACTAAATTAGACTTATTTGGTAAAAAGTACACACTAAAAAATGTAGAATTATTAAGTCCTTAATTTTGATACTTATTTGCATCTAAGTATACAATTTGAATTTGCCTAATTTTTTTGTGACGTTTTTGTCCTCCATTGATCTATGTGTATGTTATTTGCAAAGTGGTGCATTAAATATCTCCTAGTTTTATGGGAGAACTTTAGTGGTGCATTATATATATATATATAGTATACAAGTATGTATATGTATTTATATATATATATATATATATATATGTTTGTGTGTAATATTGAAAGTGTAAAGTGTAAAATATTATTTTATGTCTCACCTTTCTTAATGGAAAGTGTAAAGTATTATAGGGTAATATTGAAAGTAACAATAACAGTGTAGCAATAACAATGTAACAAGCTATTTACACAACATAAGGGGAGACATTACCTAAAGTGTTTACACAAACAGAATATACATGTCTCATCTTACACTAAAAATTAATTTTTCACACTTTCTCAATTAATTAGCATTTTTAGTGTAAGATGAGACATGTATATTCTGTTTGTGTAACACTTTAGGTAATGTCTCCCCTTACCTTGTGTAAATAGCTTGTTACATTATTATTGTTACACTGTTATTGTTACTTTCAATATTATCCTATAACACTTTACACTTTCCATTAAGAAAGGTGAGACATAAGATAATATTTTACACTTTACACATATATACATATAAATATATATATATATATATATATATTTATATATATACAATTATATATACATATATAGAGTAGCGTGATCATGGAAGCTTTGCACCATAGTGTCTAGTAGGTACCTTGTACGTAGACCGTTGGATTCCGATCTAATGGCTACTAAACAAAGATGTTCAAAATTTATTATCAAAACCTGCATAATATAGTTCTTAAGTAAATAGAAAATATCTATGAGTTAGTAATTGTGATCTAATCTTATAAAGAAAGTCTTAAAGGTTAATAAAAAAAATTGGTTTCTCTTAAATATTAACGGATCGACCAAATGACCCGATGGTTTTTATCTTTACCCATCTATTAAAAATTCTAACACAATTTTACAACTTTTTAATAGATGAAAACTTTATTTTACAATTTCATCAATGTTTAATTTCATAGTTCCAAAATTAGGAATCACCCATCTCACCCAAATACATCGATAAATCATTTGTAAATAAGACTCCACTTGTAAAAAAGATAAGAAATATTTACCAGCAACATCATCTAACCTTCTTGGCTTAATATTCTTTACTTAAAATCCAAGAATACTACAAATCGAAGCTAGAGCCACTATCATTGAAGTTTTGTTAATAACTACTATCATTGAAGTTACAGCATCCATGATCAAACTTGCACAATTTTTTTGGTAAAAAAATTGTAACATTGGTATAAATAAGTTGCAATTCCCAACGCCTTAAGCTAGATTTTACAACTACAACTTTTTTTTTTAGATGTACAGCAGCATTTACCTTTGTGGGATAAGCTAGAGCCAAAAAAACAGCTACAGATAATAGCAGTTTTGATTTACAAATATCTTCCAAAGAGATTTAAAAGAACAAAAAAAAACAAAAGAACATTGGCCACCATGAGAGAGAGAGAGAGAAGACAAGCATAAGACAACATTTCAAACTTCATTTCAATGCAAGGATGAATTTACGACAAGAATAGTTGGCAGAGGGTTTGGGTATAAGGCAATGATGAATCATACAGTTAAAGTCGATAATTCTACAGATTTTTTTGTGGACTTGCATTTACCTTAAGAAGTTCGTATGGCTCTTCTTTAGAATGTCAGGGAGTGTGCCAATGTTACGAAGGAAGAGGGCTATTGTGTTTGATGACATGGGTTAAAGCTTGTTTTATGGGCTGTTGTGTTTGATGACATGGGTCGATCCGTTAATATTTAAGAGAAGACTTTTTTTTTATTAACCTTTAAGACTTTCTTTATAAGACTAGATCACAATTATTAACTCATAAATATTTTCTATTTAGTTAAGAACTAAATTAGACAAGTTTTGATAATGAATTTTGAGTATCTTTATTTGGTAGTCATTAGATCGAGATCCAACGGTCTACGTAAAAGGTACCTATTAGATACTACAGTGCAAAGCTTCTATGATCGCGTTACTCTCTCTCTCTCTCTCTATATATATATATATATATATATTAACAAACACACATTAATCAATGTGCATTAAATACTAAAGTTCTCCCATAAAACTAAGAGATATTTAATGTACCACTTTTCAAATAACATACACATGGATCAATGAATGACAAAAATATCACAAAAAAATTAGGCAAATTCAAATTGTGTACTTAAATAGAAATAAGTATCAAAATTAAGGATTTAATAACCTTACATTTTTTAGTGTGTATTTTTTTACCAAATAAGTCTAATTTAGTGTATCCCTTACAATTTATCCAAAATTTTTTATCCAAAAAAGGCATAAAGATGTAGGAAAAGAGAGGATCCATTAGCATCTTTAACAACCCATTCCTCGTTGGGACTCGGCTTTTGAGAAATAATGTACCAATTCAATGTAGTAGACGTTTTGTATGATGCACAGAATTTATTGTGCTATCACGAAATAATGTACCAATTCATCGATACCCGTGCCCCCGTCATTGTCCACAATCACCTTCATCCCTTCCCTTCACTTACCTCCACCCCACCTCACCCCAACATTGATGAAAATATATCCATTAATGTTCCCAATAATTTTACTTTTTAAGAAATAGAAGTGAATTATATACCAAAGATAATGATCATTTAAATATGGGGTAATTAACAAAAACAATGGGAATGGTTTACATAGGCCATATGAAAGAGTTTAATTACAAAAAAACTATTTTTTTTTTTTGCTTGATAAAAAGAGGGAGATGAAAAATTGATAGATATTAATTTCTTTGGATATAATGATGAGGTTCCCCTATGTGGAATGTTTGATTTAAAAGTAATAGTTACTAATTCGGAAGGATAGTTCGTCGTCACAACACTATCAAAGTCAAGTAACAAATTGTTGTTGATGAAACCTTACTTGATGGTTACATGGGAGTTAGAGACATCACTAGATCAGTATGACTTACCAATAGATCACTAGCTCGGGTGGTTGGAAATAAAAACTATTTAAATGTATTCCAAATTGAGAAAATTTAGTATTTGAGAAAAAAAAAATTTATGAAGTCCACTTTGGTAGGTTTTGATTGTTATATAAGAGCATCTCCAATTCTTTTTCTTTTTTTTTTCTTAAACTCAAATATAATTATTGATTAAAAAACTCTTAAAAATTGTTTTCAATGTTAAAACTCATACTCATATTAAAGTAAGGGAGATGAAATTTTTTTTTTACTTAAATTAAGAGTTTCTCCAATCATGACTTAAATTTGAGTAAAAAACTTGATTTGGTATTGAGTACTCCAATAGACAAACTCAAATATCTATTCAAATTTTTTTAAAAAATCCCTTTCTTGTCCCAAAATTCATTTTTTTTGTGTCATAATAAAATTTCATAAAATAAATTAAACTTTCATATTTCTCGACAAATGAGTAATTCAAACAAAAATTGAATATAAATACAATAGTACCACTTGTGAATAAAAAGAATCAGAAAAAAAAAAAAAAGAAAACTACCATGTGAATATTTTGGTGGTAGTTGGCAATGAAAACAACATAGAAGAGAGACGTCAGAAGAGACAGAACAAGTACTCAAAAAAATTATCGTTGAAAATTTGGTATACAATTTGAGTTCCTCTCAATTTGGGTCCTAATAAATTTTTTTTCTTAATTTAGTGTAGGTTTAAATTTAAGGTTGAAGAAAGTTTTTAGACTATTTAGACTCAAACATAAATTTCAGTCTAAATTAGAGTTTGTATTGGAGATGCTCATATTTAAATTTTTAATGATAATATTTCACCCTCCTTTAAAACTCAAATGATCATATTTTATCTTCTTTTAAATTTTACGTTTTTTAAAGTTCCTAAAGTATACAACTTACATTTTCGTCACAAAAATATTGTAACTCTAGTAATTATTTTGATACTAATCATAAGCATAATAATATTTTAATATATTTCATTTATGATGCAATGCACAGAGAACCTAAATTCTATATAAATAATGTGAAATGTTGAATTTGAATCCCGTTCATCTTTTTCAATTTGTTCTTTTTTTCTTTTTGTCGGTGCTTAATTTGTTCGATTAGCCAGAATTAAAAAGTGACCGACATACATGGATTAGGTCACAAAAGAACAACAAACATCAAATTGGTTTCCATTCACTGGACTTAGATGGCTACAGTGAATGATATAATTCAACCACCTGTAAATTTTGACGTTTTGAGTATAAATTTTAATAATTTTATAGGATCAAGTTTTAAGGAATATATCTCTCATAAATTCTCTAGTTTTACTATAGATGACTTGCATTTGATCAAATCGATGAGAGAATTAATTAAAATACGCAAAAATTAATTTGAATATCTTTAATCGTTGAACAAAAAAAAGATAAGGAAAAAGATAATGCATGATATAACCCTCTAAACTTCATCCTTATCTCAACTTTTCATATACACTAATATTATTGGAATATAATTTAGAACTTTAATGTATTATGACCATTAGGTTAATAATATTAAAACTCAGTGATATTTTAATGTTGAGATTTTTTGCCAATCTAATAACTATGATCATTAAATTTTTAAATTATATTCTCAAATTATATTTCAATAACATTAATATTTCATAACTATTAAAAAAAAACGCGCACCCCCACACACGCAATGAACATCCCCACTAGCAAATCCTACGTGGTAGATACATGCGCATCGTCACATGGCTTTGTCACTTTTCTTTACCGAAGACAAAGAGGCCAAGCTAGAATGTTCATGGACCCATTGAACGCTACAAGGACCATACGCGTGGAACCCACATAACCACCTTCGTTTATCCACTTATATTTAGGGATGTCGATGAACCAAAACGAAGGCAAAAGATATAGTCTTCATCCCTATATCTGCTAAAAAAATTTTGTTCATCACCGGTTCATCCCTCTTAACGGACATAATTTTTATCCCTATTTGCGGGTAAATTTTTAATCCTCATCCCCGTCTCTGCTTCCCCCGTAATCGCTCAAGTCCAAGTCTAAGTTTAAGTCTAAATTCAAGCCAACATAATCCAATTCAACATTATAAATAATTCATCAACATTCTAAATAATTTAACATAATCTAACACAACATAATATAGTATAACATATTCTAACACAACACAAACAACAAATGTCCAAAAAATTACTTGAATTTGATATAATTCAACATAACACAACACAATACAAACAACGTAATGAATAAACTTTTCTGCCATGTAGCTTCACACCTGCAATTTAACAAAGAAATAAAACATAAATAACTATAATAATTGCATACAAATATTTTGTATTTACTAATAAAATTGATTGGTTCAAATTAAAAAATTATCAACTTAATCATCTCTTAACACTATCGGTGGTGGTATAATCTACTTTTTCAACATCATTTTTCTATATCATGAAAAGAAAAAAAAATTGATTATTCCAAAAAGAAATTTTCAACTAAAACGATATATCTCATCATCAATATCAAGATCCCCCAATAATGTATAACTCTTCAGGCCCATTAAAGTAGATGAACCTAACAAAAAAATAATAATGCATTAGTCATACTTTACCCCCCTCAAAAAAAAAATATGATGCACATACAAATAATATTTCATTAGCTCGTTCTTCGGCACATAACCAACTTTGATAGCATATTAAAACCTCTACTGTAGTTGGAAGAAGTCTAGTGCAATGTGGACTGATCACCCTCCCACTTGTACTGAAAGCAGATTCCGAGGCAACTGTAGAAACAAAAATAGCAAAAGGATCTTTAATAATCATTTGAAGCAGAGGATACTTGGGACCACTTGTTTTCCAAAAAGATAATATTTCAAAATCTGAAGTTCTTGACATCATACCATCTTTTAAGTAACGATCCAACTCAGACCTCCCACGTGCTTTTGTTATGTCTCTTGTTTGAATAAACTTATCAAAATCAGAGAAATCATCAATTAATGGGCATTTCGAATCAATATCTAATTAAAGAGGAGGAGGAGAAGGTTGTGGTTCATAATCACTTCATAGCCTTACTTCATATTCGCCTACCAATTCCAAGCAAAGCTCTTTAATCATCTTCACTTCATTTAAAGCTTCCATACCTCTATATATTTTTTCATGGTAATACTCCAAATTTTCCAACTTATACCGTGGAGTTGAGTTAGTAAATTGATTTTCATCGATAGAAATTGGAAGTTGGTTGCTTTCACCTGGTGCTGCAGAAGTTTGAAGAGTTGACATATTATTTCTCACTTTTTCTCCTTCCATTGCTAGTAATCAACTACATGTAAAAATTAACTGAGCAGAAACCAAACTATAATAAAGTAATCACCAGCAAACCATACACTAGAAATAATAACCTGATCAAATAGCACTAATTTGAAAAAGCACAAGAAATGTCAGCATCATAAGGAGGTCGTGCACAAAAAAAGTTTAATGTTTATAGCATTTCACATGTTTTTTGCCATATATATTATTGAAAATCAGCTACTTATATTCATGGCTCGGCTACTTATATTATTGAAAATCACCAACATATGCTACTAAACAAAATTCAACTTCAGTACCAAAACAATAAGACCTATTATTTTGCATTGGATAAATTCCTTGACAAGCTTCTTTGATAAGAATTGACAAGCTTCTTTGATATTCCCTTTAGGTCCCCCAGCCAAATCTGCCAACTGTATGTTCAAGCTAAAATGCCATATTACTTTTTTTTTCAGTTTGAAATTGAAAAAACAATTCACAATTTTAAGAATGGCAAGGAAATTTTTATCAAAATTTACTGCTTCAAGTATGTTTACAAACCAGAGACAGGTTCACCACTTTTTTTTTCATATGCATATGTATGTATTAAAATATTTTCAAAAATGCAAAGAAACTGATATCAGTGAATCTGGATGCTCTCAATTTGAATCGAAACTCAGTTAATTTCGTGCCAGAATAGTTAATTTCAAGCCAAGTCAACAATACGATGAGGATCTTGTGCTTAGCATTTCACTGTATTCTTCACCTTGAGACGATTTGAACATGTTCTAAACAATGCCACAGGGTGACACTCCTTTGCTCATCTTCTCCAATGATACATACATTAAAAAGAAAGAGGTTCAAAGATATTGTAAACCTTATGCTAATTGCAAGGCACATTAACCTCAACTTTTCACCTTCCACTACTGTCTTGATCCCATAACTATTGCATTTCCTGCAGCCAATAGCTCTCTAATGGGGTTTAACAGTGAAATAAGAAGTCAAACAATTATTCACTAATCATGCAAGGACTGGATCAGTAACCTGATGATCATAAGAGACATACTATCGATCTCCATAAATTGAATATCGAGGCAAGGATGATTTGTTGATATCGCTGGCAGTATGTAATGAAACAATGAAGCGATATGTAGGTTATTTACAACAAGCTTGTTGCTCTGAGTATAACTCGTTATCAAGCATGTGACTGAAGAATCAACACTAGGTACAAAGAAATTCAAAAGGAAACGGAGAAGCGTGAAAAAAACCTAAGAAATAATGAAGTATCCAAAACTGAAAATCATTTCTTCTTCTCCATTTAATAATGCAAAGAACCTTCATTTAATAATGCAAAGAAGCTGAAGGATACAAATAATAGAGAATCCCCCAGTACAAAACAGTAGCTCTTCAAAGCTTAAAACCACCAACTAGAAACACCAAAAGACACATAGGAACACTAGACAAGCACCAAGACAGAAGCAAAAATCAGTACAAAATCGCTTGAAAATCAAACCTTGCCTAAAACTGACCCTTTTTTTTTGGCAAAAATTCAACACCAACACAACAAAACCCAGAAGCTCAAATGGACTAAAATCACAGAAAAACACTAAAAATAAGAAGCTACAAGAGAAAAAAATTACTTTTTTACTGTACATTGAGAGGAGAGGAGCAGTCGGCGTTGAGAATAGAGGAGCAATCGCCGTTGAGAGAAGTGCAGCGATCAGCGGATAGCCATGGAACTTAGGGGAAGAGGAGAGAGAGAGGCAGGCGACGATATTGATAGAGGAAAAGGTCTTAGATTTACGTGGGAGTTTATTTACATATATAACGGGTATAACGGGGACGGGGCGGGGGTAAGGGTAAGTCCATCCCCGATTTCATCCCTGTACGGATTTATACAAGTATCCCCATATACGTCCACCGTCCAATACGTATAACTCATCCCGGTCCAAACGGGACGGATTTGAATGAATAACCATTTTTTCCCAGTCTACTGTCATCCCTACCTATATTATCTTAATTTTAACCTACAATAACTTCCTAGAGGTGACAAATGTAATGTATCATTGAATCGCAGGAAATCAAATTTTTTTAATTAAGTATGAAATTTCACATAAAAAAATATATATTATCCATGTGAAAGAAACATTCAAATATGCTTTCTTAATAATTTGAGCATAGTATTAAAAATTTACTGGCTTACTTTTACTCTCTACCTTTTCGGGGGGATAAAAACAAAAGAGGTCAATTGGAGTGGAAGCCAAACGATGGGCCAAGAATCTGTGATCGATCCAAAGAATCACTACTAGATACAATTCTGTTTTTTCTTTTTTGCTCATACTACTAAATATGATTCTATTCCTCTTTCGTACTACCAAAAAAAATGAAATTCTTGCATGGAGAGTTTAACCCGACGTTGAAAGGGATCCTTTAAGTGCACCTAGGAGAAGGACTTACCCTTAATATGGTATGCACAATTAAGAAATGATACCAAATTATATTACCTCTGGGAATGAAACGTTCAAATGTAAAGTTAAAACATGTCAAAGTTCGAATATTCCTTTGGTTAAATTAGTTGTCAAAATTTGAAACCATTGCAAAATTCAAAAGATATTGTGTCACATATGATATAAAAATCATTACTAGTGGGTTGAACATGAAATTTCACATGAAAAATATATATTATTCATACGAATACAACATTTAAATATGAAATTAAAATACATCAAAGTTACAATACTCTAATTATTTAAACTAGTCAGCAAAACCTAAAGAGTCATCAAACATATGATTGATTGGGCCAATGCCAACCCTTATTGTTTGTCCAATTTTATGTGTATAATTTATATAATAAAGTACAATATAATTCAAAATTTAAAAGATAAATAAAATAATTTTTATTTTTTGCGGTTGAGATTTATTTAAATTTTACTTTAAAGTTAATCCGACAGTTAATATTAATACCCCAAATTTAATAGGAAAAATAAGTCTGTAAGGGTGTGTTTGGAGTAATTTTTTTAAAAATACTTCTAGAACTTATAACTACTCATGAATACTTTAAAATAATAATAATAATATTTGTAACTGATCCACCACTCCCACCACCATCACCACACCACCACCACTGCTACCGTCACCCCTATCACCACCTCTGTCACTACAACCACTACCTCCATCGTTGTCGTTGCCACCACCACTACTGCCACCCAAACACCAACTATCCCACCACCACTACCACCGTTGTTGTCACCTTTCCACCACCACCACCACATCACCAACACCACCATCATCGTTGTCGTCGTCGCCACCACAATTGCCGCCATCCCACCACATTATTGTGTTATACACGAAATAATGTACCAATTCGCTGTCACCTTGCCCCTATCTTTGTCTACATTCACCTTCATCTTTTCCCCTCTCTTACCTCCACCCCACCTCACCTCAACATTGATGAAAATTTATCCATTCATGTTTCCAATAATTTTATTTTTTAAGAAATAGAAGTGAATTATATACCAAAGATAATGAACATTTAAATATGGGGTAATTAACAAAAATAATGGGAATGGTTTATGATGGTGCTCGGATTTTAGGGCCCAAGCCCAACTAAGATGGGATGATGTTGTGAGAATGGCTTGGCAGATTATGGATTTGTGATTAGTTAGATTAAGAATATAAGTGGTTCACCCTAGCCGAAGGACTAAGGCTACGTCCATTATTAACAGAGCTTCTGGCTCGTTGGATTTTCATATTCATCGGTTGGCGAAATGCCTCTAGTAATTTTGGGACCCACGGTCCATTTACAAAGGATAAGGGGCTAGGTATTCTCTCTTAGCTTTCTATGTTCTTTTGCTTCTTAGCACTCACTGATCTTCTTTTTCCTTGGGGGGGAGAGAGCTCTAGTCGTCTTCTTATCGTTATCCATTTATACCAGCTTCTCCTAGGGCCTCCAGCTGTCCTTTCCTCTAACCCCTTCCTGCTTCTTTTACCACCACGTTCACTGTTTATCCGGCGTTCTAGTTCATCCGATGCTGCCAATGCCATGATCTCTAGCGGCTTGATGCTCCACCTTCTTTGAGATTGCTGCAGGTGTCAGGGGTGGTCCCCCTAGACGCATGGTCCCCTTTGCTCATCTAGAAATAGCTTGGATTGGACTTTTATTCTCCATATCGCTTTATGGTTTGGCCTGGGCTATAGGCTTTTTGCCGATGTCAGGTCCCATTTTTATGCTCCGAACCTCTTGGGCTGGTCAGGCTTCTGGGCCATCAAGGCCTTGACCATGAATTTTGTCCATATCAGTTGCCCCCAGCCCCAAGTCATGGAGATGTTATCATTTCTGGCTTGGGGTTTAAAATGACTTTCCTGGACGTGTTCTGGGCTTTCGGAATGATAACTGTGTTTGGCTATTGGTTCTGACCAAGATTGGGCCATGCCTCCGTTTGCCGGCGATGATGGGACGACAATGCGCACGTGTCACCATTAGGTGAGCTTGTGGATACGGCTTTCGTGGCGTGTCCTGTCACTTGCCTGTCTCAAATTTACTGCTTCACGTATACATATACGTCCCTAGTAAAAAGGTGGGAGGTCTCTTGGCTTTTTGCTATGTGGTTTCGAGTTCCACCCTTTTCTGTGCTCTCTTCCCTTTCTGTGCATTCGAAGTGTTTTGACCCAGACTCTAGGGCGACTTACAACATCCTCGTCTTTGGTTCTTCTCTTCTTCTAGCATTTCATTAGGTATGTCTTTGTTCTTTTCTCCTTGTTATTTCGATTTGGATCCATTTAACCCTCCCTAGTGGGGTTTTGGGTTCTGCTTTTTGGTTTGGAGATTTAGTTATTTCAAAGAACACTCCGACGATCTTTCTTCCCTTTGGCGATTCGTAGATCATTCTTCAGTGGCGAGGGTATCCTTACTTAAGGCCTGGTGTCTGAAACCCTTATTTTTTATGGATTTTGCCTTGTATTTCTCTTCTCTTCATTTTAGCGTGAGATCCGACCTTTTGATGGAGAAATTTGTTGTTTTTTCTTCTTCCGAATCGGAATTTGTTAGTGGGGAGGCCGATGAGACCACCATGGCTTCCTCCAGCAGGCGTTCCCTTTTTGCCAGTGGTGGAGTCCCTGAATCTACTCTTGGAGCCTCATTCCGGTGCCTTCAACGGAGACAGTACCTCTTTTGGCCATACCTCCTAGTTTTTCGGCTCGAACGAAGAAAAGGAAATCTAAGTTGGCTCCGCCCCCCGTTTCTAAAAAATGAACTCATTGCGAACCGTCTGACCTGACTTGTTGTGCGGAGGGGACCCCTAGTTGTCTTGATGATGAGGATTTGAGGTGTGAGTATCTTTTTCCTGATTTCGTGGAATGACATTCCCCCGAGAAGCACGAAAGGTGTAATTTTATCCTCCCCGGACTCACTTACTTCTTCGAGCCTACATTCCGGGCTGGTCTTCGATTTTTTATCCTTCTCTTCATCTGGAATGTTCTCAGATTCTATAACTTCTACCCAGCTCAGCTGTCTCCCAACGGTTGGGGCCTCCTGGTTGGTTTGCTCGTCCATTGGTTTGAGAGCGAGAACCTTCCCCTTCCCTCTATTCAAGAATTTGTTTTCCTTTTCCAGTTGAAGTTCTTTCCCTCCTCAGGTTTCTTGTATTTTGCTAAACGACTAAAGGCGAAGACTCTGATCCCCAGGCTCCCATCTTCCAATAAAGGATGGAAACTGAGATTTTTTTTTGCCAAGATCGATTCCTGGGAGTTTTAGGGGAGCCTGACGACGTTCCTCGTGTTCTAAGATCTTGGGGGGTCCTAAGGAACACTCGTAAGGCTAATCTACCGGCCACATTCCTCTTTGTTATCTTCTTTTCTCCTCCCCTTTTTTGTGTTTCTAACTTTTGATCTTGTTGGCAGAATTTTGCCCAGCACTCAACATGGGAGGAGGCAACCCGAATTGTTAGAATTGAGGCCTTTGGGTTGATGAATTTCTTTGACTTAGTGACTGACGAAAACCTTACTAAACACGGACTGGGACCGCCCATTATTCGAGCTCTAGAGGTTGCACCACCTTCTGCCTCCTAATCAGGTGACATGGACCAAGATCTGATCATGGTAGTGTTTTCGGATACCGAGCAATCAAGAAAGAGGAGGAGATTAACGAAGGGAGGCCAGCTGGCACCCAAGGAGGTGTCGACTACTAGGCCCGTATCCACTTCTTCGAGACAGAAAAATGGAGTCGTTCCTCCCCGAGGGGATGCTGTCATGCCCCGCCTTCTCCTGCACTTTCCAAGGGTGACACCGGCTCAGAGGGGGCTTTAGTGGACAAGCTCGGCTTTTCGACTCCCCATTCTACCTCACCTGAGGCAGGTTCTCCGAAGGGTAAGAAAGGTGAGTTTGCCCCATCTAAGTCTAAAGAGCATAGCGGGGGTTTTCTTCGCGATCTCAAGGTCGCAGTGGCTGCTCTGTCAGAGTTGATCTCTACATTGGACCCTCAATTGGCGATGGAGGTTCCCTTTAAAAAAAATATCTAGCATGCCCTCCAAGGTCTGGCCAAGGTACCCTCTTGTTCCGTTTTTCCATTTAGTTGTTCTTGAATTCTTTTTCTATTTTTCGCACTGATCAATCCCCTTTTTTTTTGCAGTCGCTCACATGTGTGAAGATGTTGGATGTCCATCATGAGTGAGATCTCCAGAAGGCGGAGGATGTTCTTAATGTCATGAAGGTCAGCAAGGACGCTGTCGAGGGGAAGCTGTAAGTTTTGGTTTCCGAGGTTTCAGAATTGAAGAGGATCAACGATGAGCTGGACTCCCGCCATCAGGACCATATTGCACTCAAAGAATCGTAGATCGGGGGTTTAAAGGCTAAGCTCAAGGCTAAAGATGCGGACCTCGCGGCCAAGGACGACGAAATCAAAGCCAAGGCTGCAGACCTGAAGGCCAAGAATTCTGAGCTATCATCTTTACAAGCCCGGGTGTCTGAACTGTTGAAAAAGTGCACCTCAGCCTTTATGGATGGGTTCCTGAACTGTAGGGACCAGATAGAGGATGCTTATCCGGACCTCGACCTGTATTCCTTTGCGCCGCGTCTTGAGTTCAAGAAGAAGTCCGCGACTACTGAAGAGGTCGTGGTGCCAGGGGCTAAGGGGGCTTCTGTTTCTGAGGAACCCGATGTCTCAGCCGAGAAGACTGACGAGGGAGTCAGCTGCAGTGGTATGGCGGCTACCTGAGGTGGACCCGTGGTTGCTTCTCCCCTGTTCATTTTCGAGGATCTTTGAAGTACTTTATCTTTGTAACTTTTAGTTTAGAATGACTTCTTACTAGGAATGTCGTTGTTCTCTTATTGCTTGTAAACGATATCTTCCTCTCTAGTTCTGTTGAATGTGATGGTGTTGTTTGCTGACTTCGAGATCCCTAATTTATGGTTCCTGAGTTATTTTGTGTAGCTGTGGTGGGGCCAAGGCCTGAGCCTTGTGTAGCTGAGCTGACTTGGCCCTCTTCCAAGGCAGGTTAATCGTATATTAGGGCGAGATGGCAGACTCAGCCAGAAGTCTCATGCTCCTTCCTTTAAGTGTTTTTCTGCGAATCATGGGGTCATTTTGGTCTTTTCACACACCTTTCTCCGTACTCTAGACATGACGGTTTCATCTATTAAAGAACGTGTGCCGCCAGTGGGGATAATGACTCGTTGATCGTGACACTTCGGTGATTCCCACGACGCCACGTGTTCCTTACTTAAATACGAGGGACATGCATTAATTGCGCCCGGTTAAGATGATAGATGCACGTCAACTAGGGTTATAAATGGGCATTTTCTAGGGACTGAATGCCTTTCCTTAGGCATTAGAACTTTTCGTTTTCTCTGTTGTTGCGACTTTTCACCTTTAGTATCATGCCTTAGGAAGATATTTTTCTCCTGTTCTCATGGCTAGGGTCCCTCTCTCTTCTCGCGATGTTATGAAACGTCTCTATTTTGATGTTAAGGTTAGTGAGATTGGGGAGGAAGAGGTTCATATTCTTGCCAGGCGTTTTGATATCCCGCCTGGTGTGGTTGTGCGTCATGCTAATTCGCGTCGTTTTCATTGTTTGGTTCAGCATCAGGCCTGTTTCTTTAAGGCCCCTTTCCTGTTAGGGCTGCGGTTCCCCCTTCCCTCATTTATCAGAGAAAGCTTGAATTTTTTTGGTTTCTGTCCCGCCATGCTCCTCCCAGCGGTCTGGGTGGTTTTGCTTGGCTTTGCAGCGATGTGTGGGAGGTTGTTTCCCTAGTCTAGGGCTACTGTTCTAGAGTTTCTTCATTTGTTCAACCCTGAGAAGGTGTCTAAGTTTTACCATTTTATTCCTAGGAGGGGAGGAGAAGTTCTCATTTTTGACCTTCCTCCGGAACCTGAAGGGTGGAGGAGGAGGTATTTCTTCGTTTCTGGAGTTGGTTGGGAATATGGGGCCCATTTTTCAGCGATTGCCAGGGTTCCTACTGAATGGGGTCAGCGCAAGAATCTGGGTAGGTTCCTATCTATTGTTTTCCTTCTGTTATATTTGTTAATCGTGGAGGAATCTCAGTAAGCCCATGTTATTACATCTTCCTCGGGGGTGATAACTTTGTTTGCCTTTGTGGCTGCAGGCGAGCTACCGCCTTTATCGGGCAAATAGCTAACCAGAGTTGGATATGCTCAAGCTTGTCCTCCATTTTCGTTTATGAAGTTGATGTGTCACATTCCATCCTTTTCGTTGAGTAGCCATGAGTATCTAACCTCTCGCCACTAATCATAGTTTGTCGGGGCCCTTACTTATTTCTTTGGTCTGTCTATGCAGTTCCTTCATACCTGGTTACACAACAAGGGGCAATCCTGGAGCAGGTAGGTCAAAGGAGGCGGGCCATGAGTTTTGAACCTCTTGCTAAGAGGGCTCGTCAAGGAGGGAATTATATGGGCTCGGCTCCGGATGTTGGGGGTAAATTCACAACCTCGTTGTCGACTGCCGGGCCCTCATCTAGTGTCACAGAGGTGGTGCTACCTGAGCCAGGGTTTGTTGCGACGACGGGTTGAGTTGTGGTTAATGAGGTAACAGGACCGGTTTGACGAGGTTTCGACTCCACTAGTGTCGCTGGCTCTAGCTCGGCGGGTGCTTCGCCTATTCCTTTGATCGATCTCAAGGGCAGTCTGTTGAGGAATGTGAGTTTGAGCAACCGCGCATTGATGGGATTGATCCCTTAAGCTGACCTGAGACATTCGCGAATCTTCCTTTTCGGGCCCGCAGCCGAAAAGCGCTTCACGCCCTTCTTGAGGTAATCCTACCTTCTGCTTCGTAATTCTCGCCTTTGCTTCTGTAATGCTTTTAATTTTTCTTTTTGCTCTTAGTCTGTGACGCATGTCTGCGCACTTGGGACAAAGATTCATACTTTGAGGAATGAGCTTCAGGAAGTTCGTCAACGGAATCTCGATCTCTTGAATTGGGGTCTGGCCACCGAGGCAGAACTGGAACGGGCTCTCGACCAACGAGCTCAAATTTTTAAACAGTTGGTTGCCAGCACTTCTGTTGAGGTGTCTCTTTAGGAGAAATTGGCTCATTCTAGGGAAGATTGTGAAGCCCGGACCTGAGAACTACTTGATTCTGTTGTTACTCAGTTTTTACTGGAGGACCAATTGAGGAACTTGCAGGTCGCAAATGTCGAGCTGAGCAACTCTTTGGAGGTTGAACGTCAAGTGGTTGAAGTTAGCGAAAGGAGATTGAGAAATCCCGATTGGAGGCGGCCAGGGCTTTTGTAGATGGTTTTTCAATTTTGTCGACCAGACAATTGAGGAATTCCTAGACTTGCATCTTGGGCGGTTTCAGCAGCGATTTGATGCTCCTCCGGGTCATGGTCTTTCTGATGTTGCTCCACCGGGTCCTTTCTCCGAATAGCTTTAAAGATCTATTTTTGTGTTTTTTGTAAACATTTTTGGTAATGGAATTTGTCTTGTCTATAAACGCTTTTTGGTGATGGAAATTGTAAGCACTTTTCTTTTTTTTTCTTTTCCTTTTGCATTTTCTAATGTGATGTGTCTGCTTTGCTGGTACTCCTGGTACTCCTTGCCCCCATGCTCCAAAGAGGCCTTGGTCTGTTTGGAGTAAATGTTAGTTTCTGGGTGGCTTTTGGGCTACGTGCAACTGCGTGATTTTTAGGAAACGTGCAAAACGGCTGTTCATTTAAGCTAACTGTTAAACGGTTCACCCACCTCTCCGAATCTTGCACCCTTATTTATTGATATTTCGTCTGCGGGATTCTAACAGTCGTTCCTTTGGGCTATATATTCTCCAATGCTTCTAGTCATAGCATTCCCACTTTCTCACATAGATCTTCTTTCCCAAAAGTTTGACTCTTTTCGGTGCTCATTTTCTTAGAGGCTTGGACTAATGACTCCTTCCTCACTTTTTAAAAGTCACGCTCGAGAGTCTCTGAAGGGTGATTGGCAGTCTATCTTCCTGCTTCCATCCATATTCACTGTGGCAGAAGCTGCACAGCTAAAGGGTCTCTATGATCTGCCTATAGATCTAGTTGTTAGGGTCCCATCCCCTGATGAGCCTTGTAGTATGCCTGCTCCAGGAGAGTTTACTTTTTTTAAGGGGACCTTTGCGAGTGGCCTTCGGCTCCCTCTTCATCAGGAATTTATTTGGATTCTTTCTCATCATGGTCTGTGTCTCACTCGTCTTTCCCCTTCAGGATGGGATGCTTTGGTTAGTTTCTTTATCTTTTGGCGAATGTAGGGTTTCAAAGCTTTTCATACTGTTTCTGAGTTTTTTTTGTTTTCTTGATCTTTTGTTTGACTTTTCCCTTTCTTTTTACTCTCTCATTTTCAAATGGTACTTCCACCCGCCTTTCATTGTTGACATTCCCCCTCTCCTGATGGGTGGACCCAGCACTTTTTCTTTGTATTAGGGGACTCGTGGGAGCCTGTGGTGGATGAAGGGTGTCACCTTTGGATCCCTCGCTCTTGGGGGAACTTCAGGGAGAGAGGTAATTGTTCTTTGTGGATTTTAAACCAGTTTTTGCAGTTAAATGTTGTACTGACCTTGTTTCTGCCGGCATTGTGTTGTGTAGGTATTCCTTGGCTTACTCCGCAGGAGGCATCCAATGTTCGCAAGGTTGAAAAAGCTTCTCCCCTTTCCTATTTTTCCCTTGTTACCCCTCAGAACCTTGCCTGTTATGGGATAGGGGGAAGCTTGACTAGGATCATGCTCACGCTTACCCTGCCCCGTGAAACGGAGGCTGAAGTGGAGGTATTGAAGAAGAGGTTGGGGGAGGTGAAAAGTGAAAGAGATGCTTTGAAGGTGGAGCTTGCTCGTTTGTAGGAGGTGAATGCCCTGTTGGAGAAGGGAGATCGCAAGTTAAAGGGGGTTGCCAAGGAAGACCCGAAGAGGGGAGGAGATTTTTTATCATGCTGGTTGCCATTGCTTCTATGTCTCGGTTGTTACTGTTTCTATGTCCTACCAGTCTTTGCTAGTTGTTGCTTCTATGTCTCTATGACTTTGCCAATTCTTTTTTTTTTTTGATGTATTGGTCGTAGTGCTGGCTTGTTTTGACTTAATGAAAACTACCATTTGCTATTGATCTTGTGTTACTGTGCTTTACACCTGTGTTTTGGATTTGGATTGATAGGCCTTTGTGTTTTCGGGCCTTTATATTGGTTTGTCTGCCTTCTCTGAGCTTATGAGCTCTTAAACACTTAGGCTGAAAAGCCTAGTCGCTCCAAGCTTTCGAGCTCTCTTAGGTTGAAAAACCTGTCTTTTCGAGCTTACGAGCTCTTAAATACTTAGGCTGAAAAGCCTAGTCGTTCCAAGCTTACGAGCTCTCTTAGACTGAAAAGCCTACCTTTTTTGAGCTTATGAGCTCTTACACACTTAGGCTGAAAAAGCCTAGTCGCTCCGAGCTTACGAGCTCTCTTAGGCTGAAAAGCCTGTCTTTTCTGAGCTTACGAGCTCTTACACACTTAGGCTAAAAAGCCTAGTCGCTCCGAGCTTACGATCTCTCTTAGGCTGAAAAGTCTGTCTTTTCTGAGCTTACGAAATCTTACACACTTAGGCTGAAAAGCCTAGTCGCGCTAAGCTTACGAGCTCTCTTAGGCTAAAAAGCCTGCCTTTTTTGAGCTTACGAGCTCTTAAACACTTTGGTTCAAAAGCCTAGTCGCTCCGAGCTTACGAGCTCTTAAACACTTAGGCTGAAAAACCTAGTCGCTCCAAACTAACGATCTCTCTTAGGCTGAAAAGCCTGCCTTTTCTAAGCTTATGAGCTCTTACACACTTAGGCTGAAAATTTCCTTTCTCAAAAAGAAAAAAATATTTTGATTTCAAAGGGAAAACTTTCATGACAATCCTCATTATTCTATTACAGAATGTTCTCGTGAAGTTATTGGTAGTAGCGCTTCAAGTGATCTGCATTCCATGAGTGATACAGGTTACGCCCCTCTTTTGTCTACAACTCATAATTTTCAGGTCGGACTATTCTCTTCACGAGATAAGGTCCTTCCCAGTTGGGACCGAGTTTGCCATGGGAGGGGTCCTTCCTTACTGGTAGAAGCTTTTTCAGCACCAGGTCGCTTGGCTTGAAACTTCTTCTTCTTACCCGTCTGTTGTAAAATCTGTCCATGTCCCTCTGGTAGGAGAATATCCGTTGTAGTGCTTCATCCCTTTTTTCATCGAGGTGGTCGAGGTTTATTAGTAAGGATCTCTCATTTTGCTCGAAATCAAAGAGTTCGGCCCTTGCTGAAGGAATGTCGACCTCGATCGAAGACATTGCTTTTGTCCCATACGCTAAGCTAAAAGGTGTCTCGCCAGTTGTTGTCCTCATTGTTGTTCGGTACGCCCATAGTACCGTTGGGAGGTGATCTACCCATGTGACTTTGAAGCTTCCAATCTGGTTTTTAACGCCAACTTGATCGTTCTGATGGTTACTTCGGCTTGCCAACTAGACTGCGGGAACTAAAAAATAATTTCGGATCCCCAGTCCTTCGCAAAAGCCCGTGAATGTAGGATTGTCAAATTACTTTCCATTGTCCGAGACGACTGTTCTAGGGACACCAAAACGGCATATGATGGATTTTCAAACAAAGTTTTTGATTCTGTGCCGTAATCTTGGCCAGAGGCTCTACTTCAGTCCATTTGTAAAGTAATCTACTGTGACCACGACGAACTTGCACTGTTCGACCCCCGCTGGTAGGGGGCTCAGGGTGTCTAACCCTCACTGTTGAAAGGGCCAGGGGCTAACCACGGGGGTGAGTTGCTTTGGCGGACAGTGTGATAAATCGCCGTGAATCTGGCAAGTTTGACATTTCCTTACTATCTCCTTGGCATCCTTGAACATGGTTGGCCAAAAGTAGCCTTGCCGTAGCACCTTATTTGCCAACACCCTTGCGCCAATGTGGTTTTCGCACATCCCTTCGTGTATTTCCCTTAGAATGTAATCTGCTTCAGGCTCAGATACTCATTTTATTAGTGGAAACGAGAAACCCCTTTTGTACAAGTTACCTCTGACCAGTGTGAATCTTGGCCCCTGGATCTTAGCTTCACAACTTCCTTTAGGTCTCTAGGTAGAACTCTATCTAGCAGGAATGATCTAATGGGGTCCATCCAAGAAGCCTCACTTTCAACTGGGAGGGTCTGAATTTCTTCGTTTAGCTCAATGTCGAGCCGTACGCTAGGCTGGGTTAGCGTCTTGACGGGTATCTGCCTAGGGAGACCCTATTCGTCGGTGGTGGCCAGCTTGGCCAGGGCGTTAGCCCGACAATTATCTTGTCAGAGAACTTGAACCAGTTCGGCTTATACAAATTTTCTCAAGAGCTTTCGCATTTCGGTCACGTAAAGTGCCATTTTCTCGTCTCTGATAGCGTATTCTTCCTCGACTTGTCTTACCACTAGTTGCGAGTCACTGTAGATCATGATCTGTTGTGCTTCCATTAATAGAGCCAGGTTTAAGCCGACTATGAGTGCTTCATATTCTGCCTCATTGTTAGACGCTTGAAAGTTGAATCTCAGGGCATATTCTTGGTCATAACCTTCTTGGGATGTAAGGATGAGGTCTGATCCGCATCCTTGGGCATTTGAGGCCCCATCTACGTATAGCTTCCACGCCAGTAAGCTGTCGCGGTCTTCAATACTCTCTTCGGGTGGTGTGGTAAACTCGGCCAGAAAGTCAACCAAGATCTGCCCTTTGACCGCAGTTTTGGGCTTGAACTTGATGTCAAATTCGCTAAGCTCCATTGCCCATTTGACGAGTCTTTTCGAGGCCTCTGATTTATACAGGACCTGTCTCATTAGTTGGTCCATCGGGATCTCGATGGTGTGCGCCTAGAAGTACAGCCTTAGTCTTCGGGCTGCCATCAATAGAGCTAGCACGAGCTTTTCCATTTTCGGGTACCTCTCTTCGGCCCCTCGGAGGGCCATGCTGCAGAAGTAGACCGACTGTTGGATTCTTTCTTTGCCTTTTACCAGGGCAGCGTTAATCGAGAACTCTGATACGACCAAATAGAGGGTCAGGATATCTCCTTTTTTAGGACTTACCAGCACGGGTGGGGAGCCTAGGTAAGCCTTGAGGACTTAAAAGGCCTTGTTGTATTTCTCGTCCCACTGGAAGGCTACTTTTAACACTTTGAAGAAAGACTGACATTTATCGTTGGATCGCGAGACGAAGCGGTTAAGCGCCGCTATTCTTCCTGTTAGGTGTTGCGTTTCCCTAGTGTTGGTAGGGGGTTTCATTTCGAGGACGGCCTTAACCTTTTCGAGATTTGCTTCGATGCCCCTGCTGTTCACTATGAACCCTAAAAACTTCCCTGCTGATATCTCAAAGGCGCATTTTGTCAGGTTCAACTTCATTCTGTATTGGCGCATAATCTCAAAAGATTCCCCGAGATGGTGGATATGGGATTCGGCCTTGAGTGATTTTACCAGCATATCGTCTATGTAGACTTTCAAGGTCAGGCCAAGCTTTTCGCTGAATATTCTGTTGACTAGTCTCGAATAAGTAGCTCTGGCATTTTTAAGCCGAAGGGCATCACTTGGTAGCAATATATCCCTTGTTCTGTGATGGACGATGTCTTCTCCTGGTCGTTGGGGTCCATTCTGATTTGATTGTAGCCCAAAAAGGCATCCATGAAGCTGAGGAGCTTGTGGCCAGTGGTTGCATCAACGATCAGATCTATTCGAGGTAAAGAGAAACTATCCTTGGGGCATGCCCGGTTCAGGTCGATAAATTTGATACAGAGTCGCCATTTGTTGTTCACCTTTTTTACGAGTACGACATTGGCCAGCCAAGTCGTGTAATCAACCTCCCTGATGGCCTTGGCCCACAGCAGCTTAGCCACCTCCTCGTTAATGACTTTTTGCCTTTTCGGCGCGAAGCTTCTTCTCTTTTGCCTGATAGGTTTGCAGCTTGGATCAACACTCAAGCGATGCACGATCACTGTGGGGTCTATTCCCTCAATGTCCTCATGTTTCCAGGCGAAAGCATTAGCATTTGTCTTTAGGAACGAGATGAGCTTCTCCTTGATGGACGGGAGCAGCATTGAACCTATGAACACCACGTACCCCGGGTCGTCGTCTAACTGCACGGACTCCAACTGCTCCGTAGGGGTAGGTCTGGTATCTAATTCGTCTCTCATGTCCAGGTCCTCGAGTTGGACCGATTCCACCTCCCTTTGTTTCATCGACGTGACGTAGCATTCTCTGGCCAAGCGTTGGTGCCCCCTGACCATGCCGACCCTGACTTTACCGTGGGGAATTTCATTACCAAATGATATGCCGAAGGTATAACTTTGATGGAGTTGAAAGATGGCCTATCTAGCAGGATGTTGTAGGCGGATGGAGCATCTACTACCAGGAACCGAGCGCTGGTCGTAGCCTGGCAGGGTTGTTCCCTGACGGTGAGGATGAGTTGGATGGATCCAACTAGGAGGACCTTTTTGCCCGAGAAACCTAGTTGGTGGGATTTCACGGGTTCGAGGTTCGACCTTTCTATGCCCAGTTGGTCGAAAGCTGACAAGAAAATGATATCAGCGGAGCTTCCGTTGTCGACGAGTACTTGGTGTACGGTTTTGTTGGCGACGATCTCCTTTATGACCAGGGGGTCGTCATGTGGCTGCTGGCATTCTCCGAGGTCTACATCCGAGAAGGTGAACTCCATTTCTTGGCGTGACACCTTTCGTACGGTATGGATTTCAAGGTGATCTTCCAAACGTGTCTTCTGAGCAAATGTTCTATGTGTTAAGCTGGATTCGCCTCCTCCGGCGAACCCGTCAGAGATCATGCGGATTTCGCCAAGGGCTTGTTGGTGCTGTTGAGGGGGTTCTGGGGCAGTTCGGTCTTCTCGACCTTGATTATTCTGAGCTCTTCCATCTAGTGCCAAGTAGTGGTGTACGTGTCCCTTTTGGATGAGATATTCTATCTCTTTCTTGAGTTGTATGCAGTCGTTTGTCTCGTGGATGGTGTCTTTGTGGTACTCACAATACTTAGTGGCGTCCCGCCTACCGGAGTTAGATTTCATTCGCGGTGGCCACCAGATGAACCTCTCGTTTTGGACCTCATGGAAGACTTGAGCGATCGAGGTGACAAGGGGTAGGAGTCGAGCTGAAGCATACCGCGACTGTATCTCTTGCGGAGGAGGTCCTAGCCGATTTCAGACATTTCTTCTCCTTTTAGGGAAAGGTTTTCTTCCTCTTCTCGGAGAGTGGTCTCTTCTTGGGGATCGATCGAGCCTTTTTTCTCTTTTGGGGCTATGGCCTCTCTTTTTCTTGTCCCCTTCCGACGTTGCCGAACTTCCTTTCAGGTAAAGAGCTTCTTCGTCATTGATGTACTTTTTAGCCTTTGCTAACACCTCGGCCATAGTAGCCTGAGGGTTCTTAGCAATTGAGAAGAGAAGGTCCTTGGATTACACTCCAAGCCCCGACATAAAGGTGGTTAGTGCGAATTTATCGTCCACGTTTTCCACCTTTAGGCATTCCTGGTTAAAGTGTTGCACGTAACTTCTGAGGGACTCGTTTGACCCCTATTTGACGCTCAGCAGGTGGTAGGACGGCTTTTTGTATGTCCTTGCTCCGATGAAGTGTGAGACGAATTGTATTGACAGTTCACTGAAGGAGGAGATTGACGCCGGTTGTAACCTATTGAACCAAGCTAATGTCGATCACTTCAGGATAATGGCAAAAGCTCGGCAACGAATCAGGTTAGGATACCCTTGGAGTTCCATCTGATTCTTGTAGGAGTTTAAGTGGTCGACTGGGTCTTTGGTCTCGTTGAATGTTTCTACCGACTGCATCCGAAACTTCTAAGGGAGAGGGAAATAGAGGACCTCAAGTGTAAATGGCGACTCAATTTGCTGGACTAGGGCATCCATGGTGTCGGGGGCCTTTCGTCTAACCACTTCTTTCACGTTACCCAGCTCTTGCTGGAGTTCACAGATTCTCTACTCCCATATGCGATCATCTGTTTCGAATGGGAGACGAGGTCTGTCTTGTTGGAAGGCAGTTGTGGCTTGACTATGGTCCTCATCCTCATTTTGTCCTTTGGGATATCTCCTTTAATGGTTTTCTCTAGAGTGGCTGTGCTCGTGGAGCTTTGTGACCCCATTTGGTGGACCCTGGTGTCCTCGAAGGGTAGGTACGTGACCTGTTGGCGGTGGAGGGGGCTCTTGTAGAGCTGGTGGGAATAGAGGGAGCTGGTGAGTCCGTATCCATTCCAGCAGCTCCTAGTTTTGTTGCATAAGTTGCATCGTGGTTCGGTGAAAAGTATCTATCCCCTCAAGAGGGGGAAGGTTTGTCGCTGTGAAGTGGTTTGCGGTGTCCACTTTTGGAATCGGGGGATTCTCTGGCAGGTTCTGGTGGGCTTGAGGGTTGGCTGGAGCTTTACTCATATTCCGAGTTGAAACCATCAAATAGAAATTAGATAAGGAAACGATGAAAACCGTTCCCACAGATGGCACCAACTAATGGTGCTCAGATTTTAGGGCCCAAGTCCAACTAAGATGGGATGATGTTGTGAGAATGGTTTGGCAGATTATGGATTTGTGATTAGTTACACTAGGAATATAAGTGGTTCACCCTAACTGAAGGACTAAGGTTACGTCCACTATTAACGGAGCTTCTGGCTCGCTGAATTTTTATATTCATCGATTGGCGAAATGCCTCTAGTAATTTGGGGACTCGCGGTCCATTTACAAAGGATAAGGGGCTAGATATTCTTTCTTAGTTTTATGTGTTCTTTTGCTTCTTAGCACTCACTGATCTTCTTTTTCCTTGGGGGGAGAGAGCTCTAGTCCTCTTCTTATCTTTATCCATTTATACCAGCTTCTCCTAGGGCCTCTAGCTGTCTTTTCCTTTGACCCCCTCCTGCTTCTTCTGCCACAACGATCATTGTTCATTCGGTGTCCCTGTTCATCCGGCGCTGCTGTTGCCATGATTTCTGGCGGCTTGGTGCTCCACCTTCTCTGAAATTGTCGCAGGTGTCAGGGGTGGTCTCCCTGGACGTGTGGTCCCCTTTGCTCATCTAGAAATAGCTTGGATTGGGCTTTTATTCTCCAAATTACTTTATGATTTGGACTGGGCCTAGACTGCTAGGCTATAGACTTTTTGCCGATGCCAGGTCCCGCTTTTTTGCTCCGGACCTCTTGGGCTGGTCAGACTTCTAGGCCATCAAGGCCTTGGCCGGGAATTTTGTTTGTATCAGTTTACATAGGCCATATGAAAGAGTTTAATTAGAAAAAAATTTTTTTTTTTGCTAGGTAAAAAGTGGGAGATGAACAATCAGTAGATATTAATTTCCTTGGGCATGACGATGAAGTTCCCTCTCTGTGTAATATTTGATTTGAGAATAATAATTACTAATTTGGAAGAGTAGTTCGTCACCATAACACTACCAAAGTCAAGTAACATACTGTGTTACTTCTGTCGATGAAACCTTACTTGATGGTTACATGGGAGTTAGGGACAACACTAAATGGGTACGACTTACCAATAGATCACCAACTCCGGTGGTTGAAAAAAAAAACTTTTTAAATCATTCCAAATTCATAAAATTTAGTATTTGGGGAAAAAGAATTTCTCAAGTCTACTTTGGTAGGTTTTGATTGTTATATAAGAGCATATCTAATTTTTACTTTTTTTTTTAAACTCAAATATAATTATGGATTAAAATATTCTTAAAAACCTTTTTCAATGCTAAATTCATCCTAATATTAAATTAAGAGAAATTTATTTTTTTTTCTTAAATTAAGAGCATCTCTAACCATGGCTCAAATTTGAGTTTAAATTTGAGTAAAAAATTTGATTTGGTATCGAGTACTCCAATAAACATATTCAAATTTTTTAAAAATTCATTTCTTGTCCCAAAATTTATTTTTTTTGTGTCATTTTAAATCATAAAATTTGATAAAATAAATGAAACTTTTATATTTCTCCACGAATGAGTAATTCAAAAAAATACATTGAATATAGATATGACAGTACTACCCGTGAATAAAAAGAAACAGAAAAAAAAACTACCTTGTGAATACTTCGGGGGTAATCGGCAATGAAAGCAGTGTAGAAGAGAAAGGCAAAAAGAGACAGAGAAGAAGTCGTCGAGAAAGTCTTTTGGCTTTAGATAAGATAAAAAGTTACCGTTGAAAATTTGGTATAAAATTTGAGTTCCCTTCAATTTGAATCCAAAAGATTTTTTTTTTTTTTTATTTGGTATAAGTTTGAGTTTAATGTTGAAGAAAGTCTTTAGACTCAAATTTAAATTTAAATTTGAGTTAGAGATGCTCATATTTAAATCTTTAATGGTGATATTTCACTGTTTTTTAGAGCTCTAATGATTATATTTTATCCTCTTGTAAATTTTGCCCTCTTTTAAAGCTCCTAAAATATACAACTTACATTTTCGTCACGAAAAATATTGTAACTCTAGTAATTATTTTGATACTAATCATAAGCATAATATTATTTTAATATATTTTCTTTTATGATGCAATGCACAGGAACCTAAATTCTATATAAATAATGTGAAATGTTGGATTTGTATCCCGTTCATCTTTTTCAATTTGTTCTCTTTTTGTTTTTGGTCAGTGTTCAATTTGTTCGATTAACGAGAATTAAAAAGTGATCGTTAAGGAATATATCTCTCATAAATTTTTTAGTCTTACTATGAATGACCTGTATTTGATCAAATCGAGGATGAAATTAATTAAAATGTGCGTAAATTAATTTAAACATTTCTAATCATTGAATGAAGAAAAAAAAAAGAAAAAAGATAATGCACGATATAACCCTCAGAACTTCACCCTTACCTCAACTTTTCATAAACACTAATGTTACTAAGACATAATTTAGAAACTTAATACATTATAATTATTGTATTAATAATATTGGAACCCCGGAATTACTTTAATATTGGGATCTATTGAGAATATAATAACTATAATCATTAAATTTTTAAATTATATTCTTAAATTTGCTCTTTTATAACAATAAAAAAAAAAAAAAAAAAACACACCCGCCCCACACACACGATGATCATCCCCACTAGCAAATCCTACGTGGTAGGTACATGAACATCGGCACATGGCTTTGTCACTTTTCTTTTACCAAAGACAAAGAGGCCGAGATATAATGTTCATGGACCCATTGAACGCTACAGGGACCATACGCGTGGAACCCACTTGACTACCTTCTTTTAACCACCTATATTATCTTAATTTTAATCTACAATAACTTCCTAGAGGTGACAAATGTGACGTATCATTAAATCGTAGGAGATAGAAATTTTTTAATAAAATATGAAATTTCACATAAAAAAAATATATATTATCCATGTGAATGAAACATTCAAATATGCTTTCTTAATAATTGGAGCATACTAATAATGATTTATTGGCTTGATTTTACTCTCCACCTTTTCGGAGACATAAAAACAAAAGAGATCAATTAGAGTGGAAGTTAAACGAAAGGGCCAAGAATTTGTGATTGATCCGAAGAATCACTACTAGATACGATTTTGTTTTTTCTTTTTTGTTCATACTACTAAATACGATTCTAATTTCCTTTCATACTACCAAAAAAATGAAATTCTTCCATGCAGAGTTTAACCTGACTTTGAAAGGGATCCTTTAGGCGCACCTAAGAGAAGGACTACCCTTAATATGGTATGCACAATTAAGAAATGATACCAAATTATATTACCTATGGGAATGAAACATTCAAATGTAAAGTTAAAACATGTCAAAGTTCGAATATTCCATTGGTTAA
This sequence comes from Ilex paraguariensis, assembly GCA_963454935.2. NCBI lineage: Eukaryota > Viridiplantae > Streptophyta > Magnoliopsida > Aquifoliales > Aquifoliaceae > Ilex > Ilex paraguariensis. Next base: position 202,323 of record CAUOFW020000403.1, read on the forward strand.
ATTAATTGTCAAAATTTGAAACCGTTGCAAAATTCAAAACATTATTGTGTCACATAGGATAGAAAAATCATTATTAGTGGGTTGAGCATGAAATTTCACATGAAAAATATATATTATTCATACGAATACAACATTCAAATATGAAATTAAAATAAATCAAAGTTACAATACTCTAATTAGTTAAACTAGTTAGCAAAACCTAAAAGAGTCATCAAACATATGATCGATTGGGGCCAATCCCAACTCTTATTGTTTGTCCACCTTTATGTATATAATCTATATAATAAAGTAGAATATAATTCAAATTTAAAAAGATAAATAAAATAATTTTTGTTTTTTGCGACTAATAACTCTTTAAATTTACTTTAAAGTTAATCCGGCGCCTAATATTAACACCCTAAATTTAATAGAAAAAATAAACCCTAAGGGTTTGTTTGTAATAACTTTTTAAAAGTGTTTTTAGAACTTATAACTTTTTATAAATACTTTAAAAAAAAGTGTTTAGAATTGTCCCACCACCGCTGTCACCACAATCATTACCAATACTGTCACCGCTACCCCAATCGCCTCCCCTCCCCACCACCACTACCCCCATCGCCCTACCACCACCACCATCACTACCTCTGCCACCACTTTACCACCAACATCCCCCCACTGCACCACCACTGCTTCTGTCACCTCACCACCACCTCTTCCACAATAACCACCATCGCCATTATCACCACCCATCAGTGCCCCAACACCACCACCACCGCTGCCACCACCTTAACATCACCACATTTAACCCATCATCACCCTTACCACCACGACCCCCACCGCCCCACTACCACCATCATCATTGTCACCCACGGTTGTCATCAACATAACCGGTCGTCATCACCCATCGCAACCATCATCATCGCCCACAACCACCATTGTCGCCCACCACCCTACTACAATCAGTGCTTACATTCCTTTCTTTTTACTCTATCTTTATAATTTAATTTTGGGTGTGAATACAAATACGTTTATTGTTGGTAATTTTTTTTATTACTCTGCTTTTAGGCATGAAAAATAACTAGTCTATATAATAAAGTACAATATAATTCAAATTTCAAAGATAAACAGAATGTCTTTTACTACTTTCGCAGTTGAGATCTTTTTTAAATTTTACTTTAAAGTTAATCCGAAATTAATATTAACACCCCAAATTTAATAGGAAAAATAGGCCTCTAAAGGTGTATTTAGAGTATTTTTTTAAAATACTTATAGAACTTATAACTACTCATGAATACTATAATAATAATATTTGGAATCGTTTCACCACCCCCCACCACCATCACTACACCACCACTGTTGCTGCTGCCACCCAATCACCACCTTTACCACAACAACGACCACCTCCACCGTTGTCATTGCTGCCACCATTATCGCCACCCCACCACCACCACCACACCAACTGCCCCACCACCACCACCACTACTATGGCTGCTGTCACTCTACCACCATCACCAACACCACCATCGTCATTGTCGCCACCACTACTACAGCCATCGCCACAACTACTGTCGTTATCCTACCACCACCGCCCCACTACCACCCCTGTCGCTGCCATTACCCTCATCCATCACCGATTGCTATTACCGTCGTCTACCACCACCACTCACTACAATTTTTTATCCCATTCTTATATTTATTACCATTATCACCGTCGCACACACCACTATCATTGTTGTTCAGCACCTCCCATTGCCGCCTCACTACCATAACCCATTACTGCCCACTACCATAACCCATCGTCGCCCACTATCACAACCCACCACTGCCCATCATTGCCCACCGTTGCCGCCAGTCACTGTCACCCATCACCATCACACCTACCGCCGCCAACCATAACCACCTACCACCACCACCAATCGTCATCCTCCACCACTGCTGCCACGCACTGTCATCCACCCCACCACACCTACCCCCACCACCATCGCTATTTGCCACAATTCATTACACTGTTGTCCAGAAATACTCATCGTCGTCCACCACCACCATCATCATTGCCCACCACCACAACTCACCACCATTGTCGCCACACCATCACCACTGCTAACCACCTTCAACGTCACCCACAACCACAACCGCCGTCACCCATGACTATCATTACCACCATCGTCACCCAAAACTCACTAACAGTATCACCATTACCACTCATGGTTGTCACCAACACCACGGTCGTGACCACTTATCACAACCATCACTGTCTTCCACCACTACAACTATCAATGTTCATCCTCCACTACAACCGATGTTTAAATTCTTTTATTTCCTATATGTTTGTAATTTGATTTGATGTGTGAATATAAATATATTATTGTTGACTATTTTTTATTATTCAATGTCTTTAAATACAGACAATAACTAGTATATTAATAAAGTTTCAAAAAACTTTAATCCAATCGAGACATCAAAATTCAATTTTAGGTCTGATCTGCACATATTAAAGAAACCCTATCAGCCAACTTTTCTTTTGTCTGGCCAACTTCTGTCATTGTGGGGAGCTCTCCAACATGTCACACCCAACCGAATGAAAATAATGTGTAACTACAAAGTCTAAAATTAGCACCATCGTAGTGATAAGCCTCACTCAAATGGGCCCAAAAGCTGGTGTGACACATCATACCATCCTTCTGTCATCCAAGTGGGTTTGCTTTAGATGGCCCCTTATTAAACCAGGACCCACAAAGGCAAAGGAAGACTTTTATTTTAGGTAAGTAGGAATGGTTTTTAAACTTGGGTAAATACCATTTTGCTCTTCAAGGATTCAAAAAATTTTAATTTATCTGCTAAATGATTAATTTTTTTATATTATCCCCTCATAAAAATAAAAATATTGTAATGTGCTCCACCATCTTATTTTTGTTTAATCGTCCTTCTATTTTGTTATTTTTGATTGGTTAATTTAGTACAAAACAAATGGATGACCAAACGGAAATAAGATGGTAGACCATATTATAATATTTTTAATTCTTTAAAGAGGCAATGTAAGAAAAATTAGTCATTTAAATGACAAACTGAGAATAATTATAGCTTTCAGCAGGGAAAATGAGATTTTTCCTTTAAACTTTGATAAAAACTAAGTTTTGTAAGTGTTTCAAACCAGAGTAGATAACCCAAAAAAATAAAACTAGAGTGGATGACCAAACTTTGGGACAACTTGCCTGACTTGTAGGTCCGGCGGCACAAAAGGGACACCAATAGAGAAAAGTAGAAATCCTACGCCTTTTTTTTTCTTCTTAATATAAATGGATAAAATTTAAATCTAATTGTAACCTAATCAGATTGGAATCCAATTTATATTATTTGATAAATATTCTTTTTACATATTATTTTGAATCTTCTAAAAATTTAAAAAATAAGTCGATCTAAAAGGACTTAATTAAATTATATCTTAAAATTTCAAACTAAACTCGACTCAAATTTATCTTATGTTTAAATACATATATCTATATAATAAAATATCTTACAATTCAAATCTCAAAAGATAAACAAAATGACTTTTGTTATTCGCGGTTGAGATCGCTTTAAATTTTACTTTAAAGTTAATCTAACGGCTAATATTAACACTCCAAATTTAATAGTAAAAATAGGTCCCTAAAAGTGTATTTAGAGTGACTTTTTAAAAGTATTTTTAGAAATTATTTCTTATAAATACTTTTAAAAAAAATAATGTTTAAAACCGCTTCACCATTTGACCAAAAAAAAAAAAAACCGTAGCACTACAACCTCTACCCCCACCCCCCACCCCCACCATCGTTGTCGTCGTTACCACCACCACCATCGTCGTCGTTGCCACCACCACCACCCCCGCCCTAGCCACCACCACCACCCCCACCACCGTCGTCATCGCCGCCACCACCACCGCTATCGTCGTCGTCGACAACACCACAACCATCGCTGCTACCCTCACAACCACCACCACCACCATAGTTATTGTCATCCACCACAATCATAACCGTCTCTTATCACCATCACTGCTACCTACCACTTCTCACCATTATTATGTGTCTTCAGGTAGAGGTAATAACTAGTCTATCTAATAAAGTATAATACAATTCAAATTTCAAAAGATAAACAAAATGACTTTTGTTATTCGTTGTTGAGATCATTTTAAAATTTTCTTTAAAGTTAATCTAACGGCTAATATTAACACTTTAAATTTAATATAAAAAATAGGCTCCTAAAGTTGTGTTTGGAGTGACTTTTTAAAAATATTTTTAGTAATTATTTTTCATAACTATTTAAAAAAAAAAATAGTGTTTGGAACCGCCCCACCACTATCTCTACCACCTCCACCGCTTTACCACCACCACCACTCCACCACTATTGTTGTCGTCGCCGCCGCCACCATTATTGCCACACTACCATACCCATCACCTCACAACTACCACCACCGTCCCACCACCACCAACACTTCCACCGCCCCACCACCACCATCCCATCCACCATCGTTGTCACACCTTACTATTACCACCATCGCTGTCGCACCTTGCCGCCACCGTTACTGTCCTACCATCACCCCCATTGTCCCACTACCACTATCCATAACCATCACAAGTATCACCACTATTACTGTCTCACCATCATCTCCACCACCACTTCTATGACCATCACAACTTCCACCACCATCGCTAACCCACCACCGCCACTCCCAACATTATCACTACCCCACCTCCACCCCAGCCCACCCTCACTGCCCCACTGCCACCATTATTATCATCGTCATCCACTACCGATTGTTACCATCGTCGCCTATGGTCACCACCCACCACCACTGTCATCTTATTCTTATATTTATTATTGTTATCACCATCACCCTACTACCACTGACGCCCCATCGTCGCCCACCATCGCCACCAGCCACTATCACTATCCCACCACACTAACCACTACCACCTATCATCGTCCACCACTACAGTCACCCATTGTCACCTACCATCACTATACTTACCACTGGTACCATTTGTCACCACTCATCACACTGTCACCTAAAAACACCTATCGTCACCCATCACTATCGTCATCGTCCTACCATTTCCACTGTCAACTACCATTACCGTCGTCCACTACCACCACCATTGTCATCCACGTCTGTCACTACTATTATCGTCACTTAAAACCTACAATCACCATCACCATTGCCACCCACAGCTGCTATCGCCACCACACTCGTCGTTTCACCCACCATAACCATCACTATCTCCAACCATCACCACTGTCTCCCACCACCAGTACCACCGCTCACCCCTACTATAATCAGTGTTTAAATTTTTTTCTCTCTCCTCTATATTTGTGAATTGATTTTGGGCGTAAATACAAATATGTTGACCATTTTTTTTTATTACTTTATACCTTCAAATACGAGGAATAATTAGTCTCTTATAAGACAAATCATCATCTAAGCGGACATAAGTGTATCTGAATCGAAATGAATTGTTCAGATCCTAGTTGACTATTCTTGCCACTAATTCAGACTTCATTATAATAGTTATATATCACACTTGCAATAATGATAAATTATTGCATATAAAAAAAATTAAAATCTATAAAATAATACATAGTGGATGAATCCAAAATTCAGTTATCACAGGTCGTTTTAATTTTTGTTGTGGACATAAGTACTTGTGCTCTAATATGAACAACATTTAAAAAAAAAAAAATTACTATCGTTTAGTCTTGATTTGAGCTTAAAACATCGAAAATTATTATAAGTAGTAAGACTTTTCTATTCGAACTATGTGATGAATTAGACTGTCCACCTTTCTAAGTAAAACAAGAGTAATAAATTAGTAGACTCTCTATAACATAAAGATAATATAAAATAAAATGTGTTTTAATAAGTTTATTTGATGATTTTAAATAAATAATTCAACAAATATTAATATTTTTATCAAAACTATTCAAATTACATTATAACTTGAGACACAAATTACCCATAGACAATCAAGTTGAAGCCATAACACATTGATTTCTATATTTTTTACCACAAATTTTGGTTTTAAAAACAAATAAAGAAAGAATTGCAGAAGTTGCTGTCTTTTTCATCATGACACATCTTTCACTTCACAACCTTATCTAAAACTCGAGCGTCCTTGCTGTAATACAGATTTTGATAGGGGCATGGGGTGAGTGGGTCGTTGATTTCTATGGGATAGAGACGATACCATGATCTCTTTTTCTCTGTCCAATTGTTGGTTGCTGCGGATAGCAATCATGGAATATCTTCGACGGCTTCTGCATAACACTACCAAAGGCCATAGTGTTTTTTTTTTTTTATCGTATGCTTCCTGTATGATATACCTATTAATTGAACCATTTATCTATTTACCACAGTATTCTGTTTTTAATGTAATTAGAAGAAAGAAATTAATTTATCTCTCATAAATATCATAATCTTGGTATGGATAATCCACATTTAATCGAACCGAGAAGAAATTAGTCTAATTCGAACACCCTTCACTATTAAACCGAAACAAAAAATATTAAGTGTCCTAATTACTTATTACTCTCAATATATTATTTTAATAATTATTCAATAAATATTTAAGAATTGAGATGGAAGAAATATACATGTCCCAAGAGCCAAAAGGTCGAATGCCTCTTTCTGTATTCGTTTATTTGCACTCAACAATTGGCATAAATTTGTGTAAAAGATTTATTCATAAATAAAAAATATTTTAAACATTTTCAATATTTTAATTTATTCTCAATTTTGATAGGAAATTAAATGTATAACAGATTTTAAAATTTTTAATTTACATCCAGAAAAATTATAATTATTACTTTACACCTTCAATTAAATAAGAAAATAACAATATAATCAAAAACCAATTGTTCGTTGCCTATCTTGATATTTTTTTGTGGTATTTATCATATACCATCCTATTTCTATGAACAATTTCTTGAATTATACAAAATTTTAAGTGTTTTTAATGAAAATTTTATGCACATTTTTTTAAAAAAAGTAAATATTAATATAAAAAAGAATAAATATTAATATTACAGGTTTTGACTAAAATATTCCATTATTATTTTCAAGTTAGTTGATCAAATCATCCACTTTCTGGTTGGAGTTCAACAGTTTTCAATGCATTTATTTTATATGAGTTTCTTACTCTTTAAGAATCCGTTTGGTTAGGAAGAAAAAATGATAAAAAATAAAATAAAATAAAATAAAAATATATTTTTATGTATGTATTTGGTTAGAATGAAAAATTTACAAAAAAATTAAAAAAAAAATTATTCTATTATTTGAAAGAAAGTAAAATTATAAGAAATTTTTTATAATCGTCTAAATTATCCTTAATTATATTAAATCGGTTTAGAAAAGAAAAACAATATGTAATTATAATTAAAATTAAATATTTTTTAAACAGTGACTCAAAACCTAGTTTTAAGACGATCACTGATACAAAAATTTTTGGATTAAATTATATGATTAATCAAATTCATACCAAAATTTTTTAAAATTAATAACTAATAAAATATTTTAAGAAAAATAAGAGTAAAATAAAAAGTTAATTATAGATCACAAGTTTTTTGTATTTCCTTGTATTTTTTACAAGAAAAAAAGTTAATTATTTGTGAAAAAATTTAAAAATAAAATAAAATTATTTTTTCTATCATTTTTTTTTTGTGCTAACCAAATACATAAAAATTTTAAAAAATTTCTTTTTTCTTATATTTTCTATCATTTGTTTGCTGAACAAACGAATCCTAAGTAAGGTTTGGTTTATTGAACAGTTGGTCCCAATCTCCTTAGCGCCAATAGATCCATCCAAGTCAATGGTGGTCCAATTCATAACAAAATTCAAATTCCAACCAACCAGAAATTACCTGCAAAAAAAAAAAAAATCATTATTTCAATAGAATAAAAAATAATTAAAATAACAAATAGAAATATAAACAGATAGCTTAACCTCCAGAAGAATACACGTGTTAGTCTTTATGTACGATGACAATACGTACAAACGGAATTAACTACAACCTTCAAGCCACACGTCAAACTTAACGAAGCGGCACATCAATCAAGAAAGTTCCATTACACAACAATCGAGAACGTATAGACTGGTATCTGATCAACAACACCGATTAGATAAAGAAATAAATTAAAATAATATGTCAATTCTTTTCAGAAATTAATTCTGATTAAACATGATTAAGGCCAATTTGATTGCAATTAATTTAATGTGATTAGGCTGAAAACTAGATTGTTCTGCAAGCTTATAGAACTGCCTTCAATGGCTTTGATATATATGCATTTATTATGTATGTATGTACATACAGAAGTCCTCTATTTGAATTTTTAGGGTTTCGGTCACCGGAGCACACAAAAAACCAATCCGTCCGACCTCCACCTCCACACCGGGATCTGACGTCACCACCGCACAATAACCGCCATCTGACGTCAGCTGAGTCTGCTGAGAAACATGAAACTTTCGCCGGCTTTCATCATAACAAATCTCCTTTAGACATGACCGAAAGCCGACTCGGCCTCGGCTGAAACGCGGCTCGCCGTTTTTGCTGATGCGAAGAAGGCCGAATCAACGCCGACAAAGCTCTCTTCACCAAATCGCCTTCGACGGTACCGATTCTCACCAGCGAGTTCGTCATCGCCGACCTCCTGGCGTTCAACCGATTCGAGCTATACGACACCGTCTGAGAGTTTGCCAAATTCTTATGGAAACTACACCGAAACGAGCCAGGATGTGTCGTCGGGGAACACATACAAGTTCTTTTCCGACACGACGCCGTCTGGTTGTTGGTCTGCTTTTTCACTCCTTGATTCCTAGCCGAGACCGAGATCGACCGGTTCGGTGAAATCGGGCGGTCAAGAGAGAGGTGTACGGACGGCGCCGATGAAGCCAACCCATACATGTTCACACGAGTTGGAGAAGTTGATCTATTGAAAAAGGTTGTGGATCGGGAGGAGAAACTTGAACTGGACGAAGCAAAAGCCGCAGACGAAGAGAACGACGTATTAGCACGTGGAGAGTAGAATCTTCCTGAAGGAGAGAGTGATCGGACCACTGGCCCGCTTGATCTGCGAGTCGAAGCAGTAGCCGCCATTGTTGTCACAGTACAAAAAAGGAGGAATTAGGAGGTAGAGAGAGAGAGAAAAAGAGAGGAATAGAAACTCTTGAAAAGCCTTGTTTGGCTATCGAAATTGGCAAACCTTACTTCACTCGAGCTATGTATTTATAGGATCGGAGAAGCGATTTTTGGGATTTATTTATTTTTAAAATTTGGGGATAACGTAGAAGGGGGGTTAGAGTTTGGTTAGGTCTTAACTATGGTTAAGGTTATTGGAAACCGGGTGCTGGATACAAAACGACAAATGACTGCGCCATTTGATTAACGGCTTTTGTGATGGGGAACAGTGGGCTGCCACGTAGTTACCTGCTTTGTAGCGACAGGGTCTGTTTGGATACCACGTAGAAAGGAGCATTTTATTATTCTGATTTTGTGAAGTGGGGGTTTTTTGGGCAATGACTGGGGTATGGGCAAGTCATGTGGAATGACATTGATGTGGGGTAGCCCATAACGAAAGTTACTTAAATTGCCATCTTTAATTATTAGAAGTAATATCTTTTATTGAGATTTAAGAATTTAATTAATAATTAATTAATAATAATTTAGTAGGTGAGTATGTTAAAGTTATAATTGAATTAAGTCATAATCCTCTGATAATAAATTATATTTCTGCCAAATTTAATGTTTATTATCGACACAATAAATTCTAAGTGAATGTAGTTATAAAATTCAATATAAACATGACATGAATCTTACGAATTTTTGTGTAAAAAAGGACAAGATCCGTGTAGGCGAGTTTTTCAAATTATGATAAAAAGTTTTTGAGTTGGATTTTAAGCTGTGATTGTGATAGCGGACAATGACTTACGTGACGATTAATCAAATGGACCACATAAATCTCACACGGAAAGGAAGCGGGTGACAGAGGGGAAACTTCTGCTGCTCTTCTCACACAAAGCAGATACATACAATAAACTGGCCTAAACCGCCTCATTTTGTCATTTTCATGCAGACCCACACTACAATTTCTTTGACACCATGTGATGGCCCCACGTTAATCCAGTGGGCTTGGCCACTTGTAATATGAAGAAGCTTGGTTGGGTAAATAAACATTGATATTAAGAAAGAGCTAAAAAAGTATAATGAAGCACATAAAACAAAAAATCAAGGTTAAAATGTGTATTTGGTAAGATTTGATAGTGTTTAATGCACATCGTTAACCTAAATGGTTTCTTTTTTGAGTTAATTCGAATGGTCAGAGATAGATGGCCAACACAGAAGCACTTTGCAATTTCTCTTTTTGCCATAGTTTATGGAGTGCTAACATGAGGATGGTAAAATGATAATAAGAATAAATTATAAATTTATATGTTTTAAGTTTGAATTTTGATAATTTTTTGGGGTTAGGTCATAAGAGATTTATCGTTTTTATAAATATTATAATTCTGACGTGGATGACTTACTTTTAATCAGATCTAAAAAAAAATAATTAAAATAAACTTAAACTGATTTAAATATCCTAACCGTTTAACCTTAAAAAAAAAATATATATATAGTCGATGGAACGCTTAGAAGGTCATCAGGTCATGCAGTGCCAAGTGGTGTGAGACTAGGGGGTGGCTTGACGGACAAAGTCCATTTGAACAATTGAAGCTTCACGTGTGAACTTTTGACCATTTTATGAGTTCTTATTCCATCCTCGAAATAACTATAAAGTTTTATTCACTCGCATATTTTCCCGTAATTTGAATCTGAATAACAGGCTAGAGAATCAATTCGAGATCGTGATACATAAAATAACCCAAGTCTAGAACAAAACTTGAGGTACCGAAGAATTTGATAAATTGCATCAAGATAAAGCTGACATGACTTGTGCATGAATTGACTAATTCGGCTGACAGTGAATGAAATGTCTAGTCTAGTGTTGGCTAGATAGATAAGTCTACCTACCAACCTCTGATAGACAGTCGAATCTCTCAATTCTTCACCGTCAGCAATAAGTTTCAGGTTTGAAATCATGGGTGATGATGTCGATTTGCACCCCAGCATCCCACTGTCTGAGAGAAGGTCCAGGACATATTTTCTTTGAGAAAGAACAATATCCCTGTTGTTACGGGCAACCTTAATTCCAAGAAAATATTGCAAAAATTCAAGATCCTTCATATCGAAGGCCTTCCCAAGGTCTACCTTGACATGCGCAGTCCCAGAAATATCATCTCCAGTAATAATAATATCATTAACATATACCAAAGGATGACACACTGTCCAAAAGTATTCCATCGAATGAAGCAGGTATGATCAGAATGATATCTGGTGAACCCCAAACGTATGACTACATCACTAAAGTAAGAGAACGAGACTCGTGATGACTGTTTCAGTCCATAAAGAGACGTATGCAGTCAATATACTTTTCCAACATACTCCCTTTCACCATAAAAATCCAGTGGTGCATCCATATAAATAATTTCGTCCAGATCACCGTGAAGAAAGACATTCTTCACATCTAACTGATGAAAAGGTCAAGAGTACTCTGCAGCCAAAGAAATAATCTATTGAACAGTAGTCAATTTTGCCACAGGGGCAAATGTAGCACCAAAATCATAACTTGGTACCTGAGTAAAGCCTTTTGCCACAAGTCTAGCCTTGTGACGATCAATAGTATCATCTGCAAGAAATTTTAGGGTATAAATTTAGCGACAGCCAACAGGCTTCACCCCTGAAGGTAAAGAGACAAGATCTCATGTATGATTATGCTGAAGAGTGTCCATCTCCGTCTGCATGGCAATAACTCATTGGGGCTCCCGCATAACCTCTTAAACAGAGCGAGGAACTGACGTATTTGATAAGGTCATACTATAAGCTCGAAATGTAGGAGACAAATCATAATAAGAAACATAAGCAAAGATCGGATATAAAGTCCTGACAGTCTAACCATAACGAACAACTGGACGGCGATCACGTCGCTGATAACGATGCTCTAAATCATCATCCTCCACTAACAATGTCTTATCAGGTAAAGTTACTGGCTCAGTACCTACAATCTCATCAGTACTAACAACAGGTGCATCAATATGCTCAATAAACTGAGAAGTATTACTTGCATCGCCTGAGGTAGAGGGGACATCAGCAGGGGGATGAGAGCGAGGGCGACGAACATAAACCTATAAAGGAAGAAAGACTAATGACTCTGTACTGACAGGGATAAGTGGCTCTGGAGGAGGAGAAATTGATGACTCTGTAGTGATAGTAACCAATGGTTTTGGCTCCTGTGGTAACGAAAAATCAAAGGGAGTATCATCAACTAGAGGGGCAGACACAGAACTGGAAGAAAAATAAAGAATATGCTCAAAGAAAGTTACATCTAGACTGTGATACATACGTCGCCTAACAGGATTATAACATTAATGGGTAAAAATTTAGTTCAAACTTGGTTTTGACTTGTAAATATATGAAACCGTTTATAATAGAATTTATTCCAACTATGTTTGATATATAAATGTATGTTGTATAAGTTTGTGTTGGTTTTGAAAGGGTTTGAAATGAAAAATAGAGGAAATAAACAAATATGGACAGGACCTACTAGTAGGACCTCCAGGTAGTAAGTTGTCAGTGGATCCGAACTACCGGTAGCTCAACAGGTAGTAAGGTGCCAGTGAATTCGAATTACCGATAGCTTAACAGGTAGTAAGTTGCCAGTAGATCTGAACTACCAGTAGCTCGATGCGAACTACCGATAGATTGTTAAAAAAATCAGAATTTTTATGTTTTAAAACCCCATTTTCACTCCATTTTCTCCCGTTCTTTCACTCCACTCACACCCCAAACCTCTTAAAACCCCAATAGAAAGACTTAGAGAGGAAGAGAGAAAGGGAAAACAAGAGTTTTAAGGGTGATTCAAGATCAAATCTTGTCCTTCACACTAAAGCCAAAGAGAAAGGTAGGAGTTTTCTTCCAATCTTGTACATTGAGGTTAAGGCTTGTATATATGTATTCTTTCACTCTTAATCATATGTATATGGTATGAAATCATGATTTCTTGAGACTTTTGCAATTATTACCATATTTTAAACAAAACTATGGTTATATAACCATGAGATTTCTTTCTTGTCATAAAACTATAGTTTTCAAAAGAAATGGATTTTCCTATTGATTCTTCATTTGTTCTTGACTTTGAAACCTTAGTATTTTGTGTTGAGTAATAAAATGATGTTGTGATAATCTCTTGCTTATTTTATTAAATTGTTCTCTTGTATTACAAATTGTGAGAATTAGAGATTTTGAATTTTCTTGTGTTTTAAAGAAAATATTTGTTATTGCATCCCTTGTATGGTTGTTGTGATGAACTTGAATTACATTCGAGCACTGCTGTAGAGTGTTAAAAGTTAGTCTATCCTAGTGGGGGTGAGATAGTTTCCTAACACTTGTAGTGGTTTATTAATTGTGGGAACAACCGCTATTGTTCACGTAAGTTTGAGCCTGAGGATGTGTATACCTTTTATGGGAAGAATTCGTCAATGTCATGGGAGATGGTATACGCCCTTCTTAAAGTGGTTTGTGTGGATATGATTAGGTGAACGAGGTAGAGTCATTGTGTAGATTCATGGGAAGCAACCAACATATATGAGAATATGAGATGACACTATTGAACGATTATTGTTATTGTATGGAATTGGTTTTCTACAAGAGCTTCTAGAGTTATGAGACTCTACAAGAACTTGTGAAAAATGGTTTATGGTTGAAAATTGTTCATTGTACCAAAAATATTTTCTACAAGAATTTTGGGAAGTATGTGATTCTGCAAGAACTTGGGAGAAACGGTTAATGGTGGAATGAATTATTAGTTGTATATTGGTTTCACTTATGCATTAAATTACTGTTGTTGCTTAAACTTGAGATATGTTTAAATGTCCCTGTTTTCTTTCAAAAATTAATATATGATATTTACAAAATGAGACCGACTTGCTTTACATGTTTTCTAAATCTTGTTCGAGTTTGAGAGGAATGTTGCTATAGAGTTTAGTGCTCATCCCCTGCAAACAATATATTTACAGATTACGTGTTAGATGAGGAGCTCAGAGTCGATGAACAGGTGCATCGGGAAGCTCTGCTAAACAGGCACGTGGAACTCGAGGTGGATGCTTAGGGTTATACTCTCCTAGGTGCTAGACTAGAAAATTTCTTTTGAGATTATATAAAGATTAATCTTTTGTTATATTTCACTGCAAGTTTAAATGTGATTCTTTTGGGATATAATAGCCATATTTTGGTATATTCTTTTGGGAATGATGTTGTAAATATTAGATATGATGAATGAATTTTTATTTATTGATGGATTATATTAGTTGCTTTCATGATGTGAATGATTTTAAATTGTAATGTCGTCCAAGGTAATTTTTGGGGCGTTACAAATCTTGGTATCGGAGCTGACTCTCGCCTAGATCGCGTGTGGGCCCCTGACGTGCTCGCGTGTAGTGAACGGACAGGTAGCTGGCGAGCTGCTGCACGGGGACGTGCAGTCCTAAGGGGGTGGATTGTGAGATCCTAGTGTCTCACATCAGTTAGGGAGGGGAAAGTGACTGGGCTTATTTGTAAGCCCCTTGCCTTACATGACATAAGGCCTTTTCCCATGAATATTGGGAGGAACAAAGTCGTGAGGGCCAGTTGGCCCAAAGCGGACAATATTATGCCATGTGGAGGGGGGTGTTACAGATACCCCTTAGACTAATGACAATAGCCCACAGAGACACAACGAATTGCTTTGTCATCAAGCTTATGGCGAGTAAGAGACTGATCCTGAACAAAATATGTGCAGCCAAAAACATGAGGGGGGACCGAAAAATGTGTTCGCTTAGGAAACAAGACCTGTAAGGGAGCCTTATGCTGAAGAACACGACTCGGTGTACGATTACACAAAAAGGTAAAAGTCAAAACGGTAAAATATCAATAAGATTTTGGTACCCCCATACCTCTAAGCATACAACGTATCATCCCTATTAGACTCTTATTTTTCCTTTTAGCAACTCTATTTTGCTCAGGAGTATATGGACAAGTGAGCTACTGAAGGATACCTTGAGAAGAAAGGTGAGACACTAAAGCATCAGACACATATTCTTTGACATTATCCGAACGAAGAGCACGAACAATGACATCGAATTGTGTCTTAATCATCTGGAAAAATTGAGTGATGACAGAGAGTACATCCGACTTCCTATGCAAAAGGTAGACCCAAGTACAACGGTTATGGTCATCTATAAATATCACATAATATCGAGCACTTGACAGAACAATAACAGGAGAGGGTCTCCAAATATCAGAGTATATAAGGTCAAATGATTTGGGTGACTGGTGCATGCGATGTATATAACTGGTCTGAACATGTTTTGATAGGGAACATATAATATAGTCAAGTTTACCATTAACACAAGTTTTGCTTAAAACAGGAAATAACATACAGAAATATTTAAAATTTGTATGGCCAAAATGGTCATATCATAACTGAACAGTTTGTGATGAAAAATCATAACAATAAGTACTAGGCAAAATACTAGCATGCAAGCTAGGAACAGATAAAAACAAGGCAGGTGATGGAAGTGGAGGTGAAGAAACTAATGAAACCAGAGATGGAACACCTAGATAATATATTTCATTTCTTTCATGTCCCCTGATAATAAACCTCCTGGTACTCAGGTCCTGCAAATAACACGAATCAGATAAAAACACAACTGCATAGTAAAAATCTCTGGCTAACTGATGTACAGATAATAGATTCATGGTCAACGTTGGCGTATGAAACACCAAACGTAATGTAAAGTCATCTGGGAGGCGGACTGTACCCTTACTAATAATAGGGGCATGTGTATCATCTGCTAACTGAACTGGAGTATGTAACTGCTCGTCAAAAGAGATGAAATGATAGGCCTCACTTGTCATATGACCATTCGCACCCGAGTCCAGCATCCAAATGAGAGACGAACTGGCATAAGTTTGAAATGCACAAAGTATATCTGTAGTAGTTGCAGCAGTAGTAGTCGAACCATGAGAAGTCAGGGCTGACATAAGTATATTCAAGCGAGAAGTGATAGCATTCATATCACTCTGCCAAGGAGGAGCAGTTACGGTAGTAGCAAGAACAATGACTGAAGGTAGTGGCGCCTCAACAATGGCAGTAGTACGGCTGCGAGTAGGATGTTTAACCTCTAGATGGAGTTTCCAACAAGCTGCCCTGAGATTTTCTAATCGGCCACAATAATCACACTAACGAGAATCCTCATGTCTACGCTGATGTGGGGTACCCTGACGGCGCTTGGCCGAGCGCTGTCGACCCCTGTACCCGGTAGAAGTACTAACAGATGTTTCAACGGTAAGGGTCTCAACTCCCTCAGTAGTAGTCATATCATCAACAATACTAGGGCACCCGTGACAAAAAAAAATAACTCTAAGATAAATAGAGGGACAAAATAAGGTAGAACAATATACCTCCAGTCGAACTGTAGTGACAATGAATGTTCAAAATCTCCCAAATAATCAGGTCACGGTGCCTAGAAATTCAATAAAGATAAATAAGTGATCTACTACATCAAAAATAGATCACCGGAGAAGAGAATCCACTCCCGCCTAAAAAAATCCTAAATACTACAATCTGGCAACACTGTGACGAAGTGTGCAAAGGATGAAGTTATAACGAAAAAGTGACCCGACCGTGGTCTGATGAGTGGACTAAACAGTGAGCCAAGTTGGGTAGTGGGCCGCTAGAGTGGGTTTGCTGGGTATGGTATGTCTTTGACACAGAGGAGCTGGTTTGATGGATGGGCTAAAAAAGATGGGTAGTCGGTGGGGTTTGGCTGCTAGTTTGAATGTCGGTGGATGGGCTAAGTAAAGTTAGGCTGGATAAATTTGGGTGTTTCGCTACTGGGCTGGTCTAGCTGGGTACTTGTTATGTCAGTGGTTTGGGATTGGGTGTTTCGCTACTAGGTATTTGTTATGTCGGTGGGATTGTTATGTCTAGCTAGGTATTTGTTGCCGTTGGTTTTCACAAGTGTGGTTACTGGTTTCACAGGTGTGGATGCTGGCAGAATTGTTGTGAGCTTGCTGTCAGTGGCTGGATTGATGCTGGTCGGTGGGTTGATGTTGGAAAGTACTAAGATGTTGGTCTGGGTTCTGGTCGCTGAGGGAGTTGTTGTCTGATGATTTAGGCGTAGGCTGGTTGCGCTGCTGACGGTGATTGAGGTTTAATGGAGTTGCTGGGTAAGATTGCAGTGGTAGGTAGTCGGTGGAGTGGTGGCAGTGTCTTTCACTAGTTGCGATGTTTGAGGTTAGGGTTAGGGTTAGGGTTAGTAGCTCTGATACCAATTTGAAATAAATGTGAGCGAAAAAGGGATACTCAAATTAAGAGTAGAGCCATGTATATCTAGTCAAATAATAATACAAAGTGACATAAACATCATTGTAGTCTAGACAAAATATAAAAGTCATAGTAAAAGTAAAAAAGGGAAAAGAAATCTTAATAAACTAAACTTATACTCCAACAAGCTTAACCAAATTTAAAAGTGATTATGGTATATCATGTTTTGGTTAGGTTAAATAATAGATTGGTATAACTTTAAGGTTATCTATGATAAGTCGAATGTGTTCGTTCTGTAAAATAATTTTAAATAAAGTTATTGCATTCACATGAATAAAAAAATTGAATTTTTTAAGTGTGAGTACATAGTTTTAGACTTATTAGAGTGGAAGTATACGAATAAATTGTTTGTTCTATTACACAACAAAATTTGGTGTAATAGTAAACTTTGTTGTGTAATGATAAACTCAATTTGGTACATATAATTGGTGTAACTATGTTGTAATATTAAATGATATAAATTTTTGGTTTATATATATAACTGAATTACAAATTAAGTTAGTGTTGTAATTTCATGTAATTATTTGGTATCACTGTTTGATTTATTATAATACATGAGTAACTATTTTGTGTATTATAGAGCAATTGTAACTAATTGATGTAACTGATTGGTGTAATTATATTGTTATAACGTTGATATAAAGAGAGAGAGAGAATAAAGAAAAGAGTAACGATTAGAAAAAATAGAGGAGAGGGAGTGTGAGAGATTGAGAGAGTGAAAATAAGGGGGAGGGGGAAGAAAAAATCAAATAAAGTATTTACATATTTGAAAAAAAAAATTATTAATGGGAGAGAGAAAATAAGAAAAATAGAGTGAGAGAATAATGAAGAGAGAGAGAGAGAGTAATGGAGTAATGAATAATCTTTTAGTCTTTTTTAAAAAAAATGCACTTAGAGTTAAATAAGTTTCCTTAATGTAGTTTAGCTCCATTAAGTTCAAATTTTTGCACCGACTTCTAAATTTTCTTAAACAATTTGTTGGGAATATTCTATGCTGGGCCATGCACTAGACCATTGCTTAGGACCCGCAAATGGGAAAAAAAATTGGGGTCTTCAAATAAACTTCTGTACCATGTTATTAGACTTAATTTTTAGGCTTGATTTGAGAACTTAATGCATTTTGACCATTGAATTAGTAATATATGGACTAACATTGAATAAGTTTACTACCAATTGAATAACCACAATTTACTATATGTCAAAATTAGGTCCCTAGATTAAATAAAAGTAATATTATTATATAAGTTTTAGAATTTCTTACAAAAATATTTAGAGAACTAGAGTTCGAGCTAATGTTTTTTATCTTGCACAATGTTAATGGTATACGAAAAATATGTGTTATCACCGGATAAAATAATTTTCTATCTTATTATCAAAATAAATTGTTTAATTTATTATCTATCAACTAATTGTTATAAATTATAACCTTATATTTTTTTATATTAAATTTGAGGTCACTTAAAATTTAGGATAATTTTTTGCTTTATTTTTTTCTAAAGTGCACAAAATGATTATAGAATATTGTGAGCAGAAATATTTTACTATCCGAAACTAAATGTAGCTATAGTTGTTTTGCTAAATTTTTTTTGTTAAAACATATCTTTGGTTTTCTGTAATATTAAAACATGCACCACATAATCTAGTACTATTTAACTCACTCAAATTTTACCTTTTACATTTGTTCAAAAAAAATTCATTTTGTTAGCTGGTTGAGCATTCGAATTTTATTAATTGAATATTAATGTATGTAAATTAAAATTTTTAATTAATATTTATGCATCTCCAAAAGCAAAAAAGAAATAAAATTAAATAATCAGATTTAATATTTGACAATTATTTATACCACTATAAAATATATAAATATGGCCTAATTTAAAAGTTTTCGCATGTGTTAGGCTGCCCCGGGTACATTTTGTAAATTCTAGTCAAAGATTTTATTCAAACGTAGTAAATAAAGTACGTGGTAGACAACTTCCGTGCCCAATTAATTTTGGACTTTAGAAAAATAGCTCTTTATATACTATTTTGTGAAAATAGGACTTCATTTTCCAATGGAATCTTAAAACTCCCTTCACAGGAATTAGCCTATATTTTAATACCGTCAATAATTGTAGCTTTATTTTGCTTTAACAACTTTTTTCTTTTGTTAATTTTGACCAAATATCTAGGTGTAAAGAGCAACAAAAAATTGAGAACGAAGAAAGAAATATGTCTGCAATAATGTTCTAATGACAACAATTATAAATAATCACGGCTGAATAAATATCGATATATCTTATTGGACATTTAGTTCGTAGATAACTACGAATATCTTTTGTATTATATTGTCCCGTATCTCTCCTTTCTCCAATATCTTTTACTGTGAATTACTTCACTATCAATGCAAAAAGGTTTTCACCAATATCAAATCATCGTGCATCAACCCTATGGTCAGCAGCCACATGCAACATTTTTGGGGGGTCAAGTTAAGTGATTATATTATGATTTCAAAGGTGAGGGTGAGCTTTCAAGGTGCCTGCTATATATACAAGAAGTGCAAAATCATATACATAAACACTAACAGCGTCTCGTGCGAGTATTTTTAATGTCTCTCACTACAATACTATCACTCCTATACATGAACATGGCTCCCAGATTGTTGGAAAACTCATTCCAAAAGCAGTTCATATGGTGAAATAATAGCCCATGATCATTCAATATAAGTTGTAATCTTGCTTCAAGTTTGAAATAGTAATTAGCTTCAACTAAATATGTGACACTCTTGGTTGCTTTTGGCCATTTGATTGTACTAGTTGACAAATTTGACATAATCTCCTCATAAGGACTAATAGACTTTGAATGATTCAGGCATACTTTTCCTGGATATAAGAAGAGTCAATTGTTTTAGGGACATCTGTTTGTACTTCACAAAATTAACCTTCTTATAAAACTTTTTTGCATTATTGGAAACATCATGTATTACACCTGTTTCATCTTAGGAAGAGTTGGAGAAATGATTGTGACCAACTATTATGTAAAACAAACTTAGGTTTCAGATTTTGATTACGAGAGTATCACTCGCTCTATCGGTTCATATCCTCTGTGGTGTTGGATAAATACGGATCTATAGCAAGTTGAGTACTATTTCTCTTTTATTTTTCTAATGGTTTTTTTTTTTTGTCAGAATTTTTCTAATGATTAGATCACTTGATCATTTGGTATTATTAAAACGAAAATGAATTAATACAAAAAGGGATTCCAATCCGACCAACACAAGCTTAAAGGATCACAATAACAACTTATATTGTATCGTTTACACTCTTAACATAGTTAAACTTCTCAGTCTAAAACATGACTACTCTTTCCAAAAGGTTAATTGTGCTCGATTTGAATGAGAAGACCACAAAACAGATACATCTTAAGAGAGCTGGGTCAACCATTTCCTATCTCTCTCACACAAGAAAAAAAAAATTATTGTAGTATTTTAAGCCAATAATTGTACTTTTGCTCTGGCAAAAAATGTTTCTTATGATAGTTACGAGAAACATAATATTCTTGGTGTTGAAGAGTCACGATTTTCCCATATCTTATGAAAATTCTAATTGCACATTTTTATTATAAGATATGTATAACCTAACAAGTATGCCGTGGCTGATGGGATTTGCTTAAGTTTCATAATGCTTACGATTGAGATTATGCTAATAATACGTTTACGGAAATCTTTTAATACAGATTCCGTTTCGTAGTAAGTTTATAGGTTGCAACCTAGAATGTTTGACAAATAAATGGTGTAGTGAAGATAGCGTTAGAATAAATTAAAATAAAAGTTTTACAAATTACATAACTAATTATTTTATATTAATTTTTCAGTTTTTAACTTTACTATTAAATTTAATTCTTGCATGTTCATGTCATTTAATTATAAAATTAATATAGGCTTAATAGCCTAGAAGTTACATACTAATATATTTTAAAGCTTATTATTCAAAAGTCATTAAGATGGTGCCTATAAAACAAGGTGAACGTTTTGGATAGAAGATGGATAGTTTTACCATCTTTTCTATATGCTCCTCTTCCACCAAGTGTTGTTTTTATTTCTACATATTTCTTTTTGCCTATTATTACATTTGCATACCTACAAATATTTGATATTAGTTTACTTCGGGCAACTTCAATTTGAGTTAGGTTCACCCTTCCTTCCAGTGGGTGTAACCATTGAGGAGGTACTGTGGCGAACATCTGAGTTTGATCTTGGAGTCGTTGGTTCCGTCAGTACTCTCACGCGGGAAGGCTTAGCTGTTTTAGGACGGTGTTCACACGACTTTCGGACTCGTAGGCTAGCTCTTTCTAATTTACAGTATCTATTTTATTCTATTCTAAATTGATTGTTATTTTATATTTATTTGCATATTCTTGTTAGTTTGTGATTTGAATATTATTTTGTTAATTAAAATTATATATAATTAAGTTAATTTCCCCAACAATCTAAAGCAGCCGAGTCACTTTATTAACCAATCCATGCATAGGCTGATTTACGTCAACACACAAAAATGAGGAAACTCCACATTCTCCCGGTAACATTGAGGATATTGGCAAACTCATTATGAAAAAATTACCATCCTTCTCCTACTTATCAATATTGGTCAGTGGTCACAAACTCATTTCAAATTTTACCATATCAAGATGAAGCATGATTCAAACAAAAAAAAAAAAAAACAAACAAGGATGATTCTAGGATGACAGAACATAGTCAACACACAATTAAGAGTGAAGAATATGACCAAAAGGTAACTTTCGAACACTTGTAGCACTTTTTTCAACTGCAATAAACATCATTTATCAGAGTAAATGAAGGAATGTTTTTGTGCACTTAAGTAGCTAAAGGGAAACAAGACTCCACACATTACAGCCAAAAACCAGTAAGGTGGCGTTATGATGTTTACAATAGAAATAACAGGGAGAAAATGCCCTTCTACCAAATGAACCCTATGCATGCATTCGCACAACATGAATAAATTATTCTACACCACATTGAAAAATAGACCGAACAGGCCCTCGACAATTTGCTTACTATAATATTTATTGTAGTTGCTTGTTCACCTAGCAGATAAAAATTCACTGAGTGTGCCACACTGTATGTGCACATGTGGGTGACTATTCATTTTTTAATTATAGATGTGTGCTAAATAATTGATCTAGAACAAGCTGAATTGAGGAAGATGAATACAATTGAAGGATGGCTAGGCAATTCAATTGAATGCCCCATTGAGTTCAGTTTTAGCCACCATTAATAAAAATATTTTATTTCATTTTTCTCCTATTAGTTTTTTAGTCCTAAAACCCAAAAAAAAAAAAAAAACACTAATGTTGTTCTTTTTCTTCCCTATTTTCATTTCATCTTGTGCCTGCTTAAGTAACCAACTTCACATGGCACGTTCGGTCAAAACAGAAGCAAATGGAGAATAAAAAGAACAGCAGCAATCTTCAAAGAAGCAGACTCATCAAGAATAACTGCCCACAAATCTTTAGTTCATCTGTTTTTTCGTCTTAAAATGCCTTTCTGTATAACCTTTGGATTTACATTGTGGAGATTTTTATGATATCTAAATATCTGAGAAATACATAATAGAAGAATCATTCTAAGAACATAATTAATTTTCTGTGTGAACATAGTTGAATGATTTCAATGGGTCCAAAGCTACTATCGGTGACAATTCAAATAGACATTTCATATCAAAGCATTTGTTTTCATTTCTACTATATAATTTGTACTATCTAAGCTAACAGACGTGTAAATGAATTTTAATGAGTATGACAGTTTACTCGTGTATTTTGTATATATTAAATGCCTTATTCATATGCTAGAGCTGTTAGTGTATCATTGGTATGGATTTAGTGGTCTGTCTCTTAATAAATGTAAAGATGAAAACGACATTTTGTGTTTACTGCTAATATGGGGGGTATAAGCTTCCAATGTGGGGGTAAGATCTATTTCACTCTGTAGGGATAAAAAAAAATGTTGTGATATTGGGTAAACTACTCGTGTGGGTTGGATAGACTAATAGTTTTTGAATAAATCACAACTACAAAGAGATGTTTCCGCACTATACTGTTGGGTTTCCCTCCTTTGTGGGACTCATCAATTTGCTAATTTTTTGGTGGCCTACCCGTGTAAGACTCTTATCCAAGACTTGGTTTGGAGTCTTCTAGTTAAAAAGGAATTTGGCAACCACCAAAGACTATAAGTTTTGTCCTTTTCTTTGGTTCATCTCTTCTCGGTTGGTTTGGCAAGAAGACATATTTTCAGCAGTCTTTGGTTCAACAAAAATTCAGCCTTCTTCTTCTCCTTTTTTGGTGACAGAAAAATCTGCAAATTTGTTCTTCAAGTGGGTAATATTTCTTCACTTGATATTTGGGTTTTTTGCGGTTTGTTCTTGGAGATTTGGTTCACTTATTTTGTGAGGTATTTTCCTCTTGTGATTTACACCTTGGTGTGTTTGTAAGGCTTATGCCTTTTGGCCACTTTGTAATCTGATTTGATGATAGTGGAAGAAACTGACCTACCGGTCGTCGTGGATGTACCTCAAGTTATTTGAGGGAACCACGTAAATCTTGTGTGCTTATTTATTTTCTGTTATTTTATTTATATTGCTTCCATTGATTTACACTTGTGGGAAAACCTATTTTCCCAACATCTGGTATCAGAGCAATTGGTTAATTCGGTTCCGATTCGTTATATTTCTGTGTGTGAATTATGGACGGCAACGTTGGACGTATGGTTAGTTTCAATGGCACAAATTGGGTGACTTGGAAAACTAAAATGGAAGATCTTTTATTTTGTAAAGATTTGAATGGACCCATAGAGGGTGATAGTGGCAAACCGGAAGGGATGAAAGATGACGAGTGGAAAAAGCTAGACCGGAAAGCTGTCGGTTTTATTCGGCAATGGATTGATGATAGTGTCTTTCATCATGTCTCTACAGAAATATCTGCACATGGTCTTTGGACCAAATTGGAGAGTTTGTATGATAGAAAGACGGCAGTGAATAAAGCCTTTTTATTTCGAAAGCTTGTGAACTCTAAATATAAGGAGGGTACTTCTATTGCAGAGCATTTGAATGAGATTAAGAGCATTGTGAATCAGTTGGCTGCCATGAAAATTACTTTTGATGATGAGTTGCAAGCGTTGTTACTTCTTAGTTCACTTCCCGAAAGCTGGGAAACTTTGGTGGTCACAGTTAGTAACTCCGCACCTGATGGAGTGGTAACAATGAGTCAAGTTACCAGCAGTTTGTTGAATGAAGAAACAAGAAGAAAATCATCAGGTTCTTCTTACTCCGAGGCACTTGTAATGGAAAACCGGGGGAGAGGCAGGAGTAAGAGTAGGGTTCCGCACAACCGTGATAAATCTAGAGGTCGTTCAAGATTGATGTCAAAAAAGGATGTTGAATGCTATTATTGTCACAAGAAAGGGCACATGAAGCGGGAATGTAGAAAACTCAAGTTCAAGGAGCAGAACAAAGAGAAAAATTCAGAGAAAAAGCAAATTGATACAGTTGTAGTTACCGATGATAAATTCATGATTATCCGTGATGATGCTAGCGTTAATTTGATTGGCCAAGAGACGGATTGGGTAATTGATTCTGGAGCTTCATTTCATGTTACTTCGCGGGCTGATTTCTTTACTTCTTACTCACAAGGTGATTTTGGGAATGTCCGTATGGGAAATGAAGATGTGTCAAAAATTGTCGGCATGGGTGACATTTGCTTGGAAACAAATATTGGATGCAAATTGCTGCTTAGAGATGTGAGGCATCTACCAGATATTCGACTCAATTTAATCTCTGCTGGAAAGTTAGATGATGAAGGCTACATCAACAATTTCAGTAATGAAAAATGGAAGCTCTCCAAAGGTTCTCTAGTGGTAGCAAAAGGAAAGAAGACTTGTTCTCTTTACACTATGCAAACAAAAATATGCAAGGGTGTTGTGAATACCTTAGAGAATGACTCATCCACTGATTTATGGCATAGAAGGCTTGGACATATGAGTGAAAAAGGATTGCAAGTTTTGTCCAAGAAAGAGCTTCTAGTGGGGATAAAAGGTACGCCTTTGAAAACTTGTGTTCATTGTTTCCATGGTAAACAAAACAGAATATCATTCCGTAGAAACATTGCATCTAGAAAATCTCATGTTTTAGATTTGGTACATTCTGATGTATGTGGTCCTTTGAAAGTTAGGACACTTGGTGGTGCTCTATACTTTGTCACTTTTATTGATGATCACTCTAGAAAAGTTTGGGTTTATACACTAAAAACTAAAGATCAAGTTCTAGATGTGTTTAAGATTTTTCATGCCAAGGTTGAAAGAGAAACAGGTAGACAGTTGAAATGTGTTCGCTCGGATAATGGTGGTGAATATATTGGACCATTTGATCAGTATTGCACAAATCATGGTATCAGGCATGAAAAGACAGTTAAAAAGACACCTCAACAGAACGGGGTTGCAGAGAGAATGAATCGCACCATTCTTGAGAGAGTCAGATGTTTGCTCTCACATTCTAAATTGCCAAGATCCTTTTGGGGTGAGGCAATGAGGACCGCAGTTGATCTTATCAATTTGTCTCCTTCAGTTCCGTTGAATGGTGATGTGCCAGAGAAAGTTTGGACAGGGAAGGAAGTCTCCTATGATCACTTGAGGGTATTCGGCTGCAGAGCTTTTGTTCATATTCCAAAAGATGAAAGGTCCAAGCTTGATCCAAAAGCAAAGCAATGCATATTTCTTGGCTATGGGCATGAAGAATTTGGATACAGGTTGTATGATACAGTTGACAAGAAAGTTGTCAGAAGCCGAGATGTTGTTTTCTTGGAAGATCAGACTATTGAAGACATCGACAAGCTTGAGTCAGCTGAGTCTAGTACTGATGATCTTGTTGATTTAGATCCTCTCAATCCCTCTGTTGTTCATGATATTGATGAGGAAGTGCAAACACCTCATGATGATGCAGCAGAAGATGATGTTGAGCCAGAGATTGAGGGGGAGCAACCACCCCAAGAGCCACTACCACAGACACCGTTAAGGAGATCTACTAGAGAAAAACAGTCATCCAGAAAATATTCTTCAAATGAGTATGTGATGATATCAGATCAGGGGGAGCCAGGGACTTATCAAGAAGTCTTGAAGCATGAGAACAAAACTGAATGGTTCAAGGCAATGAAAGAGGAAATGAAGTCTTTGCATGAAAATCACACCTATGATTTGGTGAAGCCGCCTAAAGGGAAGAAAATTTTGAAAAATAAATGGGTCTTCAGACGAAAGAATGATGGGAACAGTTCTCAACCGAGATTCAAGGCACGACTTGTCGTGAAAGGTTTTGATCAGAGAAAGGGAGTTGATTTTGATGAGATCTTCTCACCAGTTGTGAAGATGTCCTCCATTCGAACTGTGCTTGGTATAGCTGCGAGTATGAATTTAGAAGTTGAGCAGCTTGATGTGAAGACCGCATTTTTGCATGGTGACTTAGAAGAGGAAATTTATATGGAGCAACCTGAGGGCTTCAAAGATAAGGGTAATGATCAGTTAGTTTGCAAATTGAAGAAGAGCTTGTATGGATTGAAGCAAGCACCGAGGCAGTGGTACAGAAAATTCGATGCTTTCATGAGTGAGAATGGGTATTCAAGAACCACTTCAGACCATTGTGTGTTTGTGAAGAAATATAAAGATGGTAATTTTATTATTCTCTTGCTTTACGTTGATGATATGCTTATTGTGGGCCAAGACACGAGTAAGATTAGCAAGTTGAAGTCAGAGTTGAGTAAGTCCTTTGCCATGAAGGATTTGGGTCCAGCAAAGCAAATTCTTGGGATGAGAATTGTTCGTGACAGATCACATGGGCTGATTTGGTTATCTCAAGAGAATTATATTAAAAAGGTTCTTGAGAGGTTCAATATGGACAAAGCAAAGCCTGTTAATTGTCCACTTGCAGGCCACTTCAAACTAAGCTCAAGTCAGTGTCCTACAAGTGATGAAAAGAAAAATGAGATGCAGAAAATTCCCTATGCTTCAGCAGTTGGTTCTTTGATGTACGCCATGGTTTGTACTCGACCGGATATTGCTCACGCAGTTGGGGTTGTCAGTCGATTTTTGTCTAATCCAGGGAAAGAACACTGGGCAGCAGTGAAATGGATTATGAGGTATCTTCAGGGCACTTCAAAGATGAGTTTGTGTTTTGGTAAAGGCGAGCCTATTCTTGATGGGTTCACAGATTCTGATATGGCTGGTGATGTTGATAGTCGAAAATCTACTTCTGGTTATTTGATTACTTTTGCAGGGGGAGCAGTGGCATGGCAATCAAGATTACAGAAATGTGTTGCTCTCTCCACCACAGAAGCTGAGTTCATCGCCATCACTGAAGCTTGCAAA
Source organism: Ilex paraguariensis (assembly GCA_963454935.2). Taxonomy (NCBI): domain Eukaryota; kingdom Viridiplantae; phylum Streptophyta; class Magnoliopsida; order Aquifoliales; family Aquifoliaceae; genus Ilex; species Ilex paraguariensis. The sequence goes on from CAUOFW020000403.1 coordinate 230,186, forward strand.
GAATTATTGTGGTTGAAGGAATTCTTACAAGAGTTGGGTTTGAAACAAGAAAGGTATGTCCTTCATTGTGATAGTCAGAGTGCAATCCACTTGAGCAAGAATTCTTCATTTCATTCGAGATCGAAACATATTGATGTTAGATATCATTGGATTCGTGATGTCTTGAATGATAAGTTGTTACAACTTGAAAAAATTCACACTGATGATAACACTTCGGATATGTTAACTAAGGCATTGACTAAGGACAAGCATGAGAAGTGTCGACTTTTGGCGGGAATGGTCGAATCCTCCACATAAGTCGGGAGGGGGAGAATTGTTGGGTTTCCCTCCTTTGTGGGACTCATCAATTTGCTAATTTTTTGGTGGCCTACCCGTGTAGGACTCTTATCCAAGACTTGGTTTGGAGTCTTCTAGTTAAAAAGGAATTTGGCAACCACCAAAGACTATAAGTTTTGTCCTTTTCTTTGGTTCATCTCTTCTCGGTTGGTTTGGCAAGAAGACATATTTTCAGCAGTCTTTGGTTCAACAAAAATTCAGCCTTCTTCTTCTCCTTTTTTGGTGACAGAAAAATCTGCAAATTTGTTCTTCAAGTGGGTAATATTTCTTCACTTGATATTTGGGTTTTTTGCGGTTTGTTCTTGGAGATTTGGTTCACTTATTTTGTGAGGTATTTTCCTCTTATGATTTACACCTTGGTGTGTTTGTAAGGCTTATGCCTTTTGGCCACTTTGTAATCTGATTTGATGATAGTGGAAGAAACTGACCTACCGGTCGTCGTGGATGTACCTCAAGTTATTTGAGGGAACCACGTAAATCTTGTGTGCTTATTTATTTTCTGTTATTTTATTTATATTGCTTCCATTGATTTACACTTGTGGGAAAGCCTATTTTCCCAACATATACCCAATAACTTTAGTACACCTTGTGGGTTCATTTGTAATATTCTATTCCTTCCGTGGGTAATTAATATATGCTCTCTAATAAATTATTAATTTTGCTAATTTGATTATTGTGTATTATAAATCTCGGTCAAACAAAGTTGACAAGTAATTATAGAGCTTTCGAGGAAAGCCATGAGACATGAATATAAAAAGAAAATCTATTTCATCAACGAGCTTTCGAGGAAAGCCAAGCTTTTGATAAAAGTTGTGTCTCAAGAACTGTCGAGGGGAATGTGTCTAAGCTCGCAAGGGAGTCACCTAGGGAGGTAACCCAACTTTTGTAATTGGGGACCCCATGAAAAAAGTTCAACGGGTAGAAACAATCCATACTGCGTGACTCATTAGCACCGTTGTTGAGAAAATATCATAAGAGGAGATATTTTCATGCTCATCCCTATGACAGAGGTGCATATATAATGTGACGGTAAGGAAGGATTTTATCCTGAATGAGACCGAGACAGGAACACTCCTGCAGAGTATTGTGCACATGTACCCTTGGAGGGCTCACCTAAGTGAGAATAGTTGTGAGGCCGCGACTATGAGAATTGAGTTATTCTCTAGAAACTCTTATGAGAATCAAGATCAAGTACATTGTCATTAAACGCACTGACCCGCGAATCCCGACCAATACCAATATCTTGCTCTCGGAGATTCTATATATTTCTTGGGTAAGGAGGATTGATTACAGATTTTCTCACATATGCCCTCTCTCGAGTAAGGGTCTTGGTATTTATATGTGATAGTGCTATCACCACCGGGTGGTCCCCTAATTCGTTAAGATTTGTTGAAGGAATATTTGAGTCATTTGAGTCTATATTTCCTAGACTGCTAAAAACTATATTCTGTAAGAGTGACGTGACCTTCTAGAATATGATGTGGTAGCATCAGGGGTGTCAACTCTGATCCATTGATACGAATCCAAAACAAATCTGACACGAACGATTATAAAATTGACATGATTATTAAATACGCATAATAAATTATTTAGACTAATATTTAAGACTCAGAACACACTAAATAGATTTATTTTTCGTGGGTCTTCACATGAATACAACACGAATAATACAACATGTGGGTCACACGAACACAACACGTTTGACACCCTAGGTAGCATGATGATTTACCTGTTTTCTAGCCTGGACATGTAACGATCTCATACACCTCAAGCGAAGTCCGCCATATGTTGTGTATGCTTTGGGGTGAACTCTCCTATTGAGGTTAGCTCGTGTATAAGGAGGTCAGCTCAGTCAATTGTCCCGATCTCGTAACATTAATCATCTTCGGGATTTCTATGGAATAACTTGACCGATTCTCCTTGAGGTCATCAAGAGCTTGAATAATGCCTCAGCCTTTAAGATAGTCGAGTTCCTTTGACTAAATTAGCATTATTTGATGGTGTCATTTTCTGGATATCATGAGATTGATAAGTTTTAAGAGTGGTCATCACGGAAGTTAAACACAACTTTTTCCGAAATTCATAAAAATTAATGAGATTCTTTCCACTTTTATTTGATTGATTCTGTCAAACAGTTTTTGGACGACCCCATTTTTGTTTCCATTGAAAAGATTGATTTGCTAGCCACGCAAATGGGCTTAGCCACCCACTTGTGCTGTGGTCCTTGGCTGCCGATAAAGTCGCCCAAAGAAAAGTATGTGCTAATTGTAAAAAACTGTAGTCTACGATGACTGGTTGTATTCCTCCATCATGGTGGGAACGCGTAGATTGGGAACTTTAGGACCCATACATTGATTAGTAGCTCAATTGATTCTTCCCAGAGCCCATACCTTGAGACTCGGTTGATTTTTTTTTTTTCTCCCCCAAATTCAGACCACTGATTCATATCATTGAGTTGGGCTGAATTCCCTAGTCGAGAGCCGTGTGATTGGGTCAGTGTGCGGTTGTAAGTTTTCCCATCTAGGTCTACTCAGTATGCTATAACTCATACACCCCCCCCCCCCCCCCCCCCCCCGCAAATATGTATGTTAGAGGTTCCATGCTTTAGTCCGTTTTCTTTACATTTTTTTTTTTCTCTATTTTACTAATAATTTGATGGTGACCTGAACCCTAAAGTCTCAAATGCACAATGAATTGAGATGACCAATCTTTGCCGATGAATGCGAGGTGGGTCAAGCTTTACCCTTTGAAATTCAATCCTACTAAAGAGAGAGTTAGACTTTTTCTTACACAACAAAATTTATTTTGCTCCCTTATTTAGAGCAAAATAAAATCATTTAATGGACTTTGAATGACCTCCTCTAGTTTTGATCTTCTCTAGTGGTCATAGATTCAAAATTCAATTAGTTTACATAAATTAGATATTGTCGGAGGAGTTGAATGTTCAACTTATTCTCAGTAGTGTTGTGATGACAAACTCTACCATCCATAATCAATAGTTATGGTTTTAAACTGAACATTCTGTGGAAGATGAGAACTTCAAAATATTTTGCCTTAATTGTTGCTACATGACCACCCTTTTCACAATCAAAAAATACCATATTCTGTCTTTTCTACTAATCAAATTTGCAAAAAAGTCATCCATATACTTCTCATATGTACTAGTCACTACAAAATTTAGGATCAAAAAGTGAAAAATTAAAGGAAAAGAATCTATTACTTCTAGCTGATAAAGCCATCATGACTATGATCAAGAAACTGTCAAACCATGTTCCATTGCCCGTTTCATCAAGCAAAACCTCGATGGCTTCGGTTGTGAAATTTCTCACGCCGTTTGAAGATTGTGACTCGACGGTTTTGATGATTTGGAGCAGAAACGCCTTCAAAGAATTGGTTTTCGCCATCTTCGTCAATTCAGAGTGATT